>JAUDYJ010000012.1:4398300-4468300 GCA_030761175.1 Masticophis lateralis | reverse complement strand
ATAAGCTGACTTTGTATAAATATACAAAAGTATGAAGGCTATTGCTTAACGCATTGTAAGCCGCCCTGAGTCCCCGGTAAGGGCGGCATATAAATCAAATTTTGAAAAAAAAAGCTGTGCTTAAATTTTTGTCATGGTCATTAAGAGGACCCAGCTCATTGACTTTGCATGTCGGAAGTCCCCTGGGAAGGATGCAAGGGGTCAACCTGTGACCCCAGAACACTGCAACCATTTTAAATATATGCTGATTGCCAAGCACCTGAACTTTGATTGCACAAACATATAGACGTTGCAATGGTCATAAAGTGTGAGGCTCACTTGTAAGTCACTTTTTTTCAGCCCCATCGTAACTTCGAAAATCCATTAAACGGAATGGTCATAAGTCAAGGACTTTCTGTACATCAGAGTCATTTGCCCGTAATACAGGCACTCAATTCCATGCCTTCTTTGCCAACAGTCTCGGGACATCTTCCCCTTTAGAGTTTAAGCACAGCCTACTCTCTTAAGATCCCTTTTCCTGGTCCTTTCCCCATCTAGAAAGCATGATCCCACCAGTCTTGGTAGAGTTCGCTGAATTCTGTCTCGGGCATCAATCCTGACCACTACGTAAATTTTCTACCCACATCTATAGGGAAGACTAACCAAAGCTGTGTCCATGCAAGTGGGAAAGTGCAGTGACCAAAGCCCAGGGAAATCATACTTTTTTGCAAGACAGAGAAGAGAAAAAGGAGAACAAGATGAGCATACTATATTCAGTTCAATTCTTAAAAAGTTTCTAAAGAAGGCCAATTGTCTGCCCTTACCAAGCTGCTCCTTGACACACTCATGCCAATGAAGGGTCACGAGGTCCAGGTAAATGTCCGGCAGCTGTTTCAAAGCCAGCAGCTTTAACATCCGAGAAGTACAGCTCTTGAGGTCCAAGTCCCTCAACGCCTTCTCTTCAGACAAGGTGGTAGGACGCAGTTCCACCTTGTGGTCCTGCAAGACATGGTCAACCAACACACCAGGAAGATTGGGGAAGAGTTCCTCCTTCACCACGTGAATAGGGATGAAGGTGGCGCCAGCGCGCATCACGTGAGGAAAAGGACACTTATTATAGAGCAGGAATATCTCCAGTTGAGACTGTAGCTTCTTGATAAGCACCTCTACGCCCTTAAAGGCCAACCAGATCTCTTTGCTCTTGGAGAGCTTGGGGCCTTCAGAGACCTTTGAACCATTTTTTGGTTTGGTGGAACTGACGGTCTTCTCCTGCAGCTCCACAGTGGGTTCAGCCACCTCCAGCCATTCCTTGAGTTGGTCAGGGGAGGAGGTAGACACCACACCAGATATTATAGTGCAGACACAAGTATGCACCACAGTGAAATATTGCCTGGGTGAATATTTCTGCTGACCAAGAAGTTTTTCAGTGGCGGGATCCAGAACCTGGATCTCTCTAAGGGCAGGAGAAGAGCCAGGAGGAACACTAGGAGACAAGAGCGTTGAAGCAGTGGGCAGCTGAGCATTCAAGCATTTGATCTGCAAAATCAGAGTTTCGGAGGATGGCGTCACAGTCTGGGGAAGGCTGGGCCCAACCAAGGGGCCGTCTGGCTGAGTTACTTGTGGGTCAGTCCCTTTTGGGGGAGAGACATCCTTAACCCCTCCAGAGGCAGCTTCTGCCGCGTGAGCTTTTAGGATTTTGAATTTCTTGAACAGAAAAGCCGCAGAGCTGTGAAAATGCCGATTGCCTTTAGAATCGCCGTTGATGGGCAGCACCGAGATCTCTCCCTTTGCCTGGGAGACTGAACCCTGGCTGTCGGCTGCTTTCTCTTTGACTTCTTCACCTTGGATCTTTGGACCTCCAATGTCTGGAGCCTCAGCCTTCTTGGGCAGCTGTGGAAGATCAGGTCGCTCTGCCACCAAGTCTTCAGTTTTAAAGCTGAGGTCCAAGACACGGTCTTCTTGAGTAAGTCTCTCAACTCTATCGTTGGAATGACTGGCAGGGGATGGTTGGCAAGATGCAGGATCGGTTGGATTCAAAAGCTTGAAGCTTTCCCAAGGGCCAGCATAATCTTCACCCCCTTGCCCTTTTGGGAGACTGTTTTTATTCAAGTCAGCATCTCCACTTTTCGTTACGGTATTGCGAGGGAACCCTTCCTCTCTGGGCAGTTCCAGCCTGCATTCTCCGGTTGATCTTTGAGAGCCTGTCCATGGCACAAATCCATTTTCCACACTCTTGCTTCTGCTTTTGGGAAGCGACTCCTCGGCCTGACAATGTTTAGTGGTGTCCAGTTCCACCAAATCGGCAGAACCTTCTAAGTAGGCTTGGTACGGAGCTAAGCTGAAGACATTGTTGATGACAGGCATGGGAGGAGAAGATGTCAAGGGACCTTCACGCCGTTCATGGAGTCCCTTCGGTTGATCCTCTGGGGACCAATGTCCATGAGATGTAGGCTGGGTGTTAGGAGTCTTCGGAACATTTTTGGGCAGGGCTGGTTTGGAGTAGGGATTGTGGGAGACAATCGGGCTATCAGGAATCATTATGCAGCTCCCCGGTTCATTTTTGTGAGGGGTGATGCTCCTCTTCCTAGATTCGTACGTTAAGGAGAATTTTTTGTGTGTCTTGGAAGATTCCTCCTTCTCCTCCTCTGTCACCTTTTCTGGTGGGAAAAGATCCTTCTTGCAACTGTTTTCCTCCGTCTTTTCAACCCTGTTGTAACAATGAGACAGTCGGTCTACTGGATGAATGGAAGGAAAAGCTTGTTGACCCGATGAATTTGTGCTGGCTTCTCTTGCAACACAGCTACTCTCACACCAGTCTGGAAGGCCACCTCGGCTGCGCCAAGGATTACAAACTGGAGAAGGCTTTTCAGGCACAGCACAGGCAGAAACAGGAGTCTTTGGGGTAAAGTCCCCCTTGGCCATCGCATTCTGTGGGTGCTCGTGTTCCCTTGAAGAGTGAAGCTCTTCAGAGGGGGTCAATGGAGGTGGGCCCACTGCTTGGTAAAGGTAGCTCTCCAAATGCCCGGGATAATAGCTGCGAGAGGTTTGCTGAAAATAGGACCCGGGGAACATCTGGCCATCTTCGCGGCTTGATGGAGACCCAAAACCTTTGCAGGCTGCCAAAGCAAAGACCGAGTTTGTTTTTTCGGCTTGCACGAAGCTCTGATGATACAACAACATCTGTTCATGAGAAGTCAGAGGATATGATCCTAGAGGGTAGCATGAGGGGGATTGCTCCTGGTACACCAGGTCCTGGCGATTCACCAGCAAGCTGGAAGGATGAAGAGGAGGAGGAGGAGGAAGAGGTGACGGCGGTGGCCTGGACCACATGTGTTTTCTGGAATTGCTACCCGTTGGGGACTCCAAGTTGCTTTTCTGACTTACAGAAGGATAAGTGGCATCCAACGAAGAGCCATTCTGCACCCCCTGGCATTTCTCCAATGTCTTCTGGTAAGGCATAAAGCCAGCTGAGTGAACAGCGCCCTCTTTGGACCCTTGTCGCAACTGCACCGTGCCGTTCTCAGCCACCGAGGTTTTCTTGGAGCCCGCTGTGCTGTAAGCATGACTCTCTGCACCAGTGGGCAACACGGAGGATGGGGAAGACCATTCCAAGCGTTTTGAGTAGTTCTCCATCTGCATTTGGAAGGTCAGAGCCCTTTTGGGAGGGCAGCCCGAATCCGTCCCGTACGGATGGTTTCGGTAAACCGGTTTGGGGGCTGCCAAGGTGGAGCAAGCAGCAGGAGCTGGAGGGAGCTGCTGGGCTGGGTATCCCTGGAGCCAACCTTGCTGGATGACGCCCGTATGACCCACATAACTGGCCCACCGTTCACGGGCGATACATTCATTGACCTTTTCAGAACCTGGAAATCTCTGGCGGGCTTTCAAACCTTCCATTTCGGACTGGCAGGTAGCTTTTTCTGTCCTTGGAGAGTGGCCAGGCACGCCGGCTGGGCAATGGCTGTAGTTCTCAGCAGCTGACCAGTGAGTTAAAGTTTTAGGTGCTTCGTGGCACTGGAGCGGGAAAGTAAAATAGGAGCCTTTATAACTGTAATGGTCTTCCATAGGGAGGTCGGGCAGCCTACTCGAGCGGCACAAACCCACCGGGAGGACATGAGTTGGGTCCACCTCCACTCGAGGGAGCTTGCCGTAACTCACAGTGCTCACGGCTTCCAGAATCCGCTTCTCCGCCATCGGTAGATGCTTTCTGGCCAACGGTCTGGGCTAGGAAACGGAGCAGTCACTCGGGTTATTCTAGAAACAGGAGACAAGGAAAAAAGAATCAGTCTTCATGCCTTCCCCAGTTTAATTGTTATAAATTGACATAGGAATTTTGATGACACGACCCATGGGGGAACGGTGATAAACTGTGAAAAATCGTCCTAGGCCACTTTATTCCGTGCCGCTGTAACTTTGAATGGCCGCTAAATGAACTGTCGTAAGTTGAGGTATTGCCAAAACGCAGCGTTCCCAAGTTAAAAATCCAAAAGATCAATAGAGAAGTCTATCCAAAGAATCAGGCCACCCATCCACCCCTAAGCTCAGCACGAGACTTCTTGGAAAGCCTTCAAATTGCTTCGTAATTAAGATATTTCTGGTTTCTTGGCTTCTCAGAAACTGCCAAGTCAGAAGAAAGAGGGAGAGGAGACATTATGAGTCATATTACCAAGGTGCTTCTCCGTTGAGCCATAACAAGGCCAGGCTGGAACTCTGCAACTATCTCCTTCTGCCATCTCACCCAATTGTCCTGGAAATCTTTCATCCTTGCCCTGAGCCTAACAGGAAGGAGGCTTTGCTATCTAATGCCTCCATAAATAAGATTTATTCCTGCTCAATGAAGTAAGAGATCCCTCAATACTCAACCCCCTTGGCCAAGTTTTTTAGATGCCTAGTTCTTTCTTTGCACCTGGGATTAAGACACTAATGAACCACAATTCTCAAGATCCCTCACCAATGGTTGGGTTGCTGGGAAATGTAGTTTGGCAACATCTGGAAGGTCAGATGGGTTTTTTTTCCTCCCCTCCTGATCTTCTGCCTGAGCAGTGATGGAAGGGTTAAACGGCCCTTTAGGTCACATGCTAGCTGGGGAATTCTGGGAGCTGAAGTCCACATACATCTTAAAAAGTTGCAAAACACTGCCAGACACTAGTATCCTCGACCTAGGTTATTACAAACTTTGCTCTCCAATCTTGAACTGAGGCCACTTCCACCTACACTGGCAGAGGCAAACCGCTCGTCTATAACCAGAGAGAAAACCTCACTCCCTTCTAGCACTGATGACGGTCCCTAGTTGGGTTATGAAACGTCTCCAAGCAAACAATCAAACTCGGAGAGCGCCAAGGACCCCACGTGTCCATGGAGATTGTCCGTCATCCAGGCCAGAGTTGCCCCAAAGGTGCTTTTTCAAAAGACTGGCTGGACTTCCTTCGTTTTTTCCTTGACGGGTCGCTTCTCATCCAAGAGGCTTCTTCGATGAAGAACCGAGGAAGCGTTTTTGGATGAGAAGGGAAACATCTTTTTTAAAAAAAGTTAATTCGCCTTTTGAAAAAGCACTTTTGTGACCCCACTGTTATGGAATGAAAGACTGAAAAACATTCCTGAGTCAGCCAGATACAGTTTATTGCACAGGTTGAGAGCCAGATTTGTACTTGAAATTCTGAACCCCTGAAAGCTCTGATACAACTGCTTATATATGTTTCCAAGACAAAGGGTTTGGTGAACACATGCATTTTTCCATATATGGTTAACATACACTTTTTATATGATAATTGACTCTTCCTAATTACTAAACCATTATTTTCTAGTTTATAAGATTATCTTTAGCTAGACAACCTTCCTTAGTTCTGTAATTACTACTACAGGAGATTTATTGCTGTCCTTAGGTAGTGAGTAACTCTTTGTAACATACATGTCCTTGTGTCTTTGACAGTGAGGCCCCTCAGATGTTTTCCATATGGCTGTCCTTCCGTGACAGCTAGGCCTCCTCAGAAGATATATCACCAATAATGGGATTTAGCTGATTTTTAATATAATCTCCAAACAAGCACATTTCTCCCTTATAAGAATGTGAATAGAGAGGGTCCTTTAACTGACCCTGTATGATTCCTACTTTATTCACATTAACCCCTGGGGATTAATGCTGGCTGGGGGATTCTGGGAGTTGAAGTCCACTCATCTTCAAGCTTCCAAGAAGAAACACTTGAGAAACACTGTTTTAGAGAGTAGGAATGCTGTAACCAGCTTTTATGATCAATGGTGTTTGCTGAGAGAGAGAGAGAAGGGAGGGAGAGAGGGAGGGAGGGAGAGAGAGAGAGAGAGAGAGAGAGAGAGAGAGAGAGAGAAACTTTACAAAAAGAAAGATTGGAAATTTCTTGGGAAAGAGAACTGGCTATGAATCATGAGCTATATTCTATCACATGCAATCAGGAAAGTAAGAATTACAGAAAGATACAACTGCTGTTATGGAATTTCAGGATACAATCAGGATACAACCTACATCTCCATTTTTTTTCACCCGTGGGACCCCCTTCTAACCTTCTCAACCTAATGTCAACAAGATGGTATTTGCAAAGCCAGTTTGGTCTACTGATTAAGGCATCAGGCTAGAAACTGGGAGACGGTGAGTGCTAGTTCTGCTCGAGCCATGAAAGCTGGCTTGGTGACTTCAAGCCAATCCCTCCCTCCCTCTCTCCCTAATCCACCTTACAGGGTTCTTGTTCTGGGGGAAATAGGTGGAGGAAAATATGTTGGATATGCTTGCCACCTTGATATATTTGTAAAAATAATAAAGGTGGGATACAAGATAGATAGATAGATAGATAGATAGATTAGATAGATAGATGGATGGATGGATGGATGGATGGATGGAGAGGGAGAGAGATAGATGGAAAGAAGAAAAAAGAAAAGGAAAGAGAAAAGAAAGAAGGAAGGAAGGAGGAAGGAAAGAAAGAAAGAAAGAAAGAAAGAAAGAAAGAAAGAAAGAAAGAAAGAAAGAAAGAAAGAAAGAAAGAAACTAACTAACTAACTTTGTCCCATTGTCCCATTGTCATATGTAATGACCTCCCCATAAGGATTTTTTTCACCTGAGGCCCCAAGTTGAGAACCACTGACTCACTCAATATTTCATCCTTAGCCGTTATTTAGTCTCCTTTTCAATATGTTTATATATTTTACTGCTTTTAATGCTAATTTTAATCTATTCCTAACCAAGTGTCACGTGGAAACTTAATAAATTTGGATATTTTTTTTTCTTAATCAACCAACCAAGATTGCATTTTTCATCCTTAACAATCTGGGTTTCTGGTTATTGGGATTAATGTTAGTATACCCTCTTCTCACTTTGGGTATAGGAAATGTTGAATTGAGCCAATTCTCTATATTCCTCCATATTTAAATCTCTCTCAATCAGCTCACTGGCAACGAATCCGGTCCTTTCAGACATAAAAAATTATTAAAAGGCATAATGAGCTTTAATTCACAAACGCTTACCCTTTTTAATCACTCCTCTCAGTCTGAAAAGACGCTGCCAAATTCGGAATTTAGCTACCCAAATCCAACATGGTTCTCATTTCCCAATTTGACTGTTAGCTAATTTATGAGCATTTCACTGGCATTTTTTTAAAGCACAGCATCTAATTGCCCTGAGACCTAGATTCCCTGGAGTGTTAGACACACCTTAATATATTTTTAAATTGTTCTCTTAGGTAGCGCATCTCCCTCTCCTTTTTTTTTTTAGATTAAAAATTTTAGCCCGTCATGATCAATAGAATGGAATGTATTCGCTTATTGCAAACAAATGTTTCCTTATCTAGAGTGAAAACAATTCTCCACCCCCCACCCCCACCCCCACCCCCAGTTAGGGTTAAAACAGATGTCTCCTTATCTCGAATTAAACCAGATGTTTTCTTAAATAGGCATTTTATCTTTCCGATACATATGTTTTTTGCTAAGAACATGTCTTCCTTTATGTATGATACGTTTTTGATAGGCGATATGCTCATTGGTTAGCTCTTATAAAATGACACTATTGCCGTCTATATGATCTTTCATTGATCCTTAATTTGTAAATTTATTGTAAACCTAGAAAGGAAAATAATATTCCAGGAATACATTCCTGGGAGAGAGATTTATCTGAGCAAAGACATCTCCCACATATGGAGATATTGGTGCCTTGTGTTCAATCGTTGTTGGGTTTTCTGTGTGTGTGTGGTTTTTTTTTTACAACATTGCCTCACTTTCCAGCGGTCTCTTGCAAGGAATTCATGACTTTAACATCTTAAGACTTTCAGGGGTTAAAATCTGGTTTTGCTCACCTAGTACCAGAAGATCCTGGGAAAATAGAAACTCAAATTGTGTGGGTGGCTTTGCTATACAAATCCTTCCCTGTTTAATTTCCTTTGCAGATAGTCCTTGACACAATTAACAACACAATTGAGAGCAGAATTTCCAAGGCAGTGGCTAAGTGAGTCCCGCTTTGATATTACAACCTCTCTTTTTTTGCCATTTTTCTCCCCTACCCCGCTTTGACTTCGCTTGTCAGCAGGGAATGTTGCAAATGAAAATCACTTGACCCTGGGACTCTGCAATCATCATATATCCATACTTGTTGAAATTGCCTAAATTGTGAATCAACTTTTGACCAGGGAAATATTGCTGATGGTCATAAGTGCGAGGATTGGACATAAATTGCCTTTTTTTCTTTCAGTGCCATTCTAAATGTGAATGGTCACGAAATCCAGGACTATCTGGATTTAAAACAAACGGGATTATTCCTTATTTTCTCTCCCTTTTGCCTCTTTCAACAGGAAACGAGGCCTGTGTATTGCATAAAACCTTCAGATCGTTGCAGCTAAAATTCACCTAATATATAATATTATTTGCTGAAGCTGAATTTATAGAAATGGTTTTTTTTTTCCTACCCATATTGGGGGTGTGGGTTTTTTGGGACAGGTTTTCTAGCAGATCTTAAAAGTTTTGCGTTGTGCGTATCTTATATTATATAAAAATCACAGACCCGCAAAAGACTAATCAATAAATAAACAAAGAGCAAGGAGCAAATATGTAACTTTTGCCATCTCTTCCCAACTTAAATAGGGGCACTAAAAAACACCAACAGGGTCTTTAAAGGGGACACAGGATCAATTTTCATCCAAAAAAGATTTCTTTCCTTTTTCCCCTAGAGTGTAAGTCCTACTCTATCGAAGCCAGGGAGGTCTACTCATAAGAAAATATGCACAAGGATAGCACATGGATAAAAATCCCAGATGCATTAAAAAGAAAAGGCAGACGCAATATTGCTTATTGCTTAACACATTGTAAGCCGCCCTGAGTCTCCGGAGAAGGGTGGCATATAAATCTAATTTAAAAAATAATAATAACTGGGATTCGAAATGCAACAAGCCACCTTATTAGTCTCTTGACTCTTTATAGCAGACGTGTCCAAATCCTGCTAACTTTAAGACTGGTGGACTTCAACTCCCAGAATTCCCCAGGCTGGGGGAATTCTGGGAGTTGAAGTCCACCAGTCTTAAAGTTGCCAAGGTCGGACACCCCCTGCTTTATAGGATTGGGTTTTTCAGAGAAACTGCAAACCAATCAGCGTCAAGCGTGTGAGCCTGTCATCCAATCGGCATTCAACTAACTCACAGCGGTGGCATTTCCTACACCCTCCACGCACACACATCACCTTTTGTGTACCCAAGCTCTATAGTTACGGCAAACATTGCTTTCACAGCTTAACCACTGCTCACATCTCTACAGGGCGCAAAATGTCTCCATTTTTAAGAGCACAGCAGGCCATAAGTCCCCAGAGGAACCTTAAGCATGCTTTCATGTGTGTGCAAATGGACATGTACACGCATCCCACCTATAAATCACACACACCAGCAATCTCTAAATGGCTCAAGGCCACTTTTTGTAGCCCTCCTCCAACCCATAAGAGTTGATCTCCGGGGAAGGTATAAAAAAGAAGTAAAAGAGAATAGAGCTGGCACCTCAGACAAGTGACCGTCCAGTCTCTTCTTAAAAATCTCAACTCGTTTAAACATTTGGTCAAATGCAGAAAAAAGAAACACCAGCTCGGAAATCTCAAGCAACTCATTTAAATATGTTGTCCCACGCAAAAGAAAACCAAGCACTATTCCACAGAGGTTAGCTAAAGGCAGCAAAATGCAGCCAAAAATAAATGCAGAGAGACTATCGCTGAGGATGGGGGCTCTAAGCAGGAATCGGAAAGCTCAGAAGAACAAAACCTCTGGTCCCGACCCAGATTGGGATCTTTACAACATTATTCTGGGACACGGATATTCATTCACCTGGTACAATAAATGCATCAGGTGAAATCCAGTTTGCTTAAAAAGGCAGCCCTGTTTATTTTATTCCTGGTTGCTTCAGAAACTCCATTTTTGGTTGAAGACCCAAGCAAAAAACTGACTTGTAACAGGGCTCCAGCAGACCGACCAGGTACAGAGTGCTTTCCAACCCAGAGGCGGTGGCATCCAACTTAAGCACATTTGGATGGTGGGGAGTAAAATCTTTTTCCCCTCTTCTTTCTTTGGCATCACCCCACCCCATCTCAGCAGCTCCTTCCAAAGTTGATCCTGGTTTAAAGCCTGCTAGAAGTGCCCAAGGCGGAGGAGAAAGCAGGCAGTTGGGAGAATATGACTCTCTGGGTGTCCATTCTCCAACCCACCCACCCACCCACCCACCCAGTCCTTTGGCTGCCTTCCAATCCCACCCTTCATAGACTAAACACGATTTTTTTGGTCTTTTTTTAAAAAAAAAAAACATCTGTTTATCTGGGAAGAGCCACTCGGTGCCAGCCACCACCCAAACAACCGCCCCTCCCCCCACTAAAGAACAACACCTGGATGCTCTGGATTACCTTCCCTCCTCCCTCCACCCCCCCCACCCCCACCCAGAACATGATGCAACCAGGGAGCTTATCAAGCCACATCTCTTTCGACACAGGTTTGCTGCGGATCAAACCTCCTTCCCCACCGACCAGAGGCACGGGCAGGGGAGGATGGGAACCGAAGTCCAAGCGAGCTGGAGGATGTCCCGCTTTTGGGGGGGAGGGGGGAAGAAGAGGAATTCCACCCGGGGGGTGGGGGTGGGGGAATCCCTTTCTCGGGAGTTGGCCTGAAGTTTTTCAAAGCAAGCAAACCGAACCTCGAATTAATCATTCATCATAAGCATCATAACGATCCGGAGCTTTCCACCGGGTCGGGATAGGGGGGAGGACGGAGGGAGGCGATCCCTCAGCCTTTTCCCACCCCCACAAAGCCCGCAAAAGCCTGACTTCCGTGTAAACACGCCTCTGGCTTTTTTTTTCTTTTCTTCCTCTCCTTAGCCCGTCACGTGCGAAGCGGAGGCAGCCTTCCTTCCAGGCGCCCCGGATCGTGCCCAGCAACACCCTACCCGGTGCTGCGCCCGATGGGGGGTGTAGTTCTCCTCCTCCTCTCTCTCTCTCTCTCATCTATCTATCTATCTATCTATCTATCTATCTATCTATCTATCTATCTATCTATCTATCTATCTATCTATCTATCTATCTATCTATCTATTCATCCTCTCTCCCTTTCCATCTCTTTATCTCTCTTGCCCATCCACATCTCTCTCTCTCTCTCTCTCTCTCTCTCTCCCTTTCCATCTCTTTATCTATCTCTCTTACCCATCCACATCTATCTATCTATCTATCTATCTATCTATCTATCTATCTATCTATCTATCTATCTATCTATCTATCTATCTGCTCTCACCTCCGGCTCCCGCAGCCCTCGCCGCCGCCGCATCTTCTTTCCGGACGGAGCTTCTGCGCCCGGGTGGAGAGTTTGCAAAGGTTTGGGTGACCGTGGGGGCGCTCGCCTCCTTCCTTCCTTCTTTCTTTCCTTCCTTCCTTCCTTCCTTCTTTCTTTCCTTCTTTCCCTCTTTCCCTCTTTCTTTCCTTCCTTCCCGAGTCCGAGCTCCGTCTGGGCCCCTCGATCCGGAGTCGCTCCGCTTTCCTCTAAGATCGGACGAAGCTCCGGTTTAGTTAGCCACAGCAGCGGGTTTCGCTCTCCCTGCGCCCGGCACGTCCCGCCAGCTTGATCCGGAGTGGCAAAGGTGGCGCGGCCGCTCCTCTCTCGCTGGTCCCTCCCCGCAAGCGCGATTCGCGAGTCAAGGGCGGGAGGAGGAGAGGGAGGAGGAGGAGGAGGAGGAAGGCACCCACGGGTGTGGGGGGGGGGGGAGGAGGAGGGGGAGAGAGAGAGGAGGAGCCGGGACCCGGGTGCGCCCAGCCAATGGAAACCCAACGGCCAAGCAGCCGCCAGAAGTTTGCACTCTCGTTTGGGTGGGAAGCCGCGGCTGCTCTTCCTCCTCCTCCTCCTCCTCCTCCTCCTCCTCTCCTCCTCCTCCTGGCACGATATGCCTTCCGGCGGCGGGGTCTCCCCCTCCCTCCTTTTTGCACAACAGCTTTGACAGGTCAGCCTGTCCCCCGAGCCGATCAGCGTCTCCCCCGCCCCCACTCCCCCTTCGCAATTCCGGTGGGTTGCAACTTGCTACAGATCGCAGGCTTGGGCTCCAGAGGAAGGAGCCGAGGTGGCCACGCGCGAAGGACGCCCCTTTCCTTTGCGCCGGTTGACTTCAAAGGGACGCCTTCCACCGCCCACACACACACACACACACACACACACACACACACACACACACACACACACCCGCCCAGCGTGGCACTTTTTTCGGTTGAATTCTGTAAAAGCGCAAAGGCAGAGGGAGGGGAGAAATACCGTCCTCTACAGGCCGTCCAGATGTTTTAAGGCGAAAGCGCGATTCGGAGATGCGTGGGCGGGCGTGCAAGTGGCCCGAATCCACTCTCGGGACGGGACGGGATGGTGGAAGTGGGTGGGGGAAATACGGAAATCGGAAGGTTTAGGCGAAGGAGATCGGGCAACCCGATATAGATAAACCTACTGAAAGCGCCCGTTTCCAAAACAGTTGTGAAACACTGTTGAATTACACACACACACACACACACAGATGTGGGGACTTTGGAAAAAGGGCAGGGAAGAGCAACTAGGAATGCCAAGCGATGGGTCATCCAACAGATCGACCCAGAATTCTCACCTGAGACACAAAGGACCAGACTTAAAATGACCCACCGTGGATCTGTCATGAGAAGATCCCAGCGCTCTGGAGAAAACTGAGCTTGTCAGAAAGGTCGGCAGGCAGTTCGGTGGTTCGAATCCCTAGTACAGGGGGTTGGACTAGATGACCTCCAAGGTCCTTTCCAACTCTTGTTACTATTAGACTGTTAGAGAAGGCCCTAAAGCTGGGGAAGATGGAAGGAAAGAGAAGAAGTAGAGCCTGGATAGCTCAGCAGACTAAAGCATTGTAATTAAACAACAGCTGTTTGCAATTACTGGAAGTTCCAATCTCACCAGGCTCAAGGTCGACTCAGCCTTCCATCCTTTCAAAGGTAGGTAAATTGAGGACCCAGTTTGTGGGGGCAATAAGCTGACTTTGTATAACTATACAAACGTATGAAGGCTATTGCTTAACGCATTGTAAGCCGCCCTGAGTCTCCCGAGAAGGGCGGCATATAAATCAATTTTTTAAAAAAAAAGTGGACAACCCAGCAGCAAGGTGGGGGGCAGGGGGGGACTCAGTTATAGTGCAGATGGGGCCACCATTGGAAGATCTGAAGAATCAGCTTAGGCACAGATCATTATGGAGAAGGTCAAATCTATGGGGTAGCTAGGGGTCAAAAACCACCTGATGGCACATGAGCATTTTAATGCATTGTAAGCCGCCCTGAGTCTCCAGAGAAGGGTGGCATATAAATCGAACTAATAAATAATAAATCAATAATAATCAATAATCAGCCAGGTAGATAAATAAGGATGGAAACTTTGTGTGTCTACAATCCACGGACAACATCCAACTGAGCGTTCCATGAACTGTAGCATGTACTACAACACCCATCGATTCCACTCTTGGATGAATGGGATGGAACCCCGCCTAATGTTGCACCAACCACTGGACATATCTGCCATGGGTACAGCAGCCAGATAGATCCACTGCTGATCACTAACTTCAGATTCAATCCCTGTTGTTGTTTTTTGTTTCCCTGGAACAACTGAACGAGATCCATTTCAGTTGGACCAATAGATAAGGGATCTTTCTGCCAGAGTAAAAGATCCACCATTCAAGGATTTTGGATCATCCCTGAGGCCTCTAGGGAGAAAGAAGCCTAAAATCATGATGGATGGATCAAGCGAAATGTCAAAGCCATCATAGCTTTTAAAGTTACCACTTTACTCTCTGCAGAATCCTGGATTATTCAACCCCAAATTGTAGCTGTTTTATCCAATGCACACCCATCTTATTTATTTAAGTCCAGTTAAATGAACCCCAGGAGTTGGATTTGCACACCACCACAAATTGTAGACTCACTCAGTGCATAACACACCAGCCAAAAGCCAATCTTATCTTGGCCTGGCAACACGTGCAAATAAATGTTTTAAGGGGAAATTTCACAGCCCAATTCAGTGATCGGGCAATGCTGCAAATCATTTCTTAAATTAAAATTTATACTCTAGGCAACTATGAATAAGATCCCTGTCTCTCACCACTTCCACCCAAAGAGAAAGAAAAATACAATAATCCTCCTGTGCCCAATGCTGAATTTGTCTTGCCTCTGTTTGATACATCAGCTAATTATTTCTGTTTAGATTTCGGCTAAATCAACAAACCTGGCTTAGCAGACCCGTCAACTCAAAATTAAATCCCAAACAATAAGCAGGACTTAACAAGGAAGGGAACATTTTATACTCTGTAACTTTTTAAAGTAAAGCAAGCAGAGCTCAAAAGTTTGCCTCTCCCAAATCGCCCATTAACCCTGGTTTCCCAAACCATCCTTTGATGAGTTCACACAACCCACTAATCCATAATCCAAGATTTAACAACCATTGGGTAGGGATAGCATCCTGCGCCTACCCCAGTGGTTCATTAGCAGTGGGCACACCAGGCAAACTTATGGTTTATTCAACCCAGGTTTTTACATTCCAACTTGTTTGTGCAAAACTGTGAACCGTCAAAGGGAGCGTAGGGGGTTGGGTTCACACAACTCACTAGGTGTAACCCACAACTCACACAACCACTAAGCGGGTGGATTTGTTGGCAGTCCGTTGGTTCCCAGGCAAAAAAGAGCTCTTATATTACACGCCACTCGCTGACATGTTATTACCCGTTCCTCTGCTTCGCTACACCTCATGTTTCCCTTGCCTCTCTCTCTTGCCAACATTTGCCAACAAGGGAGACTTGGTGCATGATGCAAGACCCTTCTGGCTTTTGACAAGGTGCCAATTCAGAGTGGAAAGCTTCCTCTAACAAGATCCTCGGGGAGGAAGCCTTTGAAAACCTTCAGAAGAAAGCAAGTGAGAGTAACTCACTGCTAGCTACAACACCCAGCTTTGGCTAGGCTTATAGCTTCCATGGTGCTTAGCCAACGCTTGGGATGCTAAGGGGGCACGGTCATCCAAGATCCAAGGCATGAGGGTCTTGTAACTCCAAACGACATATAAACAGGTTTCAAGGAATAACAGGGTTGGAAGGAAGGGACCTTGGAGGTCTTCCCAACTCCGCCTGGAGACTAAAACATATGAAGAACGGTTGCAGGCATTGGGTATGGCTAGTCTAAAGAAGACCTCCCAGGTGCATTCTGACTCTTGCTATTCTGTTCTGTTCTTCCCAGGTAAAGGGTAAATGACAGAAATAAAACTTTTCCCAATAGTTTTTATGGATTGCATCAGCCCTCTTTTTCACCTACTCTTATTTCTCTCTCTCTCTTTCTCTGTCTCTCAATCTATCATCTATCTATCTCTGTCTATATCTATCTATCTGTCTATCATCTATCTGTCTCTATCAATCTATCATCTATCATCTATCTATCATCTATCTCAATCTACTATCTATCATCTATCTATCTCCATTAATCTATCATTATTATTATTTATTTATTTGATTTATATGCCGCCCTTCTCCAGAGACTCAGGGCGACTTACAATGCATTAAGCAATAGCCTTCATACTTTTGTATATATTTATACAAAGTCAGCTTATTGCCCCCACAAACTGGGTCCTCAGTTTACCCACCTTAGAAAGGATGGAAGGCTGAGTCGACCTTGAGCCTGGCTAGGATTGAACTCGCAGAATTACAGGCAGCTGGATGTTAACTGCTGCCTTTAGTAGGAGGCATTAGCCCCTTACGCTACTCAGGCTATGTATCTAATCTGTCTATCTATCTCTCTCTCTCTCTCTCTCTCTCTCTCTATCTATCTATCTATCATTTATCTATCTATTTATCTATCTATATCAATCTATCATCTATCTATCATCTATCATCTATCTATCTATCATCCATCAATCTTATTTATTTATGGCTTATTCTGCCACTAAAGTGGCTTTTAAGCATCTGCATCCAATTGGCGAAATTATTTTAGAGGTTTTGCAATATCTCTCATGTGGGGTCATTCAAGATCCAGAATAGAATAGAATAGAATAGAATAGAATAGAATAGAATAGAATAGAATAGAATAGAATAGAATAGAATAGAATAAAGAGGGAATGGAATGAAATAAGAATGGAATGGAATTCTTTATTGGCCAAGTATGATTGGACACAGAAGGAATTTGTCTTTGGTGCATATGCTCTCAGTGTACATAAAGAAAAAATAAAATATATTCGCCAAGAATCATAAGATACAACATTTAGTGATAGTCCTAAGGTTTTCGTTGTGGTGCATTGTGTTTCTGTTTGCAACACTTTATTCAACTTTGTTTTAGGCAACTTTGTAAAAATTTGTAAAAATTCGGGTACCAGATGATTATGGTTAACAATCAATGCTGCCTCACTCTTACTCTTTCTGAAGTTATCCTTTCTGGTGCCTAGAACTAAACCACGTTAACAGGTCAAATGTCATTCAGAGGGGCTTGTCTTCTTCATAGGAAAAAAACAACCATGGTTATGAAAATACAGGATCCATAAAAGGGGAGGGGGAGGGGAGGGTGGTGGGAATCAAGGTCTCCAAAGACTTATGCAGTGACCTCTGTTTGCATAACACAAGATGCCAAAGGCTTAATTCTTTCTTCATTCTTAATTCCCTTCTTTTATTTACACAATTGATGACTTCCACTACATTGTTCAACCTGTATGCCAGCTTTTCGGTTTTCAAATTGTTACAGTGCTAAAAGGAGAAGTCAAACTGCTAGTTTGGATGGATGGAATAATTGGATAAGTGGAATGGAAGTGGAATTATAAACCTGAATTAGAGCTTCCTTAAAGACAAATGGTCTCTTTTGTGCATCCCCCTCACCCTTGGCTGAATTCAGTCAGAGGGAGTCAGAGGCTGAGGCTGAAATGATCCAATGGTGGCTATTAGGAGCTCAGGAATTTGCTTCCTTATTTACTTACTTAATTAAATGGATTCATCCAATGAATTGAAATTACAGAGTAACATAGTTGGAAGGGATTTTGGAGGTCTTCTAATCCAGGGGTCTCCAACTTTGGCAAATTTAAGACTTGTGGACTTCAACTCTCAGAATTCTGGGAATTCAGAACTCTGGGAATTGAAGTCCACAAGTCTTAAAGTTGCCAAGGTTGCTGGCTGAGGAATTCTGGGAGTTGAAGTCCACAAGTCTTAAAATTGCCAAGGTTGCTGGCTGAGGAATTCTGGGAGTTGAAGTCCACAAGTCTTAAAATTGCCAAGGTTGCTGGCTGAGGAATTCTGGGAGTTGAAGTCCACAAGTCTTAAAGTCACCAAGGTTGCTGGCTGAGGAATTCTGGGAGTTGAAGTCCACAAGTCTTAAAATTGCCAAAGTTGGAGACCCCTGGACTAGTCCAACTCCAGGGGTCAGGCAGGAAACCCGCCTAGACCATTTCAGACAAATGCTTGTCCAATATCTTCTTCAAAACCTCCATGAAGCGCCCACAACTTCTGGAGGCAATTCATTCCACTGATTAATTGAAACGTCTCCTCAGTTTTAGGTTGGTTCTCTCCTGGATTAGCTTCCATCCTTTCCTTCTTCTCCTGCCTTCAGGCTCTTTGGAGAATAGGTTGATCCCTTCTGCTTTTTGGCAGCCCCTGAAATATTGGAAGACTGCTATCATGTCACCCCTAGTCCTTCTTCTCAACAACAACACTTAGACTTCTATACTGCTTCACAGTGCTTTCCAGCCCTCTCTAAGTGGTTTACAGAGTCAGCCTCTTGCCCCCAACAATCTGGGTCCTCCTTTTACCCCACCTCAGAAGGATGGAAGGAAGGAAGAGTCAACCTTGATGGAGCAACTCCTGGCTGGAGAATTCTGGGAGTTGAACATTCCAAGATTGTTCATCTCTGCTCTTAGATAATCGCCTTTCCCTGAACGATAGCCGTTATTTAGAGGCTCTCTTAGTTCTACCTCCTCTCACAGACCCAAGATTCAGAATTAGAGAGTGAGTTTTCAGACGGCTTAAAAAAAGATATATATTTTTCCCTTATCCCTTATCCAATAAGGGAAAGAAAAGTTGAGGGATGCTCCTTTGCTGGGTGTGTTTGGGCCAAAGCTTGGACAGCTGTCCCGTCAAAATATCTTTTGTTTTGCATTTTTGTCCGGGCGTGCAAGTCAGACTCCTTCTAACTCTGCAAGTTTAATTTTAACATTCTTTTGAGATAAGCTGGCCAACTCAAGGACAATTTTCAATTCAAGGTCATTCAAACAATGTCATTCTGATCAGGATGAATCCGTCTCCCAAAAAAAATCCCACCAACAACAGCTTTTTATCATCAAGCCGGTATTTTATTTTGGCTGTTTGGCTGCAGACCTAAAACCCATTTCCTTCGCTTCCATTACCTGACCATCTGGTTGCATTTCGCCATCCGAGAGTTGAGAATGAAGTATTAGTTTAATGAAAGGAAGGATTAGGGGCAGTGGTGAAATCCAATTTGTTTTTACTACCGGTTCTGTGGGCGTGGCTTCGTGGGCGTGGCAGGGGAAGAATACTGCAAAATCCCCATTCCCGCCCCACTCCTGGGAGAAGGATATTGCAAAATCCCCATTCCCTCCCCACTCCTGGGAGAAGGATACTGCAAAATCCCCAATCCCGCCCCACTCCTGGGAGAAGGATATTGCAAAATCTCCATTCCCACCCCACTCTGTGGAGCCAGCCAGAGGTGGTATTTGCCAGTTCTCCAAACTACTCAAAATTTCCGCTACTGGTTCTCCAGAACCTGCCAGAACCTGCTGGATTTCACCCCTGACTAGGGGTGGCTTAGAGCAATCTTCCAATAATTCAGGGGCTTCAGGACAGAAGAAGAAGCAATGGGTGGAAACTCGACTTTAAAAAGGGAAGTGGTACTATAAGATACAAACGATAGTATGATATTTATACATAAGTTAATAATTAATGATTGTTGTAGAGACGAAGGGGTGCTGTATAATAAAGGAATTGTATTCCTAGTAATATAGTCCCAGGAAAGATACGGTAAATTCTTCCTTGCACAAGGCCCCAGAAGCTACTGTTTATCCTTTTAGGATGCAAGGTATGTTCCTATTTCATTACCCCAACTTTCTTTCCCATTCTTGTATATCGTTATAAAGTTATTTCTCCTTTGACTGTAATCACGGTACCTTATTGATTTTAAATTCTTTACAGCTGCGATTCCAATTGGATAGTGGCTCTGGAATAATAAGGTTGGATGAATAGTGCAGCAGAGTAGATAATTAGCTTAAAGCAATATATTGCTGCCTATTTTATATAAATTACCCTCTTTATTCTAGTTAACCCCTACTTCAGCAGGTTGGAAGATGTCTAATGAAAAGCTGGTGAGGTAAACATATGAGTATGGCCTCTCTTTTATTTTTTATTTTTATTTTTTTTTAAGACATTATTTATCTTTTCAGAGAAGCAACCTAGAACTGAGGAGAAATTTCCTGACAGTTAAAACAATTAATCAGTGGAACGGCTTCCCCTCCAGAAGTTGTGGGTGCTCCATCTTCAGTTTTTAAGAAGAGACTGAACAATCATTTGTCGGAAATGATATAGGGCCGTGATGACGAGCCTATAGCACGCGTACCACAGGTGACATGTGGAGTCATATCTGTGGGCACACGAGCATTGCCCTAGCTCACCTCGGTCTTCCCACTGGAAGTCGGGAAACGGGTTGTTTCCGGCCTCCGGAGGGCCTCCGGGGAAGGGGGAACCGTTTTCGCCCTCCCGAGGCTCCAAAAAAGCCTCTGGAGCCTGGGGAGGGCAAAAAAACGGACCTACAGAGCCCACTGTGCCATCACATGCCAAAAGCAGGAGGGGAGAGGGTCCTGGAGACCCATCACAGGGACATTTGGATGCTACTCAGCTACTCCTTTGGGATCATACCTGGGTGCAGAATACAACATTCTTGCGTACTCCGAAGGGTGTGGGATTATCTCCAGGCCAGATTTTGAACCTGAGGCAAGGAGAAGAGATAGGCAAACAGCGCTGAGGAACAGTGATAGCTTTGGAACAGGATTTGATTGAGCCAATAAGCTTTCATTAGTTTTGGCTATTGATGTACCAGATGTGGTATCTTTGTTCATGGTGGAGAGAAGGTAGCCAAGGACACAAAGACCTAAAACAAAATGTTCTCCTTGGGATTGTGGAGTGCTTCTGGAGGTTTCCAGTCCTACCTGAAGTAGTGTGAGGTCACTGAACATATTCAAGACATCCTGGGTTGGTCTGAGGGATCTAATTTCTCCTTGTTGCCCACGCCCCAAAAAAAGACTTTTAATTTTTTTGTCCGAAACTCTCAACTTTCCAATGCCTGTCCTTTTGACCTTGACGATGATGTTTGCAATTAGTCATATTCAGTCTTCCGTGACCTGCCAAAATCCAGTCAAAATAAATTAGCCATGACCTACAAATCTTGAACATAACAGAAGCAACAGTTGGGATGTTTTGTCTCTGAGATATATTTTGAAGGACACACCGGCTAAGTTAGGAATGAGCAAAAAGAAAATTTTGGAAGATCGCAACGGAAGTTAACACTTAGCTTGGCAAAGAAGAGTTTTCATTCCTGAATCAGTGTTTCTCAGCTTTGGCAGCTTGAAGACATATGGACTTCAACTCCCAAGACTTCCCCAGCCAGCCACGGTTGAGAGACACTGCAAAAAAATTTCAGCAGTCACTACAGAAAAAAACGGCACGTGTAGAAAGAGACACATCCTTATATTTTGGAGATAAAGATATAAGCAGGAATGGAGTTCTGTGTGATCTTTTCATTCCTAAACTCCAAATAATTTTTAAGCACGGTCTAGTCCTGGTATGGTTTTGGGTGAAACTGTCGATCGTGGTGGTGGCAGAGTGTTAGAATGTGGCATTGCAGGCTAATTCTGCTGACTGCCAGCAGTTCAATCTTGACTGACCCAAGGTTGACTCATCCTTCCAACCTCAGTAAAATGAGGGCCCAGATTGTTGGGGGCAATATGCTGCCAACCAGTGGGTTGCCCCCGGTTCCTACCGGTTCTATAGAACCGGTAGTAAAACCGGCGGGAGGCTCCACCCACCGACCCCGACGTCATCAAAATGCTTCTGCGGCCCCGCTGAGAACCAGTAGTAAAGGTAAGTAAAACCCACCTCTGGCTGCCTCTGTAAACCACTTAGAGAGAGCTGTAAAGCACTGGGAAGCAGTATATAAATCTAAGTGCTATTGCTAAGTGGGAAGGAAGGAAGGAAGGAAGGAAGGAAGGAAGGAAGGAAGGAAGGAAGGAAGGAAGGAAGGAAGGAAGGAAGGAAGGGCAGTGGTGGCCCAGTGGTTAGAATGCAGTATTAAAGGCTAATTCTGCCAACTGCCAGCAGTTCGATCCTGACCGGCTTAAGGTTGGACTCAGCCTTCCATCCTTCCGAGATGGGTAAAATGAGGACCCAGATTGTTGGAGGCGAATATGCTGACTCTATAAACCGCTTAGAGAGGGCTGTAAAAGCACCGTGAAGCGGTATATAAGTCTAAGTGCTATTGGTAAGTTCGGAGGTTTGACATCAGTCATTCAATCTGCCACAGATAAGCAAATCATAGCAGCGGTGGGTGCCACTTGGGGTTTAAACACTGAGTCACCAAAACCTACACTTCCAAGGAAGTTGCAAGAACTGCCCCTTTTTCAATAGAGAGATGATGTGGTTGCAACCATGTAATGCGTTAATTGAAGCCGGTTTGAGTTTGACAGAGCAAGTGTGAGTCAGCCAGGGGTGTTTGGCAGCCAGATTTTGTGGCATCGCTTGGAGGCTCAAACTTCATGATACCTGGCCCATTGAAAGAAGAAACGGATTTGTGTGAGGCACACCCCCCCACCCCCCCGCCTCTGGCCAAGTACAATCCATTATTTCTTTGAGATTCTTGGTTAAGCAACCAAGAGTTGCAAGACATACAACTTTAAATAATCTGCTTTCTGTCACTAAGCAGCTAGGAGACTGGCATAGATCCAGGCATTCTTGCCTTTCAGATTAAGTATCCCTCTGGGTCTTTTTACCACTTACGGACTCTAACCGTGATTGCAACAACTCTTCCCTTTATTGAACAGCTGCGTTGCTGTGCAGTGCAACACAAAGGCCAATCACAAGGTGCACAATATGTACACAGGAACACCATCATTGACAACAGCTCATTTCTCACTGTGGGAACTCTTCCTGCCACACTCACGCTGTACAGTAAATCAGTAGTTCTCAACCTTGTTCAAGAGAGATGGACTTGAACAACCTAGAATTAAGGAGAAATTTCCTGACAGTTAGAACAATTAATCAGTGGAACGACTTACCTCCAGAAGTTGTGAATGTTCCAACACTGGAAGTTTTTAAGATGTTGGATAACCATTTGTCTGAAGTGGTATAGGGTTTCCTGCCTAAGCAGGGGGTTGGACTAGAAGACCTCCAAGGTCCCTTCCAACTCTGCTATTCTATTCTGTCCTCTATCTGGTATTTGACGTAAGGATGTCAATTGAGTTCTTTAAGTGATGATGTAATGCACCAAGACAAATTCCTTGTGTGTCCAATCACACTTGGCCAATAAAAAATTCTATTCTATTCTATTCTATTCTATTCTATTCTATTCTATTCTATTCTATTCTATTCTACTCTACTCTACTCTACTCTACTCTACTCTACTCTACACTAGTCTACTCTATTTATTCTATTCTATTCTATTCTATTCTATTCTATTCTATTCTATTCTACTCTACTCTACTCCACTCCACTCCACTCCACTCCACTCCACTCCACTCCACTCCACTCCACTCCACTCCACTCCACTCCATTCCATTCCATTCCACTCTACTCTACTCTACTCTACTCTACTCTACTCTACTCTACTCTATTTATTCTATTCTATTCTTTTATATTCTATTCTATTTTATATCTGGAAGGTAAAGAGATGCTCAACCTCCAGCGACGAGGAAGTGAAGCTGTTCCATATTGTGCCGTGCCAATGCAGCCTGCGCCATCGAAGGAAGAAATCCGGATAATGCCGGATAATGGCAATCAAGGCATCCACTGTCTCTGCCAATGTCCTTAAATCATGCTCGTTCTAGGGAAGCTTTGTTTGAAGAACACCTTGGCTCGGTTTGTCCTGTTCTTTTTGGCATTGGAACAGGGAATGTCCTGACTCTGAGAGATCATCGGCAGTATTTCACCCAACTCCAGCCGTACTTTCTTGTGGATATTAAAACCAGATGTTGGAGCCAGGAAATTCTGCCCTGTGGCTTGTGAAGGGGCCGTTCTTGTTTAGCTCCCTGGATTAATTTATTCTCTCCTAGAAGGCACTGTGCTTGAGTGCGAAGCACATCTCCTTCCCGGTTGTCAAGGCAAGGTGCAAAGCCTATTGTCAACGCCGAAGAATTGGCAAGAGATGCCCAAATCCTAAACTGACGACAGGCAGGAAATCCAGAATAAACATCGGCTAAAATGATCTGTTATAGCCGCAAGGCAGCCTCTCTTGATCTTCCATTAAGGCCTTCTCCACCGATGAGTTTGCTTCCCTCCTAAAACAATAGCTCTCATTTCATTTGGTCATTCAATCAAGGAAGACATCTTGGGTGGCTGAATTAGGTTTCTGTATTTCACTGCCTCTAATCTTGAGCCTACCTCTATGAAAACCATGCGTTAAATTGTTCCTAGAAGCACAAGGCTGAAGGCACCACCCTGAAGATGACGAATGAGACTTCGTCGAAATGTCGCCATATATATATATGGATGGACGGAATAGACAGACAGACAGATCACTGATGACCAAATTGACTTCCTTAGTTAGAAAGAAGACAACATCTAAATTATTACATAACTAATAAAACATAACCATAGTTCCCAGAATTCTTAGCAACAGCCCTGCACCATCCAGGAGGATTCTGGGAAATGAAGTCCACACGTATCCGGAGAAAAGAAATCTGGAAAATACCAAGTTACTCAACCCCTCTGATCCAGATATTATCTTTGACATCAGGTTTTTGTGTTTGCTTTTTGGAAAGATTTGGTACTGTACAGATTTCTTGTTTCTTTTTTTCTCTTTTTTAAAAACTTGATTCAGAAAGGGAAGACCAAAGAACAAAGCTCTCAACTGGGGATGGGGTAGAAAAACCTGGTTCTGAGCCATGCTTCTTATCACCAGGGGCACAATTATGTGTTTGTGGCACTTGGGGTGTGTGTGTAGAAGTTCTTAAGGAAACCGCTTGGGCATCATTACGTAGAGGTTATGCCAAGGTCTCCCTCAGATTCAACCCTGGCAGAATCGCCCAGTGGGTGGAGGGTCCTTTAACCCAGTGTTTTCTCAGCCTTCCCAACTTGAAGATGCTTGTGCTTCAACTCCCAGGAGTGCCCCAGCCAGCGTGGGAATTCAATTCTGGGAGCTGAAGTTCATGTATCTTCAAGTTGCAAAGGTTGAGGAACATTTGAGTATGGACTTCAACTCCCCAAATTCTTCCTTCCTTCCTTCCTTCCTCCCTCCCTCCCATTCACCCACCCCTTTCCTTCCTTTCCTCCCTCCTTTTCTTTCTTTCCATCCATCCATCCAGCCAGCCACCCACCCACCAATCCATCCCCTTCCTTCCTCCCTTCCTTTCTCCCTTCCTTCCTTCCTTCCTTCCTTCCTTCCTTCCTTCCTTCCTTCCTTCCATCCATCCCTCCATCATTTTTTCTTTCTTTCTTTCTTTCCTTTCTTTCTTTCTTTCTTCCCTCCCTCCCTCCTTGTCCTCCTGTCATTGGGACAGTCCATCTTTCTTTAGCCCAACCCACTTCGCAAGGTGGGTTTTTGTGGGTGGGGGAAATAGGAGAAGGAAGATGTGTTGGGTTTTTTCACCCCCTCAAGTTATTTGTAAAAAAATAATAAAGGCAGGATACAAACAAACAAAGACATCATTCTGTGGAGCAAAATTCAAGGATGACTTTATGCTGAAAGCCTGAGTTATTTAATTTCACTAGGCAATCTAATATCTAATGAAAGTTTGAAAATTCTGGTGGCACAAATGACTATGAAGCGTGGCAGTCCAAGCTATTCCCTACTAGGATATTTACTAGATATGCTACTAGTTTATTTATCAGGCTCATTTCCTTCCTAGGGAAATTCTGCATGTTGTGTCTCGACCCAGAAGTCTTTTTCAACAAGGGCACTCAGACAGCGGAATGAAACTTTGTAGAACGGAAGAAAGAAAGAAAGAAAGAAAGAAAGAAAGAAAGAAAGAAAGAAAGAAAGAAAGAAAGAAAGAAAGAAAGATTGCAGGTGTTCGGCCTCCTAGCCTCCTGATATTTTTATAGCCCTTTTCACGAAGGATATGTGGCTTGTTGTGTGTGTGTGTGTATGCTTTTTTTTCCTTTTTCTTATCAGCCGTTTCCGTCTTATTAGCCATTTCCGTTCCAACTGTAAACGCTGAATGGTTTTACTGCTTTAATTGTCAATAAAGGGCTTTCTCCAGCAAATGGGTGGGAACACATTCCCAGAGGGCAATATAACCAGGCCAACGTGTCAGCCACAACGCATTTGCCTATGTTACAAGTTAGAAGCTCAGATCTCACAAAATTCCCCTTTTGGGTGGAGAATTCCGTGGGAAAAAAACCCCATAAATACACGAAGCGCTGCCAATTTCTCCACTCAGGTGAGCTGAGGATACGATAGAAAATTGTTCAATAAATAAAAATAAAGAGTACAAAAATAAAATTCCTCAGGAACTCTCAATCCAGCCCAGAATTTTTCTTGCTGAGTGAAAAATGCGTTCCGTGAGTTCTGCCCAGTTTTACGACTTTTCTGTTAAGTGAATCACTCAAATTGTGAAGTTAGGAACACGGCTACTAAGGGAATCTGGCTTCCCCGTTGATTTTGCTTGTCAGAAGGACACAAAAGGGGGAAATCCCATGATTCGGGGACACGGCAACCGTCATAAATGTGAGTTGGTCGCCAAGCATCTGAATTTTTTGATCACGTGACTGTGGGGATGCTGCAACGGTCATAAGTGTGAAAAACAGTTCTAAGTCACCCTTTTCAGCACCGTCATAACTTCAAACCCGTGAAATTCAGTTTGACACTGTTTTAGATCGTTCCCTGTTTTAGATCTTTCGTCCCTTCTAGTCCATCGCCGCTCTATGACTACCGAGCATGCTCAGTCTTCCCCTGAAGGTTTTAGGGTCTCTGCTCCAGTGGTGAAATTCAATTTTTTTTACTACCAGTTCTGTGAGCGTGGCTTGGTAGATGTGGCAGGGGAAGGATACTGCAAAATCCCCATTCCCACCCCACTCCAGGGGAAGTATATTGCAAAATCCCCATTCCCTCCCCACTCCTGGGGCCAGCCAGAGATGGCATTTGCCGGTTCTCCGAACTACTCAAAATTTCCGCTACCGGTTCGCCAGAACCTGTCAGAACCTGCTGAATAGCACTCCTGCTCTGCCTGCTGATTAATCTCTCTACACCCACAAACCTATTTTTTGAAAAGCTTCAGGTTTCCCCCGAGCTTGCCAATAGTCTTCTGCTTCTTATGGGGCTGCTGCTTTGACACTCACACTGAACCATGGATATCCAGGGAGCGGCAACAAGACAATAACAACTGTTTGGGCTAAGAGAGTTGCATGTTTGTGTGTGTGTCACATCTCGATCACCAAGCAGGTCACATTTAATAGCAGGGAGAGTCGGTGACGTGTCTCCGTTGCTCACCGCACAGCCTATAGGGGTGACTTTCTCTCCACTCATCAATCCGGGTGAAATGAATTCAGCCCGTGGCCCGTTAGGAGAAAACACCCAAGGTTGATGAAAAACAATAGTCAAAACAGGGGATAAGCATTCCCCGGGGCCAGCTTTTAAAGAGCTCCATATCCTTCTCTTGGCAAAACAAAACTGAAGGCTCTTGGGATTTCTGCATCTGCTGGGTGATAATAAGGACCATGATGAAATTCTTGTTCAGGCTTGCAGGAGGTTGGTTGAGGGGTGGTGACACCTTCCCCCAGCCTCTGCTCAATCGCTCCATAGCAAATCAAGGCCAAGATCAGCCGCACCGCACAAGCCAACTTAAAAGCCCTTCGAAACATCCTAACAGCAGCCCGGACTGTATAGAATGGCATGGGATGGGATGGGATGGGATGGGATGGGATGGGATGGGATGGGATGGGATGGGATAGGATAGGATAGGATAGGATAGGATAGGATAGGATAGGATAGGATAGGATAGGATAGGATAGGGGAGAGAAGGATAGGAATAGGAATAGGAATAGGAATAGGAATAGGAATAGGAATAGGAATAGGAATAGGAATAGGGTAGGGTAGGGTAGGGTAGGGTAGGGTAGGGTAGGGTAGGATAGGATAGGATAGGATAGGATAGGATAGAATAAAATAGAACAGGAGAGAGAAGGATAGGATAGGATAGGATAGGATAGGATAGGATAGGATAGGATAGGATAGGATAGGGTAGGGTAGGGTAGGGTAGGGTAGGGTAGGGTAGGGTAGGGTAGGATAGGATAGGATAGGATAGGATAGGATAGGATAGGATAGGATAGGATAGGATAGGATAGGATAGGATAGGATAGGATAGGATAGGATAGAATAGAATTCTTTATTAGCCAAGTGTGATTGGACACACAAGGAATTTGTCTTTGGTGTATATCAGGCGTCAGCAACCTGCGGCTCTGGAGCTGCATGTGGCTCATTCACCCATCTGCTGTGGCTCCCTGTCACTCAAAATATCTGTCACAAGCGTCAATGTGAGACATCCGCCGGCACATGATTTATTAAGCTTTTCAAACCCTGCTAGGCCAACCATGGATAAATCCAATTCAGATGAAAACAGAATGTTTAATTCAACTACATATGCTAGTTTTATGGCTCAAGAAATAGTCAAGCACGAGAAGGGTTTTATTGCTCCCAATGGTTTCTTTTCTGTGGGAAATGAGTTGAAATGACTCTGAGTGTTTAAGGTTGCAGACCTCTGGTGCATAAGCTCTCAGTGTACATAAGGAGAATAAAATACATTCATCAAGAATAAAGAGATGCAACACTTCGTGATAGTCAAGGTTACTAATAAGCTATCAAATCGTACTAGGAAACAAGTAAAAACAATATAAATTGAAAAATACAAGCATATTATATATAGTATATGCACAATACTGGAAAAATCCAAAAACCCCTACAGACGATATAATAATAATAATAATAATAATAATAATAATAATAATAATAATAATAATAATAATAATAATAATAATAGAAAATCTGGAATGTGCAGAAATGGATAGGTTAACCCTAAAAATCAAAGGAAAAGAAGATTTGGAATATTTTATAACTTGGGAACTATTCTACAAATGTTTAATTGACAGATACTGAGGTTAGTGGAGTGGATTTATGTGAAATATGGACTACATCAGAAAGAAAAACTGAAAAGAATGGAGGCCTTTGAACTCTGGTGCTGGAGAAGACTCCTGCGAGTCCCTTGGACTGCAAGGCGATCCAACCGGTCAGTCCTAGAGGAGATCAACCCTGGCTGCTCTTTAGAAGGCCAGATCCTGAAGAGGAAACTCAAATACTGTGGCCACCTAATGAGAAGGAAGGAAGGACTCCCTGGAGAAGAGCCTAATGCTGGGAATGATGGAGGGCAAAAGAAGAAGGGGACGGCAGAGAACGAGGTGGCTGGATGGAGTCACCAAAGCAGTTGGCGTGAGCTTAAATGGACTCCAGAGGATGGTAGAGGACAGGAAGGCCTGGAGGAATGTTGTCCATGGAGTCACGATGGGTCGGACACAACTTTGCAACTAACAATAACCTTGGTGACACCTTGGTGGCGCAGCAGACTAAAGTGCTGTTAAATAGCACCAGCTGCCTGCAATTACTGCGAGTTCAAATCTCACCAGGCTCAAGGTTGACTCAGCCTTCCAGCCTTCCGAGGTAGGTAAAATGAGGATCCGGATTGTGGGGGCAATAAGCTGATTTTGTATAAAAAAGAACACTGCTTGGGGGGGTGGGGCGAAAGCCCTACTAAGCAGGTATATACAAAAGTATGAAGGCTTTTGCTTAATGCATTGTAAGCCGCCCTGAGTCTCCAGAGAAAAGAATTTCATCTGAGAGCATAACAGAATAACAGAGTTGGAAGGGATCCCGGAGGTCTTCTAATCCAATTATAACTCTGAAATGTTATGGAATGAAGTGACCAAGCAACATGGGTCAGTCAGAGAGAGAGAGATTTTATTTGCGCAAAGACTCAAAAGCCATGTTTGCCAATCTTGGCTCTGAGTAAAGACTCCATGTTTGTATGACACATTATATACTTTTCTAAACAAAGGATTCTGCTAACACAGCAACTTTTCCATATATGGTTAACATACATTTGTCATTTTTAATTGACATTTCTTAATTACTAAAGTTTTACATTATCTTTATCCAACACTCATAATTCTTCTTGTAAATCACTGGAGCATGAGTTCAAATTATCTTCTTGTTGAAGGACATGTTTTAGCCCATATGGATGTCCATGACCTAACCACCCCTAGCCATATGTCTCTAGGATCGGTCCCTTCTTCTGACAAGTTAGGGGGCCTCTTTAGAGTGTTACAGGAAATTACATGTTGGCTTTGTATTCTCTGCAGCTGCACGTATTTCTTGTCTTCAGAATATATGGTTGCTTTTAGAATATAGTGAATATAAAGTTATCCAGTTGTCATCCAAACGGTCCCCCTTTATCTGCTTCTACCTTAGAAACATTGCTAAATGAATAAACCAGGGGTGAAATCCAGCAGGTTCTGACAGGTTCTGGAGAACCAGTAGCGGAAATTTTGAGTAGTTTGGAGAACCAGCAAATACCACCCTTGGCTGGCCCCAGAGTGGGATGGGAATGGAGATTTTGCATATCCTTCCCCCAGGAGTGGGGAGTGGAGAGAATGGGGATTTTGCAATATCCTTCCTCCAGGAGTGGGTTGGGAATGGAGATTTTGCAATATCCTTCCCTTGCCACGCCCCTCCCCCAAGCCACACTGGTATAGAAAATGAAAGACTGGAAAACATTCCTGGGTCAGACAGATGCATTTATTTGCTCAAAGGTTCAGTGCAGTTTTTGGTTCTCGCAAATCTGAATGAAGAGGAGCTCTGATTTCACTGTTTTTATATGTTTTCAAGACAAGGAGTTCTATGAGCCCTTCCGGCTTCCATATATGGTTACATTATAAATACATTATACTTACATTACACTTTACTAATTACCAAACCATTACATGCTAGTTAGTAAAATTATTTTGGCTACACAATTTTACTCCTCCCAACATTTTACTAATTATTAAACCATTACAACTTTCCTTAAGCACTGTAATGTTTAAAATACAGAAATTTATGGCTATACTTTAAACAATAAGTAACTTTCTGTTTCCTATGCATGTCCTTCCAGATGTTCCCCTATAGCTATATTTCCGTAGTTTTGATTCTAACAAGAAGATATATAGAATCAGTGTGTTTGACACAGTATCATAGGTCAAGTAATTATGAGGAACTCTATGAGTTAATTGCTTAGCTTCTTCTCCTTATCAGAGTCAGTCATCCATAAGAACACCATTCTTAGCTATCCTGAGGGGTGACAGCTAGGTCCCATCAGAAGATATATTACCAATAATGGGGTTCAGCTGCCTCTAACAAGTACGTTTCTCTCTTGAAATAATGTGAATAGAGAAGGTCTTTCAGGGTTCATGTATTTGATTTTATGTATCTGACTTCGTATGATTCCTATTTGATTCACATTATTTCTTATTGGCTATAATTCCTATTTTTTTCACATCAACACCCACAGAACCGGTAGTAAAGTGTAACTTGAGGACAATCCGCATTATGATAAATTTTCAAAACTTTATTCTCATCCACCAACCACCACCCAACCACCAGACAAATTCTGCTTACGGTTGAAGTAAAAAAAAAAAAAATCAGATGGTGGAAAGTAATGCAAAATAGTGAAGGAAGAAAAGGCATCAAACTTTTTTTTAAAAAAAAAGTTGCTGGGGAAGGTGTGAAAGTCGTGGCTGAAACTAGATTGGTTAAGATCAGAACTCCACTAGCAAATGTGGGAATTCACCCCTCTGGGGGGTAGGGGGGGGAGGAAGCATTTCTCACAGAGGTTGCCCGGATTATACAAGGAAGTGAAAAATACCAATTTGGTTTTGAGTCATTTTCTAAATGATAAACTTGAGCTCTCAAGAACTGCATCAAAGTCACGTTGGGAGTGACTGTCACTTAGGCTGAAACCAAAAAGAAAGTCATACAGGTAGTCCTCGACTAATGACCACAACGGAGCCCAACATTTATGTCATCAAGCGAGACATTTCTGAATTTTACAGCCTTCTTTGCCGCATTCTATTCTATTCTGTTCTGTTCCGTTCCGTTCCGTTCCGTTCCGTTCCGTTCCGTTCCGTTCCGTTCCGCTCCGCTCCATTCCATTCCATTCCATTCCACTCCACTCCACTCCACTCCACTCCACTCCACTCCTCTGTTCTGTTCTGTTCTGTTCCGTTCCGTTCCGTTCCGTTCCGTTCCGTTCCGTTCCGTTCCACTCCACTCCACTCCATTCTATTCTATTCTATTTAGAGAGTCAGCCTCTTGCTCCCAACAATCTGGGTCCTCATTTTACTGATCTCGGAAAGATGGAAGGCTGAATCAACCTTCCTTGCCACAGCTACTTATGTGAATCACTCAAGTTCATCACACGGTTGTTAAGTGACTCCGGCTTCCCCGTTCGGGACTTTGCTTGGCAGGAGATCACCGAACGTGATCCCGGGACGCATGCAACCATCATAAGCATGAGTCAGTTGCCAAGCGTCCGAATTTTGACCATTGGCCGTGGAGACGCTGCATCGGTCGCAAGCGTGAGAAATGGCCACGAGTCACTTTTTCCAGGGCCGTTGTAACTTTGAAACGGTCACTAAATGAACCGTTGTAACCGTTGCAAGTGGAAGACTTGTTATTTTTAAAGCAGCGTCGCCCTCGGCAAAATGGGTGGGATACAAGTTTGGGAAACCAACCAACCAACCAATAAATATCCTGACATCATGTTGCCAAGTGCATTCTCTCTCTTTTTTTAAAATTCCTTTTCTTTTTTTAGCAAACCACATCACAATTTTAACACCACTTTAATGTTAAGACTGCTTTATAAGGCCTTCGAATCCTACACTTCGAATTCTGCATCCAGTTTTGGTCGCCACAAAGTAAAAAAGAAGTGGAGACTCTAGAAAGAGTGCAGAGAAGAGCAAGAAGGAGGATTAGGGGACTGGAGGCTAAAACATATGAAGAACGGTTGCAGGAACTGGCTGTGTCTAATTTAATGAAAAGAAGGACTAGAGGAGACATGATAGCAGTCTTCCAATATCTCAGGGGTTTCCCCAAAGAAGAGGGAATCAAGCTATTCTCCAAAGCACCTGAAGGCAAGACAAGAAGCAATGGGTGGAAACTCATCAAGGAGAAGCAATCTAGAATTAAGGAGAAATTTCCTAACATGGAGGACCATTAAGCAATGGAATGCTTCCCCTCCAGAAGTTGTGGGTGCTTCCTCACGGTTTTTAAGAAGAGATTGGACAACCCTAACCCTAACCCTATCCCTAACCCTAACCATTGCAACATCCCGGGGTCACGTGATCTCCTTTTGCGACCTCCCAACAAGCAAAGTCAACAGGGAAACCCGATTCGCTTAACAACCCGTATGTCAGCATTTCACGCTGGAGAGAATATCACCTAGGAGATGAGATAGGAGGGGGGAAATTCCTTTCAGTGGGAGCAGTAGATTAGGGACAGAGTGACGGGGAAGATGGCCAATGAGTTTTTGAGGAGTAGGGAGAGGAAAAGGAGGGTTTTGCCTGAGGAAGCCAGAGTTGGCTGCAATGAGTCGAAGCCATTATGGCCGTAAGTCGAGGACAACCTGTGTTCCTAATTCAGCTGCCAAGAAGAAAGGAGGCTGCCGAGATGGCCTGGCTGCATTCTCTGATTTGGCTGTTTTGGTTGGGATATTTATGCTTTCTCTCATAAAGTCCCCAGGTAATTTACTGCCGACCGCTAATCTGACGATCAGTTTCAGTGGGTGGCTTTTGCCTCCTCCGCTTTTTTCCTAATCAGCAAGAACAAATCTTCTATCTCTTAACCCGTAGAGATCGTTTCAACACTGGGCTGCCCGAAGCAAAAGTTTTGCATTGCTTTGTGGTAAGAGCGGCTCTGTAGAAGTCTTTTTAAAACTTAAAACGGGGGGCAGGGGGGGGGGAGAGAGAGAAAGGCCGTTTTCCCCAGCACCAGAAACTGAAATCTTCTTTTTCTCGCCCACTCTGAATTGCCAGTAGGATGACCTGGGCTAAGCAGGCGGGATTAGTATAATGCAAGGTGAACAATCAGCCAGCATTGTTGAAATCCTTCCTGCCCTCTTGGCAGAATTCGACAACTTTTAATTTGTCAAGGAACCAACTGTTAAAAGTTTAGAGATTTATATCCCTTGCGTAGGCAAGAATGGGGAATTCCTATTTGTGTTTGTGTAGGAAGTGAACACCCACCCCTTTCCTAGAAGAATGAAATATTTTAGGAAATATTAAAAAGGCAGAATATTATGTTTCCCTGGATGAGTAATGGAGAAGCATGTTTTAAAGACGAAGCAGCTCCCACCTTCTTGACCCCCATCCTTTGTCAATCGGCTGGAGGCAGAAACTCAGTTCCTTCCCACCTTTGTCAACGGACCATCATCTGCAACACAGTAGAACCCATCTAGCAACAGAAACTAACACAATAGGATCCATCTAGCAATAGAAACTCACCACATGGCACCTGGGAAGATTACATCAGCCAGCAAGGCTAGCTAAGACCCCCACCCCCTGGGAGTCTAACAACCAATCAGGATACTCTTTCGGGGGCCAAGGAAGTTCAAAGCTAGAGAGGGCATAAAACCCAGAGACTCACTGCATCTCACCCCTTTTCTGTTCAGGAACTCAAACCATGTAAGCCTGTCCACCATTAAACCATCTTTCCAAGCAGTCTCCATGTTTCCAGTGTCTTTTTCCCTACTTGGAGCTGAACCCCGAAGGATATTTCTTCTAACATTTGCATCAAAAGCTTTGCTATTAATTATGTTAGGATTAGCCTACTATAAAGCAGAGACATCTCCCTGCCAACAAAAGTGCATATAGTCAAGGCTGTGGTTTGGAATTTTTGGCTGTGAAAGTTGGACCACAAGAAAGGCTGAGCGCCAAAGAATGGAAGCCTTTGAACTCTGGTGCTGGAGAAGACTCCTGCGAGTCCGTTGAACTGTAAGGAGATCCAACCGGTCAGTCCTAGAGGAGATCAACCTTGGCTGTTCTTTAGAAGGCCAGATCCTGAAGAGGAAACTCAAATACTGTGTCCACCTAATGAGAAGGAAGGACTCCCTGGAGAAGAGCCTAATGCTGGGAACGATGGGGGGCAAAAGAAGAAGGGGACGGCAGAGAACGAGGTGGCTGGATGGAGTCATTGAAGAAGTCGGCATGAGCTTAAATGGACTCCAGAGGATGGTAGAGGACAGGAAGGCCTGGAGGAACGTTGTCCATGAGGTCGCGATGGGTTGGACACAACTTCACCACTAACAACAACAACATGTTAGGATTATTTTGGCGCCTAAGGTTTTTGATTTCTTCGCTTTCTGGTCTTCAATTGGTGGATTTTGGACAACCAGCTCAAAATTATCCTGGATTTCCCCCCCACCTCCTCCTAACTGAAAGCATGAATCCAATAATTTTCCAGCCAGCATTTGCTCTCCTTCTGGGTTTTTTGCTCTAAATAAAATCATGTTAATGATTTGAAGGAGTTCTGCTTTGCATGCTGCTTTTCTGTGCATGATTTGGAACCCTGCCAGGGGCTTTTTTTGGAGGGGGGGTGGAATGTAGGAAGTCCCCGCCCCTGCCCTTCCCAGATTAAAATTTTCTTTATTCTCAATATTAAAAGGAGCAGGACGGAATGTTTCCACAAAGGAGAAATAGAGAAAACAGGTTCTTAAAAGGCAGAAAGCAGCCCAGTCTTTCTTAATAGCCTCCAGCAGATGCCCGAAGTCTTTAGAGATGGATATTTTGTGCCCATTAAAGAATACTGGGACGATCTATTCATAAACAAAATGCCCAGAAAGTTGGAACTGATGGGATTAAAATGTACATCCCCCACCCAAATTCTAAGGACAGGATATGACCCTTAAGGACACAATAGGATTAACTCACCACCACTGAAATAGCAAAAGACACAAAGGCCCCTTCCTTGCACAATTCCCAAGAACAGTTCAAACTTCAAAGCTACGGAAACTTATAAAAAGATCCACCCACTCATTCAGCTGATTTGTCAGCTGTCCCAGAACTGCCTGCTGTGGTTGGTTCTGCTCATCTATAAAGCTTCTTTCCTCGCAGCTTGTCAGCCTCCATTTTATTTCCAGTGTCTTTCTCCCAGCTTGGAGCCGGATCAGATTTTTCTTCCAACAGAAATGAAAATAGAATAGAATAGAATAACAGAGTTGGAAGGCACCCTGGAGGTCTTCTAGTCCAACCCCCTGCCCAGGCAGGAAACCTTACACCACTTCAGACAAATGGTTATCCAACATCTTAAAAACTTCCACTGTTGGAGCATTCACAACTTCTGGAGGCAAGTGGTTCCACTGATTAATTGTTCTCACTGTCAGGAAATTTCTCCTTAGTTCTAAGTTGCTTCTCTCCTTGATGAGTTTCCACCCATTGCTTCTCTTCCTGCCTTCGGATGCTTTGGAGAATAGCTTGACTCCCTCTTCTTTGGGGCAGCCCCTGAGATATGGGAACAGTGCTATCATGTCTCCCCTAGTCCTTCTTTTAATCAAACTAGACATACCCAGTTCCTGCAACCGTTTTTCATATGTTTTCGCCTCCGATCCCCTAATCCTCTTGGTTGCTCTTCTCTGCACTCTTTCTAGAGTCTCCACATCTTTTTTACATCGTGGCAACCAAAACTGAATGCAGGATTCCAAGTGTGGCCTTACTAAGCATTATAAATTGGTATTCCCGTGACTGAGACTGGTGTGATTGGACCTGGTACCTGGGTTACTTAGCAAAGCAATTATTAAGGGAGCCATGCCCGGATTTCCCCCAAAGCTCCTACAGTTGGAATGAGAAGATAGGACTGCTGGACAGTGCCCCATGGGTTCTCACATGCCATCATTTCTGACCAGAAAGCCAAGACTGTCCCATAATAGGATAAGATAGGATAGGATAGGATAGGATAGGATAGGATAGGATAGGAGAGGAGAGGAGAGGAGAGGAGAGGAGAGGAGAGGAGAGGAGAGGAGAGGAGAGGAGAGGAGAGAAGAGAAGAGAAGAGAAGAGAAGAGAAGAGAAGAGAAGAGAAGAGAAGAGAAGAGAAGAGAAGAGAAGAGAAGAAGGGATAGAGTAGAGTAGAGTGGAATAGAATAAGGGATAGGATAGGATGAAATGGAATGGAATGGAATGGAATGGAGTAGAATGGAGTAGAGTAGAGTAGAGTAGAGTAGAGTAGAGTAGAGTAGAGTAGAATAGAATAGAATAGAATAGAATAGAATAGAATAGAATAGAATAGAATAGAATAGAATAGAATAGAATAGAATAGAATAGAATAGAATAGAATTCTTTATTGGCCAGGTGTGATTGGACACACAAGGAATTTGTCTTGGTGCATCCACTCTCAGAGCACATAAAAGAAAAGATACATTGGTCAAGAATCATAAAGTACAAGTCCAGCTGAACGCATCTGATGTTTCGCAAGCCAACACAACCAGGCTCGTGCCCACGGGATTGCCTGCAGCTCAACCTGGCCCTTTTGCAAACCAAGAGCATTCTTTCTCTTTCTCTCAACACCTCCTCTCCTTCCTTCCCTATTCTAGCAGGAAGACGTTCCCTGCCTTTTAAACACTGCAGGGAAGAGCCTGTTGAATAAAGAACCTGGAGGGAGAGCCCGAGGCTGAGTCTCAGGGATCTTCAAGCTGAAACCTGCCTGAGCTGCAGGATGGAACTTGCAAGCAGTTTGCCCAGTTGCCAGGGGGGAAAAAAAAACACTTTTCCGGCTAGCATTGCAATCATTTCTAGTCCCAACTATCTCCAGCAATCAGCCTCTGGCAGTCAAGAAAATTGTGTGCACCTCACCAAGCTCAACCTCCCAATATCTTGGGTGTTTCCAAGCGAAGGTGGATCACTCATTTAGCTGGAATCATCTAAGGATCCCTCCTTAGAGACTGGACAACCATTTGTCTGAAATGGTATAGGGTGTCCTGCTTGAAAAGGCAATTGGACTATAAGACCTCCAAAATCCCATCTGACTCTGTTATTCTGTCATTTTGTTATTCTGTTATTCCTACCACTCTGGGGAGAAGATCGAAGTTAGAAGATCTTCAGGATTCCTTCCAAGTTTTATGATTCCTTGTTGTTGTTAGTTGCGAAGTCGTGTCCAATCCATCGTGACCCCATGGACAACATTCCTCCAGGCCTTCCTGTCCTCTACCATCCTCTGGAGTCCATTTAAGCTCACGCCAACTGCTTCAGTGACTCCATCCAGCCACCTCGTTCTCTGCTGTCCCCTTCTTCTTTTGCCCTCCATCATTCCCAGCATTAGGCTCTTCTCCAGGGACTCCTTCCTTCCTTCTCATGAGGTGGCCAAAGTATTTGAGTTTCTTCTTCAGGATCTGGCCTTCTAAAGAGCAATCAGGGTTGATCTCCTCTAGGACTGACCGGTTGGATCGCCTTGCAGTCCAAGGGACTCGCAGGAGTCTTCTCCAGCACCAGAGTTCAAAGGCCTCCATTCTTTGGCGCTCAGCCTTCCCTATGGTCCAACTTTCACAGCCATCCATTGCAACGGGGAAAACCAGAGCCTTGACTATAAGCATTTTTGTTGGCAGGGTGATGTCTCTGCTTTTTAGTACGCTGTCTAGATTTGCCGTAGCTTTCCTCCCCAGAAGCACGCGTCTTAATTTCTTGGCTGCAGTCCCCATCTGCCGTGATCTGTCACTACCTCCATTTCTTCCCCATCTATTTGCCAGGAATTGAGAGGGCCGAATACCATGATCTTAGTTTTCTTAATGGGTTTCAAGCCAACTTTTGCACTCTCCTTCTTCACTCGCATCAAGAGGCTCTTTAGCTCCTCTTCGCTTTCTGCCATGAAAGTGGTATCATATGCAATATCTGATATAGGATTCCTTTATACATGCTTTTAGATCAAAAAAGAAAACTTAACTCAGTGGTGAAATCCAAATTTTTTTACTACCGGTTCTGTGGGCGTGGCTTGGTGATCGTGGCAGGGGAAGGATACTGCAAAATCCCCATTCCCTCCCCACTTCTGGGGGAAGGATATTGCAAAATCTCAATTCCCACCCTACTCGGGGGCCAGCCAGAGGTGGTAGTTGCCGGTTCTCCGAACTGCTTAAAATTTCCGCTACCGCTTATCCAGAACCTGTCAGAACCTGCTGGATTTCACCCCGATTTAACTTCATCTTTCTACACCCAGATGCTCCAAGACAAAGTTTCTCAGCCTCAGCAACGTTCAGCTGTGCTTCAACTCCCAGAATTCCCCAGCCAGCGTGAGGAATATAAACCAGGATTTTAGATTTTTGATCATTTAAATTGGCAGTCAGTTTTAAAGAGCTGATATCTGAGGCAACTGGGGCACCCTTCGCTCCTCGGTTTACAGAGCTCCTATCTAAGGCCAGATTTCTCCAGAAATACAAAGCGATTTCAGATAAAATGGAATGTGGGCTATGAATCACTGCTGGCTAAAAACAGAAAAGAATCAGCCATGATCTGGTTAACTGATACGAACTGTTGTGGTTTGAAACAGGGAGAAAATTCAGACGACGTTGGCTTTAGCAATATTATAGGAAGAGCCGCTGCACCGGCTCATCTGAAGACTTTGCAGTTATCTCAGAAACAAATGATTCCGCTTATATAACGCTTTGAAAAAATGTATTTTGTCATCAGCTTCCGCAGAACTATAGAGGAGAACTTCAGAGCCACAACAGGAAGTTAAAACAGAATGATTTTTTTTAAAAAGAACCAAAAAAAAAAAAAAAACCCACACCAGGGCCATCCAATAAGCAGAAAATTTTGAAGGTGTTTCAGCTTTCCTCAACTTCCTGATTTCATCACAAGCGTCGTATGTGTGACCAGCTATAATAATACGATTGTTGCAGTTATTATTGCAGATTATTAATACTGTCACCTCTGGTATTATTTCAATAGACTTTTTAAACAAGGAAAAAAAGAGCCTCCAACAATGGGCTATTTTTTTCCTTGTCTAAAAAAAGTCAACTAAAATAATACCAGAGGTGACAGCATTAATAATCTGCAATAATAACTTCAACAATCGTATTATGATGACTCGTCGCACATTCTGACAGATGTTGAGGCCAGAACTGGCATTTTTATCCATCAATTGACTTCTTCCCAAAGGACCCAGGATAGGCAGAAGTTATTGTTTCATAATATTAAATTATATCTTTGCCGGATGTAAGCTGTTCTGAGTAAAGCTGCCTTTTGCAATTGACTGATGATCATTCCAATTCAATTCAAATCTTTATTGTCAGTGCACAACAGATGTACATTGAGATTGGCTGAGCTCCCTCAGTGCACACACCCCACACACACAACACAATACAACTCACAGTGAAGACAGAAAATCCCTAACCCAATAAATCATATTAAAAAAACACCCAGTCCTATTGCACCAGTTCGAACTGGATCATGTGAAGCGGTAGTAAAACTGACGAGAAGCTCCACCCACTACCCCGGATGTCATCATAGGCGATCTGCACATGTGCACAGAAGCTCAGCGTGTGCACAGAAGCTCGACGCGTGCCCTCGCTTCACTCATGCGCGTGCGCAATCCCGTTGCAAATCGGTAGTAAAGGTAAGTAGAACCAACCCCTGTATTGCATCCATGCGAACATGTTACACATTGCGCCTGCTCTGCAGTCCCTCATACTACATAGTTACGATGTTATTTCGCATTCAGGAGTCTGACAGCCCACGGATAAAAACTCTTCTTCAGCCTGTTTGTGCGGCTGGCTATACTTCTATATCTCCTTCCCGATGGTAGGAGGGTAAAGAAGTGATGACCAGAGTGAGAGTCGTCCCTGAGAATTTTCCTCACTCTTCTAAGGCAGCGAGCCCTAGTGATCTCATCTAGCGGTATCAAGGGGACATCCCACGATGTTTTGTGCTGTGATCACCACGCTCAACATAGTGATGTTGTCAATGCCACTCGTGTTCAAGGAGTGCTGCCAGATGTTTTGGCATTGCTTCATTTTATTGGTGCTATATTTAATCTAAATTGTTATTATTGTTCCTATTTCCTTAGTAGCGTGCTTATCTATACATTTTGCAGGAATCAAGGAAGGACAAAGAAAGGTGAATTCGGTAAGAACTGGTTCTACTATTAAATGGAGGAAAGATAAGCTCAACTGCTGTATTATATGGACTCAATAAAGTAATTTAATTCTTATACATAACCCCAGAGCACTTTCAGACTTACTAGAAGTCTAACTGATTAAGAATGAGACAACAGTGTTATTTCAGGAAGGAAGGCAGGGAGGGAAGGAAGGAAGGAAGGCAGGCGGCCAGGCAGGGAGGGAGGGAGGGAGGGAGGGAAGGAAGGAAGGAAGGAAGGAAGGAAGGAAGGAAGGAAGGAAGGAAGGAAGGGCACTATCAATAGCACTTAGACATCTATACAGCTTCACAGTGCTTTACAGCCTCTCTAAGTGGTTTACAATATCACCCTATTGCCCCCAACAATCTGGGCCCTCCTTTTACTGACCTCGGAAGGTTGAGTCAACCTTGAATTGGTCATAATCAAACTCCTGACTGTGGGCAGAGTTAACCTGCAATATTACCATTCTAACCACTGGGAAGGAAGGAAGGAAGGAAGGAAGGAAGGAAGGAAGGAAGGAAGGAAGGAAGGAAGGAAGGAAGGAAGGAAGGAAGGAAAATGCCTTCCACATTCAGTTGCTACTGATGACCTTAACCAATATTTCTCAACCTTGGAACTTGAAGATGCGTGGACTTCAACTCCAGAATTCCCCAGCCAGCCACGCTCTCTGAGGAATTCTGCGAGTTGAAGTCCACAAGTCTTCAAATTGCCAAGGTTGGACATCCCTGATCCAGAAGTCGCACCTCTGGGACTCCCACTGCGGCTTGAAACAACCGTGGCTTTCCCCTGTCCCGATGTCAGAGGTAGCCCAGCCCAAGGTAAGATGCTAGGAAGACAGCAGGGCAAGAAGTCTCCACCCAGCTGCCACATCTTCTGTGGACTTTTGTTAGAACTCTGAGCTGGGGAAATAAAGAAAATGTTGGTTTAAAACCGAAAGGAGGGAGGCAGGATGGAACATCAACAAGAGGAAAGGGAGTGTAAGTTTGATTTGGCAAGTCCAAACAAAGGAATGACAGAGTCGCCAGAAGCAACGAAGCCAAGAAATAAAAGGCGGGGCAGAGAAGGGGGTGGATGGACCCATTTCTTCCTCGCCATTCACCATCCTTGCCCTGAACAGGAAATACCCAGGTATGAGAAGTTGCAAATTGGACGTGTATACAAGGCTGTTCTTTTAAGCCTCCCGACTTATAGAACAACAGTGACAGATGTCTTGGGGCTACAAGATCAAAGGGCCATTGTGCTGAACCTCTCAGCAAACCAGGCTCTTGTCTTTTGCCCAAACCCACAAGAATGTGAACAGCCCCATCATTTTGACACGGGCTGATCAACCACAGAGCTCAATTCTTTAAATTAAAGGCCAACCAGAGTGCCGTCACCTTCCAAATAAGGAAGTCACAATAGGAAGATGTCCCCACCCTTGCCTAACCGGATGAGATCTCCATCAGCCAATAAGTCCATCTGCTATTATTTGAAGGATCACAGATGAATGTCACCCTTCCCGGAATAGCTGCTATAGAAGGCAGCTCGTAGTATTGGTCAATCACATGAATTTCTTGAGATTTCCATTCACTACCGAACCAAACCCCTTGAAATCAGAGGTGGGTTTCAGCAGGTTCTGACCAGTTCTGGAGAACGGTAGAGGAAATTTTGAATAGTTCAGAGAACCGGTAATAAAAATTCTGACTGGCCCCGCCCACATCTATCCTCTGCCTCCCAAGTCCCAGCTGATCGGGAGGAAATGGGGATTTTACAGTATCCTTCCCCTGGAGTAGGGTGGGAATGGAGATTTTGCAGTATCCTTCCCCTGCCACGCCCATCAAGCCACACCCACAGAACGGGTAGTAAAAATTTTTGAAACCCACCACTGCTTGAACTGCAACTTGAGAGTACGCCATGAATATATTGTGACACGCTAACCCCCCCCCACACACACACACAATTTTTCAATCTCAGCGACTTTTAAGATTGCTCATCAACTCTAGAAAGAATGCAGAGAAGAGCAACATAGATGATTAGGGGGACTAAAGACTAAAATCAGGGGTGAAATCCAGCAGGTTCTGACAGGTTCTGGAGAACCCGTAGCGGAAATTTTGAATAGTTCGGAGAACCGGCAAATACCACCTCTGGTTGGCCCCAGTGAGGTGGGAATAGAGATTTTGCAGTATCCTTCCCCTGCCACGCCCACCAAGCCACACCACGCCCACCAAGCCATGCCCACAGAACCAGTAGTAAAAAAATTTGGATTTCACCGCTGGCTAAAATATATGAAGAATGGTTGCAGGAATTGGGTATGTCTAGTTGATGAAAGGAAGGACTAGGGGTGACAGGATACCAGTCATCCAATATCTCAGTGGTTATCACAAAGAAGAGGGAGTCCAGCTATTCTGCAAAGCCCCCGAAGGCAGAACAAGAAGCAATGGGTGGAAACTAATCAAGGAGAGAAGCAACTAAGAACTAAGGAGGAATTTCCTAACAGTGAGAACAATTAACCAGTGGAACAACTTGCCTCCAGAAGTTGTGAATGCTCCAACACTGGAAGTTTTTAAGAAGAGATTGGATAACCATTTGTCTGAAGGGGTATAGGATTTCCTGCCTAAGCAGGGGGTCAGATTAGAAGACCTTCAAGGTCCCTTCCAACTCTGTTATTCTGTTAAAGGGCATGGATTTCAACTTCCAGAATTCCTGTTTGCCAGGGGCTTGCTTAGAATTTCATAGACATTTAACCTGGAATTCTCTGGATGCAAAATCCTATCTCTGGCTGAAACCAATTTATCTACACTTCCATCTTTTCCTCTCTTTGCTGTGGAGGTTAGTTTTGGAGAAGAGGAATGGGAACATACTCCTCTAGAAAAGGAAACCCTAGAAAGTCGATAAGGAAGAATTCAGAACGAGCCACAGATTTTCCAGATTTTTTTTTAATTATTATTTATTTTTTGAATCACAACGGAAATCTGTCCTTCTTCAAAAGCTTTTCACAAAACCCTCTGAAAATATTTGCAGGATGGTAACCCATTCTGGCTGGAAATGTTTTGTCTTTGCTTTGTTTCTCGAGAGACCTCCTGCCTTCCATTCACATTCACATTCTGCACAATAACTTGTGGTGGGGGGAAAAAGCAGAACTGGGAGTGTGCAAGTGCAAACACGCCTCCCTGGGATAACACTCCGTATGTTGCAAACAGAAGCAAAACCAGGTCTCGAGAAAGTTTAAAACGGGTTCTTCTCCAGCCAGTTGCACAAGAGGGTGCTTGGCCACAACTGGTCTGAAGTGAGTGAAATTGTGAAACTGGGCGATGGAAAGCAGATGTTAAGCCCATTGTGACACATTGTGACTCTAAGGACACTGACGAAATAAGGATGGCATTAGATCATCTCCACCGGCTTCCTGTCTTCCCTCCTTCCCCCAGTCCAGTTCCAAGCACGGGACTCGATCCCCAAAAAAAACCCCTCCAATTATTTGAGGTCAGCTCCATTCTGAATTTCATTTATGCTTGTGGCTAAAATTCCCAGGGCAAAATTTGATCTGCTGAGATCACAGCAATAACATCCCTAAGCAGAATCTTCTCAATGATGCCCCCCCCCCCACTTCTGCCAGATGATACGTCAGTACCAACAACCACTTCCTTTCCCTCGTCTCACAGATCAAGAACCTTTGTCGTTTCAACTCCTACCCTCAAAACGACGCTATAGAGCACTGCACACCAGACACAGCTAGACATAAGTACAGTTTTTTCCCGAACGCCATCACTCTGCTAAACAAATACCGTATTTTCCGGCGTATAAGACGACTGGGCGTATAAGACGACCCTCCTCAGAGCCATTTAAGGCTCGTCAGAGCCTTATGGGCTGGTCTGCCTGGTTACAGGAGAATGAGACCCGGCGTATAAGACGACCCCTGACTTTTGAGAAGATTTTTGTGTGTTAGAAAGTAGTCTTATATGCAGGAAAATACAGTAATTCCCTCAATGATGTCAAACTATTCACTAAGTCTGCGCTACTATTAATCTTCTCATCATTCCCATCACCCATCTCCTTCCACTTATGACTGTATGACTGTAACTTTGTTGTTTGTATCCTTACGATTTATATTGATATTGTTTCCTGGTTGCTTATTTGTACCCTATGACTATCATTAAGTCTTGAACCTGATGATTCTTGATGAACGTATCTTTTCTTTTATGTACACTGAGAGCGTACCACCACAGACAAATTCCTTGTGTGTCCAATCACACTTGGCCAATAAAGAATTCTATTCTATTCTATTCTATTCTATTCTATTCTATTCTATTCTATTCTATTCTATTCTATTCTATTCTATTCTATTCTATTCTATTCTACTCTACTCTACTCTACTCTACTCTACTCTATTCTTCTACTCTACTCTACTCTACTCTACTCTGCTCTACTCTATTCTATTCTATTCTATGTTTATATGTTATGTTTATACTTATACTGGTTTTCTCATACATGCTTGACATAAATAAATAAATAATAAAATAATAAAATAAAATAAAATAAAATAAACAAAACATTCTAGTCTTAATAGGTACATGGACTACCATACTGTGGGCAGATATACAGATTAGTCAGATGGGCAGAGTCTTCATTAGGTTCTGCATCCTTCTTGGAGGTACAGGCTGTTCCGATTCGGAGGCATTATCTACCCCATCAATACAGTCTAGATAGAACTGTTCCCATGGCATATTGTTAAAACCTGTAGAATTTATTCCATGGTCCACAAAGACGGCTAGGTCCTTGGGTGACTTCAAGGAGAGGTTGGATAAATTCAGGGAGGACCTCTCTACACGAGTGGCCAAAATTGTGGAAACTTTTTGAGAAAAGTGTATTTTTGAGGTTTGATAGCTAATAACACCACTTTTTTGGGGGTGGTGGTGGGATAAGATAATCCTATTCCACTGCTGGAATGGCCTGGGAATAGCTCAGACCTTCACCCAATTGAAAATCTATGGAGCCGACTAAAGAAACTGGTTAGTCAGAAGCAACCCAGCAATAAAACCCAGTTAATAGAAGCCATCATTCCATCTTGGCTTCACATTATAACAGCTGCAGAACTCAACGACTTGGTTCCCTCCATGGGAAGACCTTGTAAGGCCGTCATTCATGCTAAAGGTTACCCAGCTAAGTATTAACTGACATAGTGTTCATTTTTGTATATCTCGTTCTTTCCATGGTGATCATTTTTGTATATCTCATTTTTTATATGGTGATAATTTTTGTATATCTCGTTTTTCTTTTGCTGATAATTTTTTCATATCTCATTTTTTTTCTATGGTGATAATTTTTGGATATCTCGTTTTTTCTATGGTGATAATTTTTGTATATCTCATTTTTTCTATGGTGATAATTTTTGCATATCTCATTTTTTCTAGGGTGATAATTTTTTTACATTCCGTTTTTTCCTATGGTGATAATTTTTGTACATCTCGTTTTTTCTACGTGTTTCACTTTTCTTCTTTAAACTGTCACTGCTATTCTAATAGCAAACCCTTCATAAAAGTTATGGCATTACATTCTTGATTAAATTATCTTTCCATTGATATGTAATTTTATGGTACTACTCCAAAAAAAAAAAAGTGGTGTTATTAGCTAGTTTTAGAAAATACACTTTTCCCAAAAAGTTTCCACAATTTTGGCCACTACTGTACCTGGTTGGCCATGGAAAAAGAAACTCATGAGTTGGAAGACTCTGATTTTCAGGGTTGCTTTCCTAAAAATAATTTCCCATTTGTGCTTCTTCTTCAAGGTGCTACAAGAGAAGGAAGTTCAGACCTGTATTCAGGTTAATTATAGTTGTACATCGGCTGCTTGGCAAGGGGCAGGGTGGCAATTAGAGGTACGTTACTGTGCCAGCCTCCTGACCTTATGGGATTCTACGTCGCTCATCCCTGAAGGATAGTGTCAGCTCCTGTCCATTCCCAGAAGGAAAGGCAACCAGCTCTCACTGTTTCATCAGCCACAAATCCCTTAGAACAGACTTTCTCAGCCTTGGGCAACTTCAATATGGGTGGACTTCAACTCCCAGAATTCTCCAGCCAGCTGGGGAATTCTGGGAGTTGAAGTCCACGCAGCTTTACAAGTTCTCAAGGCTGAGCACCCCCTCCTTAGGAGTAGCTATCTTCTATCGATCAAGACGTCTGCTTGATCTATCCGGTCAGTGGAACAAATGTCGAGAAAGGATGTTTCTTTTCAGAAAAGAAGAGCTAACTGCAATATTTCAATGTTTTCTCCCCTCAAAAAAAAAGGTCATAAAATTCACTTAACAACCGTGTTACTTAGTGACAGAAATATGGGGCTCAATTGTAGTCGAGGATTATGTGTCAACAACAGAATCTATTAATTAGCTAGGTAATCTGGCCTGAAGCAGCCCTTCTATGTTCACCTCCCTGATTAGAGTAGAGTAGAGTAGAATAGAATAGAATAGAATAGAATAGAATAGAATAGAATAGAATAGAATAGAATAGAATAGAATAGAATAGAATAGAATAGAATAGAATAGAATAGGATTACAAATAGAATTGAATGAAATTACAAATAGAGTAGAAGAAGAATAGAGCAGAATAAATTACAAATAGAATTGAATGAAATTACAAATAGAGTAGAATAAGAATAGAGCAGAATAAATTACAAATAGAATAGAATAGAGCAGAATAAATTACAAATAGAATTGAATGAAATTACAAATAGAGTAGAATAAGAATAGAGCAGAATAAATTACAAATAGAATTGAATGAAATTACAAATAGAGTAGAATAAGAATAGAACAGAATAAATTACAAATAGAATAGAATAGAATGCAGAATAGAATTCTTTATTGGCCAAGTCTGATTGGATACACAAGGAATTTGTCTCCAGTGCAGAAGCTCTTGCTGTATGTACCTACAAACAAGAAAGTCATAGGTCATTGAGTAATTTTAATGGGGATAATGAAAGGAGCCACCGCCAGAGGCAGGCAGAGGTTCAACATCTAGCTTGACACAATTTTAATTGCAGAGCAGAGCAAGAAAATTGCATCCCCCATTGGCTCCTCATGCTTGGACGTTCTCCAGCTCCTCTGATGTTTATACGCGAAAGGTTTAGGGATTTGCTAGAGTTGTTTCTTCTTTTAATTGGGTATTTGTTTACCGGGCTCACTGACACTATCACACAGTTGGCTGGCTCCAAGGACCACGATCAAATCAGACATGGAGATACCAAGCACAGCTGCTGTTTTTCATTGTTATCTGAATCAACTGAATCAAGACTCAGTTTGGAATCGGAGTCAATCCACATCGAATGAAATAGAAGGCTAAGGTTACTGGGTTCAAATATTTTCTATCCCTCTGGGCCTTCCTGAACATCTAACGTCAATGAAATTCATCCTTATAGACATCGGGTTGACATATCAAGATACTCCCACGGTTAAAATTAAACTCTTCTTCAGTTCGAAACAAGGACGGAGCTAAACGGGAGACCAATTCGAGTTACAACCATAATTTACCCCGATAATTACAGTCCTAGCCAAGTCGTGACAATTGTAAAGCTGGTCACCATAAAAATCACTCGATGTTATGACAACTTTTGTGGCGGTCCTTAAGTGAATGTAGCGGCTGTAAAGCGAACCCTGTGGTCTTTAAGTGATTGTAGAAATATGAAATACAAATCTCTTTGTTCAAAACCATCATAAATCACAAAGAGTAAAGTAGAGTAGAATAATAGTAGAGCAGAATAATAGGGATGTGGTGGCTCAGTGGCTAAGATGCTGAGCTGGTCGATCGAAAGGTCGGCAGTTCAGCGGTTCGAATCCCTGGTGCCGCGTAACGGGGTGAGCTCCTGTGACTTGTCCCAGCTTCTGCCAACCTAGCAGTTCGAAAGCAGGTAAAAATAATGCAAGTAGAAAAATAGGGACCACCTTTGGTGGGAAGGGAACAGCGTTCCATGAGCCTTTGGCGTTGAGTCATGCCAGCCACATGACCACGGAGACATCTTCGGACAGCTTTGAAATAGAGATGAGCACTCATATGTGCGAGGGGAACCTTTACCTTTAAGTCATATTTTCTGCAATCGAGTTTGGAGAGGTTTACCTTGAGTTGGTATCTATTATGTGCTTGTGTATTATTGCGGTTGAAGCCGAAGTAGTCATTAACAGGTAGGACGCTGTAACAGACCATTTTGTGTACTAAGCTTAGGTCAAACCGTAGGTGGTGTAGTTCCAGGTTGTAAAGGCCCAAAATTTCAAGCCTGGTGGCATAAGGGATTCTATTGCAAGCAGAGGAGTGGAGGACCCTTCTCGTGAAGTATCTCTGGACTCGCTCAGTTGTGTAAACTTCTGATATACAGTGTGGATTCCAGGCAGACGAGCTGTATTCGAGAACTGGTCTGGCAAAGGTTTTGTATGCCCCGGATTGCAATACAATGTTACCAGAGAAGAAGCTTCGCAAAGTTAGGTTAAGAACTCTTAATGCCTTTATGGCAATGCTGTTACAGTGAGCTCTGGGGCTTAGATCATTTGAGATGAGTACTCCTAGGTCCTTGACAGAGTGAGGGTCGTCTACGAGGTCATATCCACCTAGCTCTGTCTCTGATGCAAGGGAAAGGGAAAATGTAACTTAGTTTTTCAGGGGAATCAGAGGGAACCATGGCAGAGGATGATTGTTCCTGCAAAACAGACTCCCGGATTTAAAACATTGGACAACCGTCTGTCCAGGAAGGCCTTCTGCCTTGCGCAGGGAGTTGGACTGGAAGACCTCCAAGATCCCTTTCCAGACATAGGATTCTAATATTTGTGTTTCTCGCAGCCAAGGTTTGAGAACATCTGAAATAGGGAAACTAACATATATTCCTCAAGATTGAGTAACAGGGTGACAGAAAAATAAAACATGTGAGGAATGAGTTACCAAGACACATAGATCAGAAGATCAATGACTAGATATTCTAGTGTCTCATGATGTTTAGAGAAATGGTTAGAAGATGTTCAGGAGACATCCATCCATCCATATCTATGTCATCTATATCTTGTTGATAGTTGTGAAATCGTGTCTGACCCATCGCAACCCCATGGACAACATTCCTCCAGGCCTTTCTGTCCTCTACCATCCCCCGGAGTCCATTTAAGCTCACGCCGACTGCTTCAGTGACTTCATCCAGCCACCTCATTCCCTGCTGTCCCCTTCTTCTTTTGCCCTCCATCATTCCCAGCATTAGGCTCTTGTCTCATTAGTGGCCAAAGTATTTGAGTTTCCTCTTCAGGATCTGGCCTTCTAGAGAGCAGTCAGGGTTGATCTCCTCTAGGACTGACCGGTTGGATCACCTTACAGTCCAAGGGACTCACAGGAGTCTTCTCCAGCACCTATATCTATATATCTATTACCTGTTTTTTCAGGGAGGGAGGGAGGGAGAAAGGGAGGAAGGAGGAAGGAAGGAAGGAAGGAGGAGGGAGGGAGGAAGGAAGGGAGAGGGAGGGAGGAAGATAGGAAGGAAGGAAGGAGGGAGGGAGGGGGGAAGGAGGAGGGATATGTTAGAATAGTGCTTTGTTAAAATAAAAAATGAACACAGGAAGGAAAGGGGAGGGAAAGAGAAGAGAAGGGCCTCAATGGATGCTTCTAACTCCAGAACTTTGCTACTTGCAGGGTCTACAAACAGTACAAGGCTTCAGGCCAACAGATCCTGAATTATTTATCCCATCAACCAACAATATTTGGAAGCAAGACAAATGACTGGCAGAGAGAGACGAATGAGGCATTGCAGCAACATTTAGAGAATGCAACCCGCACGTTTGATGCAATCAGCCCTGGGTAGAATTGCCAGCTTCCTAATGTGACCTTCTCAAACACCAGCAAGGAAACTCCAACTGGCACAAAGCAGCCAATCTTAACCACGCTGGCAAGACTCCTATTCTTTTACTACGTAACTTCCCCTCCGTGTCTAAAGAGAGCTACGGCGTTTATGTCCGTTGCCGGAAAAGAATCAAGGATAAAGATAATGAACTCCCCATTAGGCTTCCCTCTGTTTAAAAAATTAAGAAGCCTCTCAGTTACAATAACGAGAAAGAGCAATTCACAGGGTTATCTGCCCTTTGGATAAGGTTATGCCAATGTGCTGCCATCTCTCTTCCAAGAGCTCCACTTCCCAATGATGGCACCCTTTCATCTTTATCTTGATGGTTGTAAACGAATGATTCGGTCGGTCCACACCAGTTAGAATTTGGTGGGACTATCTTATCTTCCTGTTTGAGGGCCTGCCACAAAGAAGGGGGGGGGTGTCAAATTATTTTCCAAAGCAACCAGGAGGCAAGACAAGAAACAATGGATGGAAACTACCTGTCATCAAGGAGAGGAGCAACCTGGAATTAAGGAGGAATTTAGTGACAGTGAGGACAATTAACTGGTGGAATGGCTCGCCTCCAGAAGTTGTGAGGATTTTAAGAGAGGAGTGGCTGTCTAGTCTCTTCTTAAAAACCTCCAGTGACGAAGCATCCACAACTTCTGGAGGCAAGCTGTTCCTTCCACTGGTTAATTGTCCTCACTGTTAGGAAGTTTCTCCTTAATTCCAGGTAGCTTCTCTCCTTGATTAGATCCCCTCCATTGCTTCTTGCTCTGCCTTCTGGTGCTTTGGAGAATAGCTTGACTCCCTCTTCTTTGGGGCAGCCCCTCACTGGAATACTGCAATCCTATCCCCCACCCCAGTCCTTCTTTTCTCTAGACTAGCCAAAGCCAAATCCTGCAACCGTTCTTCATATGTTTTAATCCAGGCCTCAATGAACTGTACATTACAGCTCTTAGAAATCTCCCTCCAGGCAACATTGCAACAAAAACAATGAATGACATAGGTGTTAATTGTGAGAGGTGAAGTTCACACGACTTAAAGTAAGGGAGGTTGAGAAATGATCTAGAGCAAGGGTCTCCAACTTTGGCAACTTTAAAAACCTGGTGGACTTCAACTCCCAGAATTCCCCAGCCAGCTTTATTTATTTATTTATTTTATTAGATTTATATATCGCCCTTCTCCTTGCGGACTCAGGGCGGTGAACAGCCAGAAATAAAAACCAAGTATACAAAAGTTAAAAGAATTTTAAAAACAACTAATATAAATTTGGCCCATAATTTTAAATAGTTCAATTAATAGTTAATATCAAAATCTAAAAATTTACAGGATCAGGCCAGTCCGGCTAGCTGGAAAAAGTAAGTTTTTAAGGCCCGACGAAAAGTCCGGAGGTCAGAGATCGTTCGCAACTCTGGAGGAAGATCGTTCCAGAGGGTGGGAGCTATCACAGAGAAGGCTCTCCCCCTGGGGGTCGCCAGCCGGCATTGTCTGGCTGACGGCACCCTGAGGAGGCCCTCTCTGTGGGAGCGAACCGGCCAGTGGGAGGCAATTGGTGGCAGAAGCCGGTCCCGTAAGAACCCTGGTCCTAAGCCATGGAGCGCTTTAAAGGTGATCACCAACACTTTTAACACACTTTGATCTAGAGCAGGGGTCTCCAACCTTGGCAACTTTAAAAGCCTGGTGGATTTCAACTCCCAGAATTCTGGGAGTTGAAGTCCTCCAGGCTTAAAGTTGTCAAGGTTAGAGACCCCTGATTTAGAGAGCCCCAGGTCCCAGACTCTTAAGCCAAACTCTTAAGCTACACGCATTCTCAGCCGTGTGGTCCAGCTCCTAACTGCCATCTGCTGGGGAGACAAACACCATTTTCTGCAACCAGGATGGTCCTGAAGATATGAAGATCAACCTCAGCGCTCTCCATCAAGTACAGGTAGTCCTCGAACGTATGACCACAATCCAGCCCCAAAATTTCTGTTCTTAGAGCGAGACATTCGTGAAGTGAGTTTTGCCCCATTGTACAACCTTTCCCACCTCACTTGTTAAGCGAATCACTGCGGTTCATAAAACCAGTAACCCGTTTTGTTAAGTGAAATCTGGCTTCCCTGTTGACTTGGCTTGTAAGGAAGGTCGCAAAAGGGGATCAGCAACGGTCGTAAGTATGAACCAGTTGCCAAGCGTTATTGTTGTGGCCCGTCAGCAGCCTGTGTGGATTGTAGCTGATTCTGACAGCGAGGAGGCTGGTGTGGTGCTGCGCCAGCAGCCTGTGCAGCTGGCACTCGAGTCAGGCAATGAAGAGGCTAGAGAAGATGTGGGGCCAGAGGCACGGATTCATCCAGGGCCTTCAGAACCTCCAGAAGCTCCTTTAAGTGAAGAGGACGAAGAGGAGGAGCCTCTTCTCAATGCACGGGCGCGCAGAGCGGCCAAAAGGCAGGAGTGGCTCCTCAGGAGGAGGTCTCCTCGAGAGTAAGGCTTGGGGCTAATTGGCCACTCCCTTAGCCTATTTAAGGAGGAACACTGACTGAAGCAATTTGTAGGGAACAACTTTAGTTCATTCTCATTTGCTTCTGGATTCTCTGCAAATTGCTTCTGGGCTTTCTGCCAACCTTAGTAAGATTGTGATTACTTTATCTTTGTTTTCTTGTAGGCTGTTAAGAAAGTTTATTAATAGTCTTTGTTTGGAAAAGACTGAGTTATTTTAGTAAATTTAAGTTTTGTACAGACTGTGTGTGTGCTATGTTCTTTGGGGTCCGTAGCTGGGGCAAAACAACTTGGCTGTTTTTCTCCAAGGGCTGGAAGGTCAACACCCAACACAGATCTTTTCATTTTGACCGTCGCCAGCTTGCTTTTTGGTTTTGCAAAACCAGATCTTTTGTACGACATCCCTTGGTCTGTCTTGGATCGAAAGCAAAGAGCTTTATCTTCCACGCCGTGTGATGGCCTGCAGAGCAGATCCTACTTTTTATCTGCTTGCACAACTGGATAGGCAAACATCCGTCAATATTTATGAAAACTCAACCCCGAAGGCTACCCTTTTGCAAGGCCACTTGGCACCTGGCTGCCACGGTGTTTCCAAACATGACCTTCCTTTACCTCCGAGCTTTGGACCGCAACTTTTCACAACAGCTATAAAAATGCTCTTCCCTCTCAGAAGACCGGACTTACCAAGAGCCATGCAGCACCGAAAGGCCAAGCCAAAATATGAAGTGGCAGATCCGGCAATCATCTGTTGGGTGGCAAAAGATCTCCAGATCTCCAGCTGCTATCTGAGGGGTTTTGAGTGATGGCCTCCTAAGATACTTGGCTCACTCACTACCTGGCGGCTATGGAGATTCTCGGTCCTCCAGGTCAGGGCTGTCCCGAAGATGCTGTTTTTCAAGAGGCAACTGGACTTCCTTGTTTCTTTCTTTGAAGACATTTCGCTTCTCATCAAGAAGCTTCTTCAGCTCTGACTTGGATGGTGGTTGACTAGACTTGCTACCTAATCTTTTTGACTGAAGATACCCAGGTCTGGGAAGTTGCATACGCAGTGCATTGAGTTGGGTCATGTCCCCGAAAATACCGCTGCTTTCCAAACCCCAAACACTACTTTACAAGAGGTTTTTAAAAATGTGTGAGCAGCTGGTAGAGGGATGAAACGATGATTCTGATCACACACACACAAAAAGCAGCTCTGGAATTTTTAAACCAGCTTTCCTCAATTTGGCTGTGCAGATGTGTAGACCTCAACCGAGTTCCTTTTCTCAAGTCAATGAGATGCAAGTCAAGCCCACAAATCCAATAGAATAGAATAGAGTTCTTTATTGGCCAAGTGTGATTGCACACACAAGGAATTTGTCTTGGTGCATAAGCTCCCAGTGTATATAAAAGAAAAGATATGTTCATCAAGAATCGTAAGGTACAGCACTTAATGATAGTCATAGGGTACAAACAAGCAATCAAATCATACTAGGAAACAATAAATACAGAACAGAACAGAACAGAACGGAACAGAACAGAACAGAATAGAATTTTTTATTGGCCAAGTGCGATTGGACACACAAGGAATTTCTCTTAGTTCATAAGCTCTCAGTGTACATAAAAAGAAAAGATACGTTCGTCAAGACTCATAAGGTACAGCACTTAATGATAGTCATAGGGTACAAACAAGCAATCAAATCATACTAGGAAACAAACAATACAGAATCAAATCAAATCAAATAGAATAGAATAGAATAAGGAATAGAATAGAATAAGGAATAGAATAGAATAGAATTTTTTATTGGCCAAGTGTGATTGGACACACAAAGAATTTGTCTTAGTTCATATGCTCCCAATGTACATAAAAGAAAAGATACGTTCATCAAGAATCATAAGGTACAACACTTAATGATAGTCATATGGTAGAAATAAGCAATCAGGAGACAATATCAATATAAATCGTAAGGATACCAGCAACAAGATTACAGTCATACAGTCATGCTCCCTCAGTGTTGAGGAGTTATTTGTTGAGTGACTTAACCTGAATGAAAGAGTTAACCAACCTGGCCACAGCTAATTAAAAAAATATATATGTATTTACTTGCTTCTGAATCCTACAGCCCCACTGAACACTGTTAACCTATGACCAAAGCTGGGAACTTTGAACGTGTGAACTCAACACTTTGCTAGCTCTGTAAGGCCGTCATCCCAAAAGCTCAGTTAGCGCCCTCCATTCCTTGCAAAAAAGTTGTACAGCTATTCCTCCACTTACGACCACAACGGAAGGCCAGAATTTGGTTTTAAGTCCTTGCAAGTCTTACGTTGAGTTACCATGGTTGTTAATCGTTAGTTATTAAATGAATCATATGACCATTGTAAAAAGTCCTAACAGTTTATCCAATGGATGGGGTTTTTTTTCTGCTTTTTGTCAGATCACTTGACTGTGGGATGCTGCAACCAGTTGTAAATGCAAGCCGGTGGCCAGAGGCCCCAAATGCAATTACATGATGATGCTACAGTTATAACTTTGGGGATGAGTTGTAACTAACTTTTCCCCAGTCTATCGTAACTTCAAATTGTTGTTAAGCGACTGATCGTCAGTGGAGAATTCCCTATCGCGGGCCTGGCACCAAGGATTAAAATGAAAAGGTCTGTGATATTTTTATTTATCTATTTATTTATAAATTTTATAGGCCGCTCATCTTACCACAGGGTAGTTCTTTGACAGCAGTTGTCCTGGTTTTGGGGGAAGGGAAGAGGGACGAGTTATTGTCGTTTTTTAATCTGTTTAATGTACTCAGGGGCATGTGAATAAACTCTGGGTCAACATACGTCCTCTTTGTTTCATTCTTGACACTCTGATTTTTATCTGACAGGTCGCTGACCCTCCCATGGACACAGATCAAAAAGAAATAAGGTAAGCTTGGCTCCCTTTTTTTCTAATCAATCCCCTTTTCTCGGTACTCCCGTAACAAGTAGTTGATTGTGAATTTGGGAGTGTTTTCACATGATTGATCCTCTTTCTCGGTAGAGGAATTCCTGGGCGTCTCCGCCCCTATTCACCACCCCGCAAAACAGCCCCAAATCAACATGCTAAGAACATCCTGTGTTCTGGGAGAAGCATCACACTGACGTTGTGTCTCAGGCATTCTTTGTGTGTCTCCTTTGCTGTCCGCATTCCTGGCACCCGGAGCCCATCAGAGCAAAGGGCAAGTTATCCTGAGCGTCACTTCCCCAGACAATATGGGGCCTTGGGGTTCTCCAAGCATCGTGAGCCTCATCCGAAAGGCGTGGGGGATGGGGGCTCCCTTGAGTCCAGCGGCAGATTGCAGAAAGGCACCTGGCAAGGCGGAGGTAGGTCAAAGGTATCTGTGGTGAGCTGCCAATTCAGGAGGCGAGCTTGGCAGGAAGTTCACAGAGGGGTGCCTGCCTGAATCCATCCATCTCGATCCCCTTCTTCTCTCAAGGGCTTTCTCCAAAAAAAAAAAATCTCTAGAAGCCCGAAGTGTAGACGAAGCTCAGCCCAGAAGAAGTGTAAATGAGGTGCAAAATTTCAGGTTGAAACCAGAGTGGAGGTTATCCAAAAGAAGCAACTCAGCGACCCACTGGTGGTACATCGTAAGAGGACCTAAATGCATAGAGTTTGTTGAAACATACAAACATAATAAACTGATGGGGGTGGGGGGGAGGAAGAGTAGAGTAGAGTAGAGTAGAGTAGAGTAGAGTAGAGTAGAGTAGAGTAGAGCAGAGCAGAGCAGAGCAGAGCAGAACAGAACAGAACAGAACAGAACAGAACAGAACAGAACAGGAGAGAGAAGGATAGGATAGGATAGGATAGGATAGGATAGGATAGGATAGGATAGGATAGGATAGGATAGGATAGGATAGGATAGGATAGGATAGGATAGGATAGGATAGGATAGAAGGGATCTTGGAGGCCTTCTACTCCAGCCCCCTGTTCAAGCAGGAGAACCTATAGTAACTATAATACCTATAACCTATTACCTATAACCCAGTAATCCATTGAGTCTGCCCTTTGAGAATGGGTGGGATTTTTTTGGCTTGTTTTAGTTTTCTTTCTAATTTATCTATTTATATTTTTATTTACTTATTTGTTTCTTGTTTTACTTATTTACTTATTTAATTTTAGTCCAATGATGGAAATGTGTTTATTCCAAGGAGTGTTTAAACTCAAGTGACTGAGGAATGACCCACAACTACCATGATCCCCTGGGAGTTTGTTTCCGAGCTTCCGCTACTCTTTCTGTAAAACCAGAAGCAAGCTGGCTTCTTTCCAGTTTTCCTTTTCCTGATCCACCCCTTCCCAGCTTCACTGAGTAAAATTCCACGAAAAGCGGGAGAGCCAAAGAATGGAGGCCTTTGTGCTGGAGAAGACTCCTGCAAGTCCCTTGGACTGCAAGGCAGTCCAACCGGTCAGTTCTAGAAGAGATCAACCCTGACTGCTCTTTAGAAGGCCAGATCCTGAAAAGGAAACTCAAATACTTTGGCCACCTCATGAGAAGGAAGGACTCCCTGGAGAAGAGCTGAATGCTGGGAAGGATGGAGGGCAAAAGAAGAAGAAGGGGATGGCAGAGAACGAGGTGGCTGGATGGAGTCACTGAAGCAGTTGGCGTGAGCTTAAATGGACTCCAGAGGATGGTGGAGGACAGGAAGGCCTGGAGGAACATTGTCCATGGGGTCGCGATGGGTCGGACACGACTTCACAACTAACAACATCATCTATCTATCTATCTATCTATCTATCTATCTATCTATCTATCTATCTATCTATCTATCATCTATCTATCTATCTATCTTGAAATAAATTAATCTTCTAGTTCAAAGTTGGACCATATGAAAGGCTGAGCGCCAAAGAATGGAGGCCTTTGAGCTCTGGTGCTGGAGAAGACTCCTGCGAGTCCCTTGGACTGCAAGGCAATCCAACTGGTCAGTCCTAGAGGAGATCAACCCTGACTGCTCTTTAGAAGGCCAATCCTGAAGATGAAACTCAAATACTTTGGCCACCTAATGAGAAGGAAGGACTCCCTGGAGAAGATCCCAATGCTGGGAACGATGGAGGGCAAAAGAAGAAGGGGATGGCAGAGAACGAGGTGGCTGGATGGAGTCACCCAGTTGGCATGAGCTTAAATGGACTCCGGGGGATGGTGGAGGACAGGAAGGCCTGGAGGAACATTGTCCATGGGGTCGTGATGGGTCGGTCACGACTTCGCCATAACAACAACAAACCTGCAGGTTGGGATCACTTCGGCTTCAGCAGGCCCCGTTCCAACAGCACGGCCTCTGTTCTTTCCACAATGGTCGAAATGTCTGCCATGGCCCCTCGGCCTGTGTGACCAGAAAAGCAGGGAGGTCAATTGTGGTTGAGGTTAAGTTGAAGTCTACCTATAACGTTTTCTTTTCGCCTCGCACTAATGGGATTGGAAGGAGAGGCACACCGACCTTCGTCTCCGCAAACCAGTTTCTTCACTATGCAAGGGATCTCGACGTAGCCGAGTTCTTTCAACTGCCCCACCTGTCGAGCCGTGATGGGGTGCTCCCACATAAGGGTGTTCATGGCAGGGCAGAAGAGCAAAGGTTTGCTCATGTCCCAGGCACGGATGACGCACGTCTGCAGAGAGAGGCAAAATCTGAGGAGGAAATGGCCACCAATGGGGACCACAAGGGGAAGGCAGTCAGAACCTTGGACAGAGTAAGGGAGGCTGAGGATAAAAATTTATAAAATAAACCAAGAAGTATTGGAAGGTGCTCCAGTAATACCCTGGGGCCATTTGTAGTTTCAAGGGGTCTAGAGGGGAGATGGAGGGTGGAGGGGATGACAAACAAATGATGGGATATGCATCATTACAACATCACTCAAAGAACTCAATTGACATTCTTACATCAAATTCCAGGTAGAGGACAGAATAGAATAACAGAGTTGGAAGGGACCTTGGAGGTCTTCTAGTCCAACCCCTTGCTTAGGCAGGAAACCATACACTACTTCAGACAAATGGTTATCCAACATCTTCTTAAAAATTTCCAGTGTTGGAGCCTTCACAACTTCTGGGGGCAAGTTGTTCCACTGATGAATTATTCTAACTGTCAGGAAATTCCTCCTTAGTTCTAAGTTGCTTCTCTCCTTGATTAGTTTCCACCCATTGCTTCTTGTCCTGCCCTTCTGGTGCTTTGGAGAATAGCTTGACTCCCTCTTCTTTGTGGCAGCCTCTGAGATATTGGAACACTTGCTATCATATCTCCCCTAGTCCTTCTCTTCATTAAGCTAGACATGCCCAGTTCCTGCAACCGTTCTTCATATGTTTTAGCCTTCAGTCCCCTAATCCTCTTGGTTGCTCTTCTCTGCACCCTTTCTAGAGTCTCCATGCCTTTTTTAGAAGGCATGGCCTTGAAGGACAGGAGGAAGAGTTGCTACCGAGACTGAGGCCACTACCACATAAAAGAGATCTGAGTCTGGAGCAAGAAGGTAACATGAGTAAACGTTTCAGGCCAGCCTCTCCATATTTCTCATGAAGATAAAGTAAGGGAGGATGCAAGCACTTTCAGATTTACCATAGCTTTGCAATAAAGCAGCACTGATCTATGTGATATTCAGTTTCCTACACCACAGCTAGTCCTCAATTTATGACTACAACCGAGCCCAAAATTTATCATTTTTAAGTGAGACATTTGTTAAGTGAGTTTTGCCCCATTTTCATGACCTTTCTTGCCACAGTCGTGTGAATCATTGGAGTTGTTGAATTAGTAACATGATTGTTAAGTGAAATCAGTTTCTCCATTGATTTTGCCTGTCAGAAGCAAAATCTGACCCCGGACACTGCAACCGTCATAAATATGAACCAGTTGCCAAGAATTTTAATCCTGTGACCATGGGGCTGTTGCATTGGTCCCAAGTGTGAAAAAACGGTCATAAGTCACCTTTCTCAGGACCGTTGCAACTTTGAACAGTCACTGAACAAACTGTTGCAAATTGAGGACTATCTTGCTCTATCTTAAAGGATTGGCATATCACGATGATCATCTGTGCACCCAACATGCTCTTCATATCCTCATGGTTTATATAGGTGCTATTATTGCAGAAGGTTATGAAACATCATCTTATCACACATCTCAATGAGGAAGAGCTGGGATTAACAGTGGAGCGCCTCACTCCAGTAACTCACCAGTAAGTTGTCACAAATGCCATTTGCAATTTTGGCAAGGGTGTTTGCATCCAGAGGAGCCACCAACATGAGGTCAGCCCAGCGCCTCAAGTCAATGTGTAGCACAGGGTCGGTGCGCTTTTTCCACAGCTGAGGACAAAGGTACTGTTTCAATTAATGTAATTCACTCAGCATACTTAATCGCATTCTACATAAATACAGTCCCAGTCACTAAGCTTTCCTACTCATCTTCCGTAAAACGAACTCAGAACCAACCAAGTTATCACAAATCAAACAGTGCAAGATATAAAAACATATGGATAGTTTGCTACTAGCCTCCAAAAACAACTAAATGCCCGCAGTTAGAACATATTAAGTTCATTCTACACAGTTTGTGAACCAGGGCACAGATAAAAGTTCCTTAGCCATAAAAGAAAAGCTAAACCTCTTTGAACGATGCTGACCTGCCATTCGTCGGAGTCGCTGTAGATTCTTACAGGAATCTCTTCGGGTTTATAGAAGTGTTTTGCATTTTCTGTTGTCACCACCTGAACATCTAGCTAAAAGAAAAGAACAGTGGTATGAATGAGGGGTCTCTAAAGTGGACCAATGAATAAAAACAACAAAAAACTGCTCACTCCAGGTATCTTCATAAATTCTGCCACCAAAAGAGGCAACTTTAGCGCAGCCACACTCCCAGTTACCCCGACCAGGATGTGGGCATTCTTCTCCGAAGCCACAGGGCAGATTGGTGGCAGAAGAGATGCCGTAGCCTCCATGATCAAGGCCAGACAGCAATCCTTCTTTCACCTGCAAAACAAGAAAACATGAGAACTACTGCTCCAAATTAAATGCCTCTGTAGTGCATTTAGTCAATTGCAGGACTTACTGGTTAGTTTTATGCTCTAAAGCGATGTTCCACCTAGAGATGCCTCATGGGGGACATGGGCCGCATGAATGTGTATATGTACATATTATATTAGATATATATAGAAATCGTTTCAGATACATTAGATGATAGGTAGGTAGGTAGGTAGCTATAATTGTAATAGATAGATAGATATGATATAATTGTGATATAGATATATAGATATAATTATGATAAATAGATGATAGATAGATAGATAGATAGATATAATTATAATAGATACAATTGTGATAGATATAGATATATAGATATAATTATAATAAATAGATGATAAATAGATATAATTGTGATAGATATATATAATTGTGATTAGATAGATAGATAGATAGATAGATAGAATTGTGATAGATATGACAGAATTGTGATAGCTATAGATATAATTGAGATAGATAGATAGAATTAGATAGATAGAATTAGATAGATAGAATTGCGATAGATAGATATAGATATAATTGTGATAGATATAATTGTGATAGATATACTGTAGACAGATAGAATTAGATAGGTAGACAAAATTAGATAGATAGAATTGTGACGGATAGATATAATATAGATATAGGTAGAATTGTGATAGACAGATGATAAATAGATATAGATAAGATAGATACCGTGTTTCCCCGAAAATAAGACCCTGTCTTGTATCTTTTTGAACCCTGAAATAAGCGCCTGGCCTTATTGCCATGCGCTCAAAAAGCCCAATTGGGCTTATTATCAGGGGAGGTCTCATTTTGGGGGAAACCCAGCTGTTTTTCAAGTGCCACATGGGGATTTCCAGGGGGGCGAAACCCACCCAGGCCATATTTTTATCAGGACAAGCATAGAACCAGAACAGGCCTGCGGATTGTGGGGAAGACCCCAAGGGAGAGCCACATCTGGAAAGGCTCAACCTTTGGCCAGCCACGGAGCTTCATTGGGGGAAGTAATCGCTCGTTCTTGCAGGTTGGCCTACCTTACAGGGAGGGTTTGGAGTGGGGGGGGGGAGGGAGGTGTGAACTTGCCTTCAGCTTTCCCTTCCTTCAGAGTCTAAGATCCGATATAAAAATGCGTAACGAAGTCCAACATACGTGTCCCAGGATAACGTTGCAGGATCCAACCTGGGTCGGTATAACATATAAAATTACCTATAAAAATTACATTTAAAAAAAAAAGGAAAGGGGGGGAAGTGATAAGGGTACACAACCCACGGATCAAAAAGTTCCGGCCGGCGGATGTCAATAAAGACTGTACCTTCCGGTTGTTTCTGGATCAAAAAGATTACGGCGGCTTTAAATGGGCTCGACTTCCGTTTCCTTTCCGAAGAGCGAAGTAGCTTTGACGATGGTTTTCTAACGGCTAGACGAGCTCTTAGGACTCCACTTCCGGGTAGGATGACCATAGATTAGATTCCTAGACTCATACGCAGCTCGCTTCTCCCTCCCTCCCTCCCTCTTCAGGAAGATAGGCTCATAACAAGCGATGCCCAAAATCAGAATTTTTAGTTTTTAGTTTTAGAATGTGGACAGCAGAGCAAACACACGCTTTGACACTCAAGATAGGAGACTCTGATTTTTAAAAAATATTATATTTCTTCAAGGGCTCTCCTGATGCCAAATTTGCTGGAAACCCACTTCACATTACACATTTTCTAACTTGGAAACTTTAAGCAATGTTTTTCAAACTTAGCTATGGGTGGATTTCAAACTTCCAGAATTCCCCCTGCCAGCAAGAGACAGCTGGGGAATTCTGGGAGTTGTGGTCCACTGATCTGGCCAAGGTTGAAAAACACCGCTCTAGACTCCTGTGCTGTTTTGTCTCGTTTGCAGTAGAAAGTCAAAAAAAGTGGGTTTTTTTGCAGGTTTCTATTTTAATAATGGATTTTTGTTTTGGAAAATGTGCTTTTGCCAAAACTGCAACTGGTCGAGGAAAGAAAAGCACCTAAGCGATAAGACTTACCAAATAAAAGACTTATCATCTGTGTAAAACTGCGAATCTACTCACATGTGGCTTAACTGTGGCTTATATAAACCAAGTTCCCCCTTCTCACTTGGATACCTCAACACCCTTTCTAGCTTCTTCACACAATTCCCTCACAGAATTTTCATCAGAGCTTCCCGCCGTCACTACCACGTACAATCCTGCATGTGTTGACATGCCTGTTTCAGGTCTAAGCAGTGGTGATAGTGGGATCTGCTAGATGACCACTGGATAACTTTCTATTCACTATATCCTAAAAGCAACTATATTCTGAAAGCAGGAAATACATCCGGCTGGAGAAAGTACAAGCTCAGCATAAAATCCTTTGATACTCTGAGAGGCCCCTAGACTTGTCAGAAGAGAGGAACAATTCTAATGACAAACAGCTAAAAGGCTAGTAAGACCAAGGATAACCACCTGGGCGGGAAGTCATTTATCACAGAATAATTGTTTGGCAAGGATGATGTAAAACTTTAGTAATAAGGAAATGTCAATTAAATATAACGGATGTATGTTAACCATATATGGAAAGTTGCTGTGTTAGCAGAATCCTTTGTTTGAAACAGTATAAAAACTGTGGTCTCAGAATTATCAAATTGTTCAGATTTTTAGGTACTCATACCTTCTGAACCTATTGTGCAATAAACCTGACTCTATCTGACCCTATGGGATGTCTCTTATATCCTTTCTTCCATTAACAGTGAAATCTACACTTTTTTTACTACCGGTTCTGTGGGCGTGGCTTGGTGGGCGTGGCAGGGGCAGGATACTGCAAAATCCCCATTCCCACCCCACTATGAGGCCAGTCAGAGATGGCATTTGCCGGTTCTCTGAACTACTCAAAATTTCCGCTACCAGTTCTCCAGAACCTTTTCAGAACCTCTGGATTTCACCTCTGCGTCTAACCCGTCTGAAAGGAGGAAAAAAAGCATTTTATTGATACAGTTTATTTTATTCATTAATTTTCCAGGTTGACACTGTTTCATCAGGGACAGACATGGAACAATTGTATAATCACATGTGGTCGGATGTTTTAAAATCCCCCCTTCCTTTTCCCATTGAGATATCTATTTAAAAAAAAAAAAAAAGATTGCACGGTGAATTAAATACAGCGTCAGGATTGTGATGGCCACGGCTATTCTGTGACACGACTATTCTCCACCAAAGGAGAACAGGCCTCTATAGTGCTAGAATAAAAGGAGCCCATTTGGAATCGATGCAAATATACAGACGTCCCATCTCTCCTTTAACATAATGACAACATTCTCAGCTTCTCCCATCAGACCGTTGCAATCAGCACACAGTCCAACAAATAAAAGCAATCTTACGAATCGAAAAATGTACAGGAGCGTTTCTCCACCATGTTCAAGGTTGAGATGTGTGGATTTCAACTTCCAGAATTCCAGTGAAGTTGTTTTCTTGCAGATGTTTCGTCACCAGGTAACATCATCGTTTCTTGACGTTCGCCATCCCCGTCAGAGCTATCCCCCACCAACACTGTCAGAGCACTGAGGATGTTACCTAGTTGGGTTAGGAAACGTCTACAAGAAAACGTCACCAAGCTCAGAGAGCACCAAGGACCCCGCATAATGCTACTTTAATTGACATGCGTTGGAGGGGTTTGTACAGATTAACAGTTGGAAGGGACATTGGAGGTCATCTAGTCCAAACCCCCGTCCAAGCAGAAGACCCTACGCCATTTTTGACAGAGGGCAGTCCAATCTCTTCTGGAAAGCCTCCAGTGATGAAGCTCCCACAACTTCCGAAGGCAACTTCTGTTCCATGGGTCGATTGTTCTAACTGTCAGAAAATTTCTCCTTATTTCTAGGTTGAATCTCTCCTTGTTCAGTTTCCATCCATTATTCCTTGTCTGGCCTTCGGGGGCTTTGGAAAATAGCTTGACCCCCTTCCTCCTCTCTGTGGCAGGCCCTCAAATACTGATTCAACCTAGAAGTAAGGAGAAATTTTCTGACCGTGAGAACAATCAACCAATCAAACAGCTTGCCTTTGGAAGTTGTGGGAGCTTCATCACTGGAAGCTTTTAAGAAGAGATTGGTGTCTGAGATCAACACAGCTGCTTAAAACAATATAGTTTAATTGCACCTGAATGCTCCCCTGATCAACAAATGCCCAATACAGTTTGGTAGACTCGATAGATCCTGGAAAGAAGTAGAATCACGCAAGGGAAACAAGCAGAAAAGTTTGCAAGTGAGGAAAACCAGAAATCAAGATGCGAGATAGGATAAAAGGGGGCGCAGCTTTGCCAGTTTATCTGCCAAGTTGCTTTGATTTATTTATTCATGCATTTATTTTGAAACACCCCTTCCCTCCCTGCAGATACTTTTGAAAGGAGGAGAGCAAATATTCTGCAAGGAAGTCAGAGGAAAAAGTGTTAATCACTTGGCTGCTTCCACAGCAAAATGAATCTGCTTTTTAAAAGCTGTTTCCCCCAAAATAAGACATCCCCTGATAAGAAGCCCAATCGGGCTTTTGAGCGCATGGCAATAAGGCCAAGCGCTTATTTCAGGGTTCAAAAAATATATATAAGACAGGGTCTTATTTTCAGGGAAACGCGGTATCATCAACTCTGATCAATCGAGAAAGCAGAGGCTCGTAAAATGTGGATTTGTTCAGGCTGAAAGGGAGCGACCTAGGAAGGGAAACAGGATAGAGACGATGAAAAGATCCAAGACAGAGTAGGCTGTCTTGGCTTCCATCTTGATAAACACAGCCTTCCTGGGAATGTGAAATAAGCCCATATTTAGCCAGGTTTCTAGCTGCCGGGTTTATTGCTGTGGCTTTTAGAGAGAGAAAGAGGAGGAGGAGTGAAGGGTTACGAAGCCAACAATTCACCATACCGCAGGGAGAATCGGCAACAATCAAGAATGGGTGAAATGCTCAAGGCTTCCCTCTCGTAGAGGCGAAGAAGACCTCTGCCCTCCAGTGCTCCGATGCGGCTAGGAAAATCATGATCACCATGAGAAATGTCGAAAAAACACCACCGTACACAGTTTCACCAAAAAAAAAAAGGAGAAATGAGCACACACACACATACATACAGGCACCACAGCACAACACAACTGTCCTGCAGGGTAATGCGTTTCTTCTTCAGAGGAGGAGGATGTGGAAGAGAAGGAGAGAGAAGACACCACAGGAGGCCCAAGGACGGGAATTCAGGAAGAGGAAGAAGAATCAAATTCAGAGATTTTTCTCGTAGAAATGTCTCTCCCGCCAACTTGCCGCCTCCCCTTCCCACCCCACCCCACCCCGGCAATAAAGATGGTGGAATTCATCCCTTGGAAACCTACACGAGATACCCGCACCCACAACACACGCCTTCTTCGTTCCTTCCTTTGCCCACCTAAAGCCAACTTCTTCTGGGGGGTTCATCTCGGACGGGGGTTCCTGCAACTCTTCTCACATGTCGTTGGGGTAATTATAGTTAGGGGTGGCTGAATACTGCGTTTCCTGCTGCATCATGGCGTTGTGAGCGGCGCCCACGGCCACGTTTTGTGCCGCCTGCTGGACCTGAGGGTTTTTCCAAGCGCCGGTGGTCCACTCCTCCTGAGCTTTGCTGAAACTGCCGCCGCTCCCTCGGTAAAATTTGTGCACCTGCAGGGGAAGAAGAGAAGAAGGGATAGATCCTGATTGTCTGGGTTGCCTCTGCAGCACTAAGATAGTAGGGTAGGGTAGGGTAGGGTAGGGTAGGGTAGAATAGAATAGAATAGAATAGAATAGAATAGAATAGAATAGAATAGAATAGAATAGAATTTAGAAGACAAGATAAGATAAGATAAGATAATAATAGAAAGAGAAGAATAGAATAGAATAGAATAGAATAGAATAGAATAGAATAGAATAGAATAGAATAGAATAGAATAGAATAGAATAGAATTTAGAAGACAAGATAAGATAAGATAAGATAATAATAGAAAGAGAAGAATAGAATAGAATAGAATAGAATAGAATAGAATAGAATAGAATAGAATAGAATAGAATAGAATAGAATAGAATTTAGAAGACAAGATAAGATAATAATAGAGAAGAATAGAACAGAATAGAATAGAATAGAATAGAATAGAATAGAATAGAATAGAATAGAATAGAATAGAATAGAATTTAGAAGACAAGATAAGATAATAATAGAGAAGAATAGAACAGAATAGAATAGAATAGAATAGAATAGAACAGAACAGAACAGAATAGAATAGAATAGAATTTAGAAGACAAGATAAGATAAGATAAGATAAAATAAGATAAGATAAGATAATAATAGAAAGAGAAGAATAGAATAGAATAGAATAGAATAGAATAGAATAGAATAGAATAGAATAGAATAGAATAGAATAGAATAGAATAGAATAGAATAGAACAGAACAGAACAGAACAGAACAGGGAATGGGAATGGGAATGGGAATGGGAATGGGAATAGGAAGGAATAGAGTAGAGTAGGATAGGATAGGATAGGGTAGAGTAGAGTAGAGTAGAGTAGAGTAGAGTAGAGTAGAGTAGAGTAGAGTAGAGTAGAGTAGAGTAGAGCCACTGCTGCTATAGTATAAAGGCTCTTACCATACTGAGAGCAATGAAGGAGAACACAGACATGGCTGTGAAGAGAACGGTGGGAATCAGCATCACGACAGCTGACCCCACATTGGTCCCAAAGAAAGAGATCGCTGCAATCCAGCCACTGTAGCAAAAGAAAAGTGAGAAGGGGGAGAGAAAAAAGACATTTTAGAGTATTTGGGGTCATTCTCCCCATTGCTCAAGGGCGGCTTATTCGGTCTGGATCTGTTTAATCTTGAGATGCTCAGGATCTTCTTATCGAAATGAAGGAAATTTCAAAGCAGGTGAAAGAAAAAATGCTCCTTTAAAATACAAGACTGCAAGGTGTTCCTTAAAAAGACTTTTTTTTTAACAAAAAAAATCTCTGTCTTTATTATTTATAGTTATAAATAACTATAAAGGTGGCAAACCTTCCTAATGCTCCTTCCTCCTCCTATCTTCCCCATAACAACAATCCTGTGAGGTGGGTTGGGCTGAGAGAGAGGGACTGGCCCCAAGTCATCCATCTGGTTTTCAGGTATAAAGCAGAACTAGAACTCCCAGCCTTCTGGTGATTGGCCCAAAGTCACCCAGTCAGCTTTCATGAGTAAGGCAGGACTAGAGCTCCCAGCCTCCTGGTTCCTAGCCTGGTGCCTCCACCACTAGATCACCAGCCTTGCAAAAAGAACAAAATAAAAAAAAAAACTTGGCATCATTTCACCAAATCCATCAGAAAGTTTTCTGCCCATTTTTTCTAACCGGGAATCTGCAGCAAGTGCTGGTTCGTACAACTTCCACCGGAAGGCTGAAATGAGCAAAATCTCGAACCAGCAATGATCGTCCCACTCAGGGGTGAAATGCTCCCGGTTGAGACCAGATCACCCAATCTGGTAGTGATGGTGGCGGATGGTTCGGAGAACCGGTAGCAAAAAACTCTGCCCCACTCCCCCCACTCCCACTCCCATGCCCATGTCCAGCCGAGCCGTGCGATCATCAGTGGTTTGTTTGTTTTTTTTACTTTTAAAAGCATTTTTTCCCTTCGGCCGAAAAAATGCTTTTAAAAGTTTTTTTTAAAAAAAGCCTCTGATGATGTTGCGGCTCAGCTGGGATCGTCAGAGGCTTTTAAAAACATTTTTTTTTCCCCTGCAATCTCTTCGGCTGAAGAGGTTGTAGAAAAAAATGGTTTTAAAAGTAAAAAAAGAGCCTCAGATAGCTCAACAGGCTAATAGCCTGTCATTAACATCCAGCTGTCTGCAATTATTGCAAGTTCGAGGCTCAAGGTTGATTCAGCCTTCCACCCTTTCTAAGGTAGGTCAATTGAGGACCCAGTTTGTGGGGGCAATAAGCTGACTTTGTATAAAAAATATACAAAAGTATGAAGGCTGTTGCTTAAAGCATTGTAAGCCGCCCTGAGTCTCCGGAGAAGGGCGGCATATAAATCTAACTTAAAAAAAAAAATTGGCCATGCCCACCCAGTCACATTACCATCCCTACCCCCACCAAGTCACGCCCACAGAACCGGTAGTAACAAATTTTACATTTCACCACTGGTCCCACTTACCAAACTCCCCAGCCAGGGATGCCGATGGCTTGTATGATGCTGATCACCAACTGAGCCATGAAGGTGAAGAAGAAAGCCATGAAGCTGAAAGAGCTGTCCGTCCTGCCAAAAAAAACCAGAAGGACTCAAACCTCAGCAGCTTCAACTCCCAGAATTCCCCGGAGAGGCAGAAGCACTGCAAGGATCGCTAACTGCTGCCATCCGATTCTGATTGTCCTGCAGTGCCCTGTGCCTCAGCTTTGTTTATTATTGTTGTTGTTGTTGTTGTTGTTGTTGTTATCTCTTTTATTCATTAAATGTGAAACTCAGTCAACTGAACATTTAAAAATGACCGAGTTTCATGTTTAATGAATAAAAGAGATAAGAGAATCTGAACTGGATGGCAGCAACCAGCAATCATCATCATCATCATCATCATCATTATTATTTACTTTATTCATTAAACATGAAACTCAGTCAATTTAACATTCAAAAATGCATCACAAATACCATTGACTGGTGCTGATGGTTGATACGGGTTGCTGCCAGCGTCCTAGGGATCAACCAAGTCCCTTCTTAAGATGCATTATGATGATGATGATGATCATCATCATCATCATCTTTTATTCATTAAACATGAAACTCAGCCAACTGAATATTTAAAACTGCATCACAAATACCATTGACTGGTGCTAATGGTTGATACGGGTTGCTGCCAGCATCCTAGGTATTGACTATTATTATTATTATTATTATTATTA
>JAUDYJ010000012.1:4095800-4395800 GCA_030761175.1 Masticophis lateralis | reverse complement strand
ACTAGATGAAGGATCCTTTCCCATTTCTAAGCTATAGAGGTAGTCCCTGATTTACGACCAAATTTAGATTGCCTACCATGTTTGTTGGGTTAATTTATTGCCCGTCCCTCCCACAGACCCTCAACTCACGCATCCAGAGGTAGTAAAGACGCTTGACCGTGGTTCTGTGAAGGGGTGGAATTTCCTCGTCGAAATCCTGGTAAAAACATGGCTTCAGGGGGATGAAGTGGGGCAGAGGGGGGAAATTGTTGACTCTTTCTGCAAGAAAAGCAAAGAAGTCATTTGGGGGGGTGGGGAGGATGCGGTTCTCTCTTCCCAACCTGAAACACAAGAGAGAATCCTGAGCAGTTATCTAAGATAAGACAGAAAAAAACCCCAACATTTTGTATGCTATAGAGGTAGTCCTCCACTTATGACCGTAACTGAGCTCAAAATGTCTGTTGCTGAGCGAGACAGTGGTTCAGTGAATTTTGTCCCGTTTTACGACCTTTCCTTGCCACCGTCGCTAAGTGGATCCCTGCAGTTATGACATTAGTCACACGGCTGTTAAATGAACAGGTCACAAAAGGGGAATCGCGTGACCCCCAGGACACTGCCACCGTCATAAATATGAATCAGTTGCCGAGGGTCTCTGAATTCTGATCATGTGGCCATGTGGATACTGCAATGGTCGTAAGTGTGAAAAACAGTCATAAGTCGCTTTTTTCAGGGCTGTTGTCACTTTGAATGGTCACTAAACGAACTGTTGAAAGTCGAGGAGTCCCAGTATGCTGTCAGGAGGAGATAGAAGGTCCACACTTCGGGGTCCAATTAAACTGATCGATTGCTAAAAGCCTTTGCGCAGGAATCTTCTCCACTCACAATTAGCGCCTGCTTAGAGTTAGATAAGAGTCCACAGAATTCAAGAAGGGTGGGATTTAGTCTGCTTGTGACTACAGTCGTGGCCAAAAATAGTGGAAACCTTTTGGGAAAAGTGTATTTTTGAGGTTTGATGGCTAATAACACCACTTTATTTTTGGAGTTTCAAGAGAATCCTATTCACTGCTGGAATGGCTTGGGAATAGCTCAGAATTTAACCCAATTGAAAATCTATGGAGCTGACTAAAGAAACTGGTTAGTCAGAAGCAACCCAGCAATAAAACCAGGTTAATAGAAGCCATCATTCAATCTTGCTGCAGAACTAAAAGGCTTGGTTCACTTCATGGGAAGACGTTGCAAGACCATCATTCATGCTGAAGGTTACCCAACTAACTGACATGGTGATCATTTTTGTATATCTCATTTTTTCTATGGTGATCATTTTTATATATCTTGTTTATTTCTACGTGTTTCACTTTTCTTCTTTATACTGTAACTGCTTTTCTAATAGCAAATCCTTCCTAAAAGTGATTGCATTACATTCTTGATTGAATTATCTTTCCATTGGTATGTAATTTTATGGTACTACTCCCCAAAAAACTGACGTTATTAGCTAGTTTTAGAAAATACGCTTTTCCCAAAAGGTTTCCACAATTTTAGCCACTACGTAGGGATTCTAGGCTGATCCCTCTTTTAACGCCACCTCCAGCTTCTTCCAGTCCTTCTTCATAGGCAAAGTTACTGCTCAGGTTAAATAAAGCCTTGACGTTCCCAAATTTTGCTCAAAGCATCAATCCTTTGCACAACGTTTGCCTTAATTTTTTTTTTAGGTTTCTTGTAAAATCCTTCCTTTATTATTTTTATAAATAACTCAAAGCGGCAAACGTACCCAATACTCCTTCCTCTTTCTAATTTCCCCATAACATTACACGATTACCATACAAGGAACTTTATCGTTCACTCACCTCCCATGGTGTTTCCTTGTCTTTAAAATATTATGTACTGCGCAGAATAATTCTCAGGTCACCACTGAAGCTGAAGCAGAAACAAAGGGGTGGATAGTGTCATTATAACATTGAGCCACTAGAGGGCATTAGTTTGGTTTGTGCCCCTGGATGGCCCCTCGAGAAACAAGGAATACTGAATACAATTTTGGTCACTAAATTACCCAAAAAAATATTGAGATTTTGGGAGAAAGTGCAGAGAAGAGCAACTAAGGCCTGGAGATTAAAACATATGAAGAATGGTTGCAGGAACTGGGTTTGGCTAATCTAGAGAAAAGAAGGATTAAGGGGGGACATGATAGCAGTATTGGAGTATTTGAGGGGCTGCCCCAAAGAAGAGGGAGTCAAGCTATCCTCCAAAGCACCAGAAGGTAAAACAAGAAACAATGGATGGAAACTAATCCAGGAGAGAAGCAACTTGGAATTAAGGAGAAACTTCCTAACGGTGAAGACAATTAATCAGTGGAACAGTTGGCCACCAGAAGTTGTGGGTGTGCTTCATCACTGGAGGTTTTTAAGAAGACATCGGACTTGTCTCCAATTGTACAGGGCCTCCTCCTACTTGAGCAGAGGGGTTGGAATAGAAGGCCTCCAAGGTCCCTTCCCGCTCTATACTGGTTGATTTTGGGGAGACAAAGCCATTTGGTCCATGGCAACCTAATCTATATTACTGCAACCAACTGAATTATAACATCTAACCTAGTGCAGTTCTCCGGCGCCATGTTATGGTGATTTTATTATGGGTTTACCTTAATGTTATATTTCATCTTGCAGATTCTATTGTCCACATGCAACTCATAGAGAATCGCAGATTCTCGGCCACGGTTGGTTTTAAATGTAGATTTGGGGGCGTAAAGTCGCACAACTGGAATCACGGCTTGTAACTCGGAGGACATGAGGTATATCTCTTAGTAAAGCTATTCCAGGCCTTTGGTGAGTCTGCTTATCCCGCCTCTGGATTAGGCAGTAAGATGGTCAGGGCAGATCACAAGTGGCCTATTTCAAGATAGTCAGTCTCTCTCCCTCCCTCCCTCCCTCCCCCTCTCTCTTCCCCCTCTCTCCCCCCTTTCTCTTTCCTCTCTCTCTCTCTTTCCCCCTCTCTCTCTTTCCCCCTTTCTCTCTCTCCCCCTCTTCCCCTCTCTCTCTTTCCCCCTTTCTCTCTCCTCCTCTCTCTTCCCCCTCCCTTCCCCCCCTCTCTTTCCGCTCTCTTCCCCCCTCTCTTCTCTCCTCTTTTTCTCTCTCATTCTTTCCCCTTTTCTCTCTCTCCCCCTCTTCCCCCTCTCTCTCTTTCCCCTTTCTCTCTCTCCCCCTCTCTCTTTCTCCCCCTCTCTCTCCCTCTCCCTCTCTCCCGCTTCCCCCCTCTCTCTCTTTCCCCCCTCTCTCTTTCCCTCTCTCTCTTTGCCTCTCTCTCCCGCTCTCTCCTACATTGCAAAAAACTTTTCTTTCTTTCTTTTTTCACTTCTCCTGAAGCCAGCCAGTTCAGTAACATATGCCTGAAGTCTCCAGAGACAGTCAAAGGGACTTGAAGGAACTGACCCAAAGGAATCTTGATCCAAGTCCCTCCAAAGGAAAAGGAACAGGAGAGTCGGAGCCTATGAACTAACCTCCAGCCTCATGATCAGCCTGGCTGGTTAGTGGTCATACTGGGAGCTGTAGAATTCTGGGAGTTGAAGTCCACCTGTCTTAAAGCAGCCAAGGTTGAGGAAATGCTGGCTTAGAACAATGTGTGAGCCCAGTTAATGTTTAGCTTGTCTATTAGCGGTTAAAGCGAAGCCTGGCAACTATGGCATATAGTTTCAAATCAAACTTTTACTACAGTCATAAATCGTGACTTATTGAACTCCCTGTAGTCCTTTAGATCTGTGGTATTTGGATGTATCATTGCTTCCATTGTTGATAACCAAATTGGGACTTTCCTGTAATGGTTCTTTTTAATTTTTTCCCAGACTTTTAACAGAGCATCTCTTAACATGTGCCTTTGAAAATAAGTGTGTGATTTATTTTTCACTTCCCAGAGGAAGCCATGCCAACCATGTTGGAAGTCATGGCCTTCAATCTTTGAGCCAATCTTTGAGCCAATCCTTGAGCCAGAGATGCCGCCTAATAAAAGAGTTCCCATTTTGGTAAGCCAAAGCCTCCTTTTTTCCTGCTATCTTGTAATAGTTTGAATTTGATACGCGATCTTTTTCCCTGACCATATGAATTTCAATGTCATTTTATTTATTTAAGATTATTATTATTTTATTGGTTCGATTTATATGCCGCCTTTCTCCGGAGACTCAGGGCGGCTTACAAGGCGTTAAGCAATAGCCTTCATACTTTTGTATATACCTGCTTAGTAGGGCTTTCGGGGGGGCCCCAAGCGGTGTTCTTTTTTATACAAAGTCAGCTTATTGCCCCCACAATCCGGGTCCTCATTTTACCTACCTCGGAAGGATGGAAGGCTGAGTCAACCTTGAGCCTGGTGGGATTCGAACTCGCAGTTATTGCAGGCAGCTGGCAGCTAAGTGACATTTAACAGCGCTTTAGTCCACTGCTCCACCAGGCTTTAATTGTTCGGGAAAAAATTTCCTAATTTTATTGGTACCATTTGAAAAAGATAAAGTAACTTGGGTAATATGTTCATTTTAATTGTTGAAATTCTGCCAATTAATGATATTGGTAATTTGGTAGTCCTTTAATTCGGTAGTCCTTTAATTCGGTATGGAGTCAGGGCAACTGGTTGGAGATAGTCAATGGCTTAGGGTCATTTCTAAACCGAGCCAAAGGCTGTTTTAGACAGTCATCACCCAACGTGACTCTGCCACCACAGTTAATTTTCAACTATGTTCTGCCATCTGTTTTGAAGGTCAGCTTTCCTGTTCTCTGGACAACATCTAACAGGAGAGCCTCTGCATCGAAAATAATATATATATTTACACCCTTTCTTCTATTTGAGAAGGGCCTTTTCACCAGCACTCTAAATTTAAATCTAAACTCACATCATGGAACTAAACACCCCCGGAACTTACTAAATGCAGGTGACAAACACGTCATCTGCCTCAAAGTGAGTAAAAGGTGAGGCCAGCCAAAAGTACAGATCAGCAGCACCTACTGGCTACTCTAGGCTCTCAATTTTAGTCGGGCATCCAAGGTGGGTTTGTGAGCATCCCTAGGTCAGGGGGTCTCCAATCTTGGCAACATTGAAAGACGGGTGGACTTCAACTCTGCCAGCTGGCTGAGGAATTCTGGGAGTTGAACTCCACCAGTCTTTTAAAGTTACCAAGGTTGGAGACACACACACACACCCCGTCCTAGGTGAAACCAGGCCTCCCTGGAAGAAATTGGTCCTTGGCTCTTCTCCGGCAGAGCCCAGTTATCCCCCGATGGGTGGTCTTTAGCAAGACTCTCGGGCTGTTTATTTCAGCACCTTTGCGCCCTCCAGCGAGGAAAATGGCAGAGAAGGAAGAGAGGAGATTTCCCCTTAATCCCGCTAGCTAGCCAAATCTTCTGCTTGCTTGTCCCTCTGGCTTCTGAATGAATGAATGAATGAATGATCTTAGATCCTATCAGAGCTAAGAACTGCAGAGAGGAGGAGGAGGAGGAGGAGGAGGAGGGAGCCTCCATCAACTATTTGCGGTTGTCAGGAAGGATAAGGGGGGGGGGATTCATCCCAGTGTTCCTAGGGAAGATGAGCCGATCTGCCGATCCGCTGAGCCACTGGATCACTTCTGCTGGGAGGGGGGGAGAAACGGGGGGGGGGGGAAGACCCCTTTCCAAAGGACCCTTCCCAAAGGCCTCTCTCTCCGAAAGGCCGGCAAAGCCTGGCCAGCAAAAGCTCCACGATCCTCCCATCCTCCCCAGCCGCCTCCCGGCTCTCCAATGCGGAGGAGGAGGGCCGCTCTTCCCTGCCCCCCACCCCCACCCCCACCCCCACCCCCAGCCGGCCCTATAAAAGACTCACCGCAGATGGCAGCTCTTGGTCCCCCCCCCCCCCCGATCCCGGTCTCTGCAGCCTTCGCCTCCCTCTCTCGCCCGTCCGCCGGCCCGCCCGCCCGCCGGCGCTTGCCCGCTACTGCAGCGCCGAGGCTCTCGCGAGGATCGGCCGTTTTGTTTCCCCGCGCCGGCGGGCGGCTATCTCCGGCGGCGGGACGAGCGCAGGCGGAGCGGAGCGGAGCTCTTGGCGCTGTCCAGGGTGCTGACGCGCTCGGGAGGGTCGGAGGGGCGGGGCTTGCCAGGAGAAAGGGGGCGGGGCTTCTGGGTTTGTTTACTGGATTTCCAACAACAAGGACAGGAACAGGCTTGGGGGTTGAGGGGTGGGGGGTCTTCAAGTAGAAAGCTGGGGGAGGAATAACTGATCTATTTCCCTATTTCCCTCCTGATTTTCTACGCAAGAGCTTGAAGTTTTGGCTCTGCCAGTTGGCTTGGGTCCTTAATAATGGGGGAATATCATCCCCGGAGGTTTGCTATGCAATTTGGGATTATTATTTTTTTTTATTTGATTTATATGCCGCCCTTCTCTGGAGACTCAGGGCGGCTTACAATGCGTTAAGCAACAGCCTTCATACTTTTGTATATTTTATACAAAGTCAGCTTATTGCCCCCACAAACTGGGTCGTCAATTGACCTACCTTAGAAAGGATGGAAGGCTGAGTCGACCTTGAGCCTGGTGAGATTCGAACATGAGTAATAGCAGACAGCTGGTGTTTAATTACAATGCTTTAGTCTGCTGAGCTATCCAGGCTCTCTCTCTCTCCCTTCCTTCCTTCCTTCCTTCCTTCCTTCCTTCCTTCCTTCCTTCTTTTTTAAATTTGATTTATATGCCGCCCTTCTCCGGAGACTCAGGGCGTCTTACAATGCATTAAGCAATAGCCTTCATACTTTTGTATATTTATACAAAGTCGGCTTATTGCCCCCACAAACTGGGTCCTCAATTTACCTACCTTAGAAAGGATGGAAGGCTGAGTCAACCTTGAGCCTGGCAAGATTCGAACTTACAGTAATTGCAGACAGCTGGTGTTAATCATAATGCTTTAGTCTGCTTTTAGCCTGTTGAGCTATCCAGGCCCTTCCAATGGTGTGGGAATATGAACCCGATTTATGGGGAGGTGGGGGGAGAATTGCAGACGACAGGAACCATTAGCACTATTCAGGTGACCCTGAAACACGGACAAATCTCCCAAGTGGCCTCAACGGCTCTCTGAATTGAGGACCTGTCTACTGCAAAAAGAGTCAAAAAGAGGGCTGTGAAAATATCTACACCCCTCGCATCCTGGACATCAACTGTTTCAACTTCTACCCTCAAAATGACGCTATAGAGCAGTGATGACTAACCTTTTTGCCATTGCGTGTCAAAAGCATGGGGAGCATGAAGGGGTTGTGTGCGTGTGTGCCCACACCCATAATTCAATGCCCCCCACACCCCGCATCCCCACGCATGTGCTGTGCTACCCCCGCTTTTGGCACATGATGGCAAAAAGTTTAATGGTGGGCCCGATAGGCCTGTTTTTCGCTGTCCCCAGACTCCAGAGTCTTCCTTGGAGCCTGGGGAGGGTGAAAACAGCTTTCCCCATCTCACCCCCAGAGGCCCTCCGGAGTCCGGAAATGGCCAATTTCCCGACTTCCAGTGGGCCCGGAAGGCCCAAAAATCAGCCGGCCGATGCACACGCTGGGACTGAGTTAGGGCAACACTTAGGTGCCCACAGATATGGCTCCGCATGCCACCTGTGGCACCCATGCCATAGGTTTGCCATCACGGCTATAGAGCAACTAGACACAAGGACAGTTTTTTCCCAAATGCCATCACTCTGCTAAACAAATCATTCCCTCAACACTGTCAAACTATTCACTAAGTCTGCATTACTATTAATCTCATCATTCCTATCACCCATTTCCTCCCACTTATGACTGTATGACTGGAACTTTATTGCCTGTATACTTATGATTTATATTAATTGTTTCCTAGATGATTTGACTGCTTATTTGTACTCTACGACTATCACTAAGTGTTGCACCTTATGATTCTTGACGAACATATCGTTTCTTTTATGTACACTGAGAGCGTATGCACCAAAGACAAGTTCCTTGTGTGTCCAATCACACTTGGCCAATAAAGAATTCTATTTGCTTTGCCTAAAAGGATGCAAATGACCAGCTGTCTGCAAGGAGTATAAATCCTTCCCTTCCTCACCGTCCAGTCAGAGTTGAAGAAGCTTCTTGAATGAGAAGCGAAATGTCTTAAAAAGGAAAAAAAAACCAAGAAAATCCGGTTGCATCCTGAAAAAAGGATCTTTGAGACACACCAGTGGTGGTTAGATAGATAGATAGATAGATAGATAGATAGATAGATAGATAGATAGATGATAGATAGATAGATAGATAGATAGATAGATAGATAGATAGATAGATAGATAGATATAAAGACAGGCGATAGATAAGATAAATAAGAGAGAGAGAGAGATAAAGAGATGATAGATAAAAGAGATAAGAGATAGATAGATAGATATAGATATAGGTATCGATAGGTATCGATATATATATATATATATATATATATATATATAGAGAGAGAGAGAGAGAGAGAGAGAGAGAGAGAGAGAGAGAGAGAGAGAGAGAGAGAGAGATGTTTATTTAAACTTGTAAGCAACCCAGAGTCGCCTGGTGAAGATCTCCTTGTGACCACTAGGTGGCAGACGTTACTTCCTGCATTCACTTTCTTACTCTGCATTACTTACTCCATTATTTATTCAAGAGGGAGAACATGTAGTCCTCAACTTACGACAACAACAATTGGGACCAGAATTTCCATTGTTAAGCAAGGCGACTCGATTTTACAACCCTTTTTTGCTGCCGTTGTTACGTGAATCACGCAATCGTAAGCCCATCCAGATTCCCCCCCCCCCTCCCACATGGACTTTGCTGGTTGGAAACTGGCTGGGAAAATTGGAAACTGGGGATCAGGTGACACTTACACATCCCAGGATGCTGCAGCCATCATAAATACATGCTAGTTGCCAAACATTTGAATTTCGATCATGTGAAAAATGGTCATAAGTCACTTTTTGAAGTGCCATTACAACTTCGGTCACTGAACGAATAGTTGTAAATCAAGGAGTACCTGTATATGTTGGGTGCATGTGTTGTGTGAGCCTTCCCCAACTTAGAACAATCCCGGTGTTGGGATTCTCTCCTCCGGCATTGTCGACCACGACCAGAGAAACGTCATGGACAACAAGGCCTGGTGGCTCAGCAGACTAAAAGCATTGTGATTAACATCAGCTGTCTGCAATTCCTGTAAGTTCGAATCTCACCAGGCTCGAGGTTGACTCAGCCTTCCATCCTTTCTAAGGTCAATTGAAGACCCAGTTTGTGGGGGCAATAAGGTGACTTTGTATAAATATACAAAAGTATGAAGGCTATTGCTTGGCGCATTGAAAGCTGCTCTGAGTCTTCGGAGAAGGGTGGCATATACATCAAATTTTAAAAAAAAACACATTTGTTTGAAATGGTTTAGGGCTTCCTGTTTGAGTAGGGGGTTGGACTAGAAGACCTCTAAGGTCCCCTTCAACTCTGTAAGTCTGTTGTTCTGTTATTCTGCCAAGAGGGCTACCAATTGCACTGTCTGGGATTCAGCAAGAGCGTATTCAACTATCTCTCATTGCAACCTTAGACGGAGATCCAAGGGTTGATGCCAGGCACAGATAGAAAGGCACCAGGTGCCCGGTGCCAAAGCTTCTGTATCGGATGCGCCAACTTTCCATATTGCCCTGATAAAGGACAGGAGGGATGGAATGGAAGGAAACGGGGAGGGTTAGTGATCTGGTTACAGTATACTGCTCTTTTTGGCTAGGTTTTCAACCGGTAATATTTCGAGTTGAGTCTTTCATGCATCTTAGTAATTATAGCAGCAGGGGAGGGAGGGAGAGAGAAATGGAAAGGAAAGGAAAGGAAAGGAAAGGAAAGGAAAGGAAAGGAAAGGAAAGGAAAGGAAAGGAAAGGAAGGGAAGGGAAGGGAAGGGAAGGGAAGGGAAGGGAAGGGAAGGGAAGGGAGGGAAAAGAAGGGAAAGGATGGGAAGGAAAAGAAAGGAAAGGAAAGGAAAGGAAAGGAAAGGAAAGGAAAGGAAAGGAAAGGAAAGGAAAGGAAATGATCATAACAAGAAAAAGTGTTTCTTTTTTTAGTTTAGTTTTTTAAAACCCTTATAGTTAGGGTTTTAAAAAAAAACCCTAACTATAAGAAAGAAAACACTGCTATTCCATGAAATTTATTAAGCGATGTGACGGAATTTGTTAAAACTAGTTTGAAACATCTGAATCTCAGTTCATGAGTTTGGTCCTTTTTAAGGTTGGGAAAAGTAAGTTTGTCTCAAAGTTCCTCCTGCTTCCATCTTAAAAATAAATGGGGTCTGTCTCTGTTCTGTGTATGTGTATTTGTGTGTAAAACTTGGCAGCAGAGATGCCAATTTTTTGCTCAATTCCATCTCCATAATCTAGGGCAGCTTCGAGGCCAACCCTGGCCTGAAATCCCCGAGAATCAGCTTTTGCCATAGTTTGGAGACCACCACCCCAAGGCCATCAATACTAAATTTTGCATGTGAGAAATTAAGTTCCAACCCCACTGAGAACGGTGTTATAAAATACACTGCAAAGGAGGGAAACTTCATTCAAAACTTATTTCTTCATTCAAGAAATATCCATCTGGATTCAGTTCCAAGTAGGGAGAAAGACACGGGAAACATGGAGGCTGATTGGAAAGATGGTTTAATGGAGCAGAACCATTAAGCACATGGTCCTGGTCAGGGGTGAAATCCAGCAGGTTCTGACAGGTTCTGGAGAACCAGTATCGGAAATTTTGAGCAGTTCAAAGAACTGCCAAAAACCACCTCTGACTGGCCCCAGAGTGGGGTGGGAATGGAGATTTTGCAGTATCCTTCCCTTTGAGTGGGGTGGGAATGGAGATTTTGCAGTATCCTTCCCTTTGAGTGGGGTGGGAATGGAGATTTTGCAGTATTCTTCCCCTGGAGTGAGTTGGGAATGGGGATTTTGCAGTATCCTTCCCCTGGAGTGGTGAGAGAATGGGGATTTTGCTGTATCCTTCTCCTGGAGTTGGGTGGGAATGGAAATTTTGCAGTATCCTTCCCCTGGAGTGGGGTGGGAATGAAGATTTTACAGTATCCTCCCCCTGCCATGCCCACCAAGCCACAGCTCACCCACCAAGCCACGGCCACAGAACTGGTAGTAAAAAAAATTTGGATTTCACCACTGGTCCTGGTGTAGCTGAACACATGGAGTGGAGAGTGAGGGTTATTTATACCCTCTCTTGGGCCTTGCCCTTGAGCTTCCTGTTCCTGTGGGAAGGACATGTATTCTATTAGTTGCTGTCAGACTCCCATGGGGCTATGCAGGGATTCTAGGTAACTTTGTAGGTTTTCTGAATCAAGCTTGTTTGAAACTTAGGCTGAGGCAATGCGGTTCCTATTGTGGCTGCAATAGGCTTTGCCCTGAAGGATAATCCCATCATCCTGGAGCTGAAGGCCTTTTGTCTTGTAGATAGGCTGGCCCAATCCTGCTGGGGCTATTAAGAAAGGTGGAGCTGCTTTCCAAGAGCATGTTTTTCCTTTATGGAATAGAATAGAATGGAATGGAATGGAGTGGAGTGGAATGGAATGGAATGGAATGGAATGGAATGGAATGGAATGGAATGGAATGGAATGGAATAGAATAGAATAGAATAGAATAGAATAGAATAGAATAGAATAGAATAGAATAGAATAGAATAGAATAGAATAGAATTCTTTATTGGCCAAGTGTGATTGGGATTTGTCTTTGGTGCATAAGTACATAAGGAGAATAAAATACATTCATCAAGAATAAAAAGATGCAACACTTAACGATAGTCAAGGTTACAAATAAGCTATCAAATCGTATTAGGAAACAAATAAAAACAATATAAATTGAAAGATGCAAGCAACATAGTTGTAATCATAAGTGGGAAGAGACAGATACTAGTAAGGAAGAAAAGAAGAATAGTAATACAGTCTTAGTGAATAATTTGATAGTGTTGAGGGGATTAGTTGTTTAGCAGAGCGATGGCATTTGGGAAAAAACTGTCTTTGTGTCTCCTTGTGTGCAGTGCTCTATAGTGTCGTTTTGAAGGTAGGAGTTGAAACAGTTTATGTGCAGGATGTGAGGGGTCTGTAAATATTTTCACAGCCCTCTTTTTGACTCGTCCATTCTGCCTTTTATCATGTTTCCCAAAATATTTCATTCTTTTAGGAGAGGGGCGGGTGCTAACTTCCTACAATACCATCTAGTTTTTTAAATTTTCTTTTAAAGCAAAGGTTTAGTAAAGCTTAGGCCGGGTCAGGAAGGAAAGTGTTAGATAGCCAGCTCACTGAACCAAGAGAAAAGAACAAATTCTTCTCCATCCTCCATTTTAATCCCTCTCTCCCGCTTCTCCTCGTTTAAATCAATCCAGCAATTCCCCCAATCTCCTTTATTCCCCCCCCCCCCCCGACTTGTCTGCCAGTTTGCATCGCCCCAAATCCATCCCATCCTGTCTAAGGTTTGGGGAGGGGGGATATTCTTTAATTTAATTTTATTTTATTTTTTGCTTGAGCTCATTTCAGCTTTTCAGTCTGTCGGGTAAGGGAGCCTTGGCTGTTGTCCTCCATCCAATAAGCTGACAGAGTAATGAATGGCTCTGGATGGCAATTAGAAGATGGAGCTGCTAATAATGAAATTCATTTACATTTTAAGCGCTGCGGAGAGAGATAGAAGGGGAAGCAGACTGGAAAGCAAGGGCTGGGAGTCATTAGCAGCCCCCCCTCTTCTCCTCCTCCTCCTCTTTCCTAAATTGCTCGCCTTATGGAGGGGAAAAGCGCCCGGCCAATGGACTTCAGTGAAGTGGAAACTGTTTAACATGATTACAGACGGTTCTCCTTGTTTAGCAGACTGCAAAAAAAGAAGGGGGGGGGAGGGAGAGAGTTTGTTAAACCAAGTGATGAAATGCCAGTGTTGCCGTGGATTTGTATACAGCCAATCAAGCCTCCTTGTTCCGGTGGAGAGTGGGTGGGAATTGCTATCCCGATGGGAGGGGGGCAGTATGGGGAAAGGAGTGAATGGGTTTGCACCTGGTTGTGGGGGGGGTGGGGGTGGGCGGAAAGTTAGGCACCGGGCCAACGGATTTGCTCGCCCAATGCTAGAACCGGGAAACCAATCTTTCTCGGCGCCATATAATCTATGGTGGGTAGGTGTATAATTTTGTATTTATTTGTTTTCTCAGGGTTGTGTAGTGGATATTGGAGAGGATGACCCTTTGAGAGCTGTAGGCAGTGAAATTTCATTTTAATGTATGCGAATTAGTGTACATTCAAAGTGACAATGAAGTTATTCTATCTATCTATCTATCTATCTATCTATCTATCTATCTATATCTGTATCCATCTATATCTATCCATCCATTCATCCTTCCATCCATCCTTCTATCTATCTATCTATCTATCTATCTATCTATCTATCTATCTATCTATCTATGTCTATATCCATCTTTATCTATCCATCCATCCATCCTTCCATTTATCTGTCTGTCTGTCTGTCTATCTATCTATCTATCTATCTATCTATCTATCTATCTCTATATCCATCTATATCCATCCATTCATCCTTTCATCCATCCTTCTATCTATCTATCTATCTATCTATCTATCTATCTATCTATCTATCTATGTCTATATCCATCTTTATCTATCCATCCATCCATCCTTCCATTTATCTGTCTGTCTGTCTATCTATCTATCTATCTATCTATCTATCTATCTATCTATCTATCTATCTATCTATCTCTATATCCATCTATATCCATCCATTCATCCTTTCATCCATCCTTCCATCTATCTATCTATCTATCTATCTATCTATCTATCTATCTATCCATCCTGTCTATATCCATCTATATCTATCCATCCATCCTTCCATCTATCTATCTATCTATCTATATCTATCTATATCTGTCTATCCATTTATCCATCCATCCATCCAATCCCATCTGTCCATCCGTCCGTCCGTCTGTCCGTCTCTCTCTCTCTCTCTCTCTCTGTCTATCTATTTCTGATAAGAGTGTGGATGGGACCAGAAGGAAAGAAGGGAGAGCGTGGCCCCAACGACCTTGGCTCTGGTCCCGCCCCCATTCTTTTTAGCCCCACCACCCCTGACCAATATTACCATAGCTCTCTTGAGGAGAAGCCTACAAAGACCTGCCATCTGCAAAGCTCCATTTCTGATCCATTTCTATCTATTCTTCCCCTGTGATTTTCCAGCCAAACTCTAATCTATATCGATGATCTTCCAACAATAAAACAAAACAAAAATTGCTTCTGCAACCAATTTATTTTTTTTAAAAAAAAATTAAAATAAAAAAGCAGGCAACTAATTGCATAATGAGGTGGCCTTCCTCGGAATATTAAAGAACTGTGGTCATTCCCGCACATCACCAAGGACCACTTGGATGGGGAGGGGAAAGAACCAGAGGCAGCTTGAGATGGAGAAAGAATTCCCCGGAAATGAGCTTTTAACCGAATAACAGAGTTGGGAGGGACCTTGGAGGTCATCTAGTCTGACCCCCTGCTCAAGCAGGAAACCTATATAATTTCAGTTAATTAATATAATTATATTAATATAATTTCAGACAAATGGCTGTCCAGTCTTTCTTAAAAGCCTCCGGGGGTGAAGCACCCACAACTTCTGAAGCCAAGTTTTCCCACTGATGAATTGTTCTCACTGCCAGGAAATTTCTCCTTAGTTCTAAGTCACTTCTCTCCTTGATGAGTTTCCACCCACTGCTTCTTGTCCTACCTTAGGTTGACCCCCTCTTCTTTCTGACAGCCCCTTAAATATTGGAACCCTGCTATTATGTCCTTTTCATTAAATCCGACATACCCAAATCCAGCAACCGTTCTTTATATGTTTTAGCCTCCGGTTCTCTAATCCCCTTTGTTACTCTTCTCTGCATTCTTTCCAGAGCCTTAGCATCTCTCTTTTTTAATTTTTTCATATTGTGGCGGCCAAAACTGGATGCTGTGTTCCAAGGGTTCAGTTGGAACAAGAGAGCTTGTTCAGTTTTGTCCCTGAGACATCCAGCGGGGGGCGGGGGGGGTGTTAGTCTGCCCCCCAAGAGCTGTGCTTTTCAGCCGGTTATGTGGTTGTGTTTACAACTCACAATGTGCACATTTCAAACAGCTAAGAGTCCTTTTCAACTGGAGGGAGAAACAAAGTCAGCCTTGGCCATTGGTGTACAGTACCTGTTTTAAGAGAAATAACTTGGAGATTACTTCTTCTTTCAAAAGCAATTGCTTTATAAATTCCTTTCTGCTATCACCCACCTAGCAATTTAATTCCATCAGCAGCACGGATGGAAACCACTTTACATTTCTTATTTAAGCTGACAGCTTCACGCTCTCTTTCCTTCCTCCCTCCCTCCCTCCCTCCCCTTTCCTTCCTTCCTTCCTCCCTCCCTCCCTTTTCTTTCCTTCCTTTCTCCCTCCCTCCCTTTTCCTCCCTTCCTTCCTTCCTCCCTCCCTCCCTTTTCCTTCCTTCCTTCCTTCTTTTCTCCCTCCCTCCCTTTTCTTTCCTTCCTTTCTCCCTCCCTTTTCCTTCCTTCCTTCCTCCCTCCCTCTTATCCTCCCTTTTCCTCCCTCCCTCCCTTTTCCTTCCTCCCTCTCGCCCTTCCTCCCTTTTCCTTCCTTCCTTCTTTCCTCCCTCCCTCTCTTTTCCTTCCTTCTTTCCTTCATTTCTCCCTCCCTCCCTTTTCCTTCCTTCCTTCTTTTTCTTCCTTCGTTCCTTCCTTCCTCCTTTCCTTCCTTCCTTCCTTCCTGCCGGCCTCCCTCCCTCCCTTCCTTCCTTGATCGTGGTATATCAATAAGCCATTGAATTCATTTCTGGTGTAATCACAAGTTCACGATCTTCCTTTTATGTGAGCCCTGCATAATTATTTATTTAGCAAATTTAGAGAGCTGCTGCCCTTTCACGAGAAGGGATGCCGGCTGGCTGGCAAACACAATAACAATTAAAAGCAGAGGGCAATCAAGAAGCATCCAACATAAACGTGATCTATATTATTACTGCTTCTCTTTGCTCATTATCTCAACACGGACCAAAGGAGCATCTTTAAGGAAAAATGCCCTAGCTGTGCATAAACTCCGCTCAGCTTAGGAGCCGAGAAGCTGAGCCAATTTGCTGGCAACCGTACAAGACGACAGCATTGGCTAGTCTTAAAAATGGGGGATTAGCGGTAGCATTAGTAGTAGCAGTAGTAAAATTTAGCAGTATCCCAAATAGATGGCTTAAAAATACGCACATATATAGAGACCAATTGGAGATGTTTAGTAAACAGCAATTCAGACGGATCCAAATGAAGCCAGAGATTCAGCTGCTAACTGAAATATAGGTCAAGCATGCTATGTAATTGCCATGCTTTATCAAAGCAAGCAATATGTCATTTTTTATTTATTTGGATTGCCAAAGCCTTGCATTGAAAAGCTATAGGTATAGGTTCTCCTGCTCTAGCAAGGGACTGGACGAGAAGACCTCCAAGGTCCCTTCCAGCTTCGATTCTATTCTATTCTATTCTATTCTATTCTATTCTATTCTATTCTATTCTATTCTATTCTATTCTATTCTATTCCATTCCATTCCATTCCATTCCATTCCCTGTTCCTGTTCCTGTTCCTGTTCCTGTTTCTGTTTCTAATTCTATTCCTTATTCTATTCTATTCTATTCTATTCTATTCTATTCTATTCTATTCTATTCTATTCTATTCTATTCTATTCTATTCTATATTCTATTCCATTCCATTCCATTCCATTCCATTCCATTCCATTCCATTCCATTCTCTGTTCCTGTTCCTGTTTCTAATTCTATTCCTAATTCTATTCTATTCTATTCTATTCTATTCTATTCTATTCTATTCTATTCTATTCTATTCTATTCTATTCTATTCTATTCCATCCCATCCCATCCCATCCCACCCCACCCCACCCCACCCCACCCCACTCTGTTCTGTTCCGTTCCGTTCCGTTCTGTTCTAATTCTATTCCATTCCATTCCATTCTATTCACAGTTCTGCTTGCTATATACAATGGGAGTTGTGAGCCGGCACATCTCTCAAGCATCAAGCGGTGGATAACAGAATAACAGAGTCAGAAGGGACTTCGGAGGTCTTCTAGTCCAACCCCACCTGCTCCATTTCAGACAAGTGGCTGTCTAGTCGCTTCTTAAAAACTTCCAGTGTTGGAGCATTCACAACTTCTAGAGGCCAGTTGTCCCACTGATGAATTGTTCCAATGGTCAGGAAATTTCTCCTTAGTTCTAGGTTGTTTCTCTCCTTGAGGAGTTTGCGGTTAATCACAATTTACTGAATCAATCAGAACTGGTTGCGTTCGCCCAAACCGAAACCAATTGCTTGCAAGGCCGAAAACTCAGAAAAATGCTAACCCACCCGTTAAACCAAAATTGCATTGTGGAGATGAAAGAAAGCACTGGGTTGCTTTGACGCTTATCTGAAAATGCCCAAATTCCATCCAGGTTCTTGGCAGTCAAAAGGGAGAGATTGACAATCTCTGAGAGAGGCATAAAAACAGCCCCGAGGGCTCCATGCAGCTGATATCTCAATTGCAAATCAATACTCCTGCACGGTTTATCCATCTTTCAACTGTCTCTTCTTAGCCTGGAGTGCAGCAACATCCGTCAAGAAGCCTTAGATAAATTAAGTCACAGGAATGAATTTTCCTTCTTTCTTCTGGGAGAGGAACCACTACGATCACCTTGGACAAATTTCTCTGTTGCCGAAAGGAGAAGATACCTTTGACAAAATATATATCGCAATTTGCCTGGAACTTCACCATTACTTATTCTGACCTTTAGAAGTTTGTGATAGAAGAGAAAATATTTGTAGTTCAGGATGGAACTGCGGGGTCCTGCATGCTTAAGAGACCACCTTCTGCCACCAGGAGCCTCTCACCGACCAGTACGCTCCCGTAGAGAGTGGCTCCTCAGGGTGCTGTTGGCAAAGCAGTGTCGACTGGCAGCCCACAGGGGGAGAGCCTTCTCTGTGGGGGCACCTGCCATCTGGAATGGTTTCCCCCCGGAGATACGGAGGATCCCAGATTTATGCACTTTCCGCCGCGCCCTCAAAACATTTTTATTCCAGCAAGCTGACCTGACTTGATTCTCCCTTTTTAAATTGGGCTTTTAAGTTTTATATAAATTGGGTGTTTTAAATTTGACTTAAACCTAAATTATTTAATGTATTTTTTATAGTCTTTTAACTTTTGTATGATATATTTTATTTAAGGCTGTTCACCACCCTGAGTCCTTTGGGAGTAGGGTGGTATATAAATTTAAAGAAGAAGAAGAAGAAGAAGAAGAAGAAGAAGAAGAAGAAGAAGAAGAAGAAGAAGAAGAAGAAGAAGAAGAAGAAGAAGAAGAAGAAGAGGAAGAAGAAGCAGAAGCTGGGGGTTTTTTGTTTTTTTGTTTTTTTATTTGATTTATATGCCGCCCTTCTCTGGAGACTCAGGGCGGCTTACAATGTGTTAAGCAATAGCCTTCATACTTTTGTATATTTATACAAAGTCAGCTTATTGCTCCCACAAACTGGGTCCTCAATTTACCCACCTTAGAAAGGATGGAAGGCTGAGTCAACCTTGAGCCTGGGGAGATTCGAATTTGCAGTAATTGCAGGCAGCTAAATGTTCTTCTTTCTTTCCTTCCTTCCTTCCTTCCTTCCTTCCTTCCTTCCTTCCTCTTTCTTTCTTTCCTTCCTTCCTTCCTTTCTTTTTTAAATTTGATTTATATGCAGCCCTTCTCCAGAGACTCCGGTAGGTTTACAATGCGTTAAGCAATAGCCTTCATACTTTTGTATATTTATACAAAGTCAGCTTATTGCCCCCACAAACTGGGTCCTCAATTGACCTACCTTAGAAAGGATGGAAGGCTGAATCAACCTTGAGCCTGGTGAGATTCAAACTTACAGTCATTGCAGACAGCTGGATGTTAATTAGGGTGCTTAGTCTGCAGAGCTATCCAGGCTCTGGATGACCCAACTGGGGAACCTCGTCAGGGCTAGAAGAGAAAGGGGTTTGCAGAGGGGAGGAGGAGGTGGTAAAGGAGTTCCTGGGGTTCTTGGTTCCTTCTGAGCTTGGTTGTTTTCTTACATGCATTTCATGACCCAACCAGGGAACATCATCAGGGCTAGAACTGAGTGAGGTCTGCGGAGAGGAGGAGGGGGAGGAGGAGGAGGAGGGAACTTTGGGGTCCTTGGTGTTCTCTGAGCTTGGTGGTTTTCTTGCAGATGTTGCATTACCCAACTAGGTAACATCATCAGTATTAGAAGGGAGAGGGATTTGGGGAGGAGGAGGAGTGAAAAAAGAAAAGGAAAAAGGTGAAAGGGCAGAAGGAGTGGTGGAGAAGGAGGAAGAGTGAAGAGGAGGAGGAGAAGGTAGTGAAGAGGAGGAGGAGGAGGAATATAGGAAGAAGAATTTTCTGTCAGTTGTCCTCAGTAGGGGAGAAGCCCTTGGTCCTTCAGCGAACTCACTCAAGTCTTGGGAAGTGCCACCAAACCAGTAGGCAAGTCCCACTTCCAAGCCCGAAAAAGAAGGACTTCTACTAAGGGCAGAAGATCCGACTTTCCAGACTCGGAGGGAAGGGCTCCAAAACGCGGGTGGGCGGGGTCCCCAAGGCTAAACAGAAACACACACACACACACACACACACACACACACACACACACACACACACCCTCGCCATGCCCATAGCCCCTCTCCCCAAATAACCAGACGCTTCCAGCCTTCCTGCTAAGTAGACCATCACCCCGCCACGCCCGCCCCTTCGCACCCGGCCCTTGTACTACCCTGCCGGGGCGTCCGCTGGTTGGAAACATGCCTTTCTGGAGCGTTCACACCCCCACTCCCACCCCCACCCCCAGGGAAAGGGCTTTCTCTTTCTCCCGGGAGAGAGAGGCGGGGAGAGCGCGGCGGCGACGCCTCCGAGGCAGGGACCGCGGCCGCCTGCACTTTGCTGACACGGGCGATTCCCGGTTGCGCACACAGCCTGCCCGCACCCAGCTCAGCCCCAGCGCTCGTCCTTGAGCCGCTGAAAGACTCGGGCGCCGCCGAGCGAAACAGCGAGAGCGCGCCGGGACTCTTTGCAGGGCACCGAGCGCCGCGGAAGGGAAGGAAAGGAAAGGAAAGGAAAGGAAAGGAAAGGAAAGGAAAGGGAAGGAAAGGGAAGGAAGGAAGGAAGGAAGGAAGGAAGGAAGGAAGGAAGGAAGGAAGGAAGGAAGGAAGGAAGGAAGGAAGGTAGGTCTGGCCGGGACCCCCGTTCTGGCGCTCAGCCGCGCCCCGACGGAGGCAGAGAAGTCGGACGGGCGGTGGTCGGACGGGTTCTGCCCCCCGGCCAGGAAAAGCTGGAAGAGGTGGGGGATTGGCACCTCAAATCCCGCGCTCTCCCCGGTTTAAGCCCTGATACCTTGCTTCCCATCGTCGTCGGACGGTTCCAGAAAACCGAAGTCGGTCCAGGATGAAGGCGAGAAGGCTGCGGAAGGCGCAACCGGCCGGGGAGACGCAGCGGGCGGGCAATCGGGCTCCCCATCGCCTTCCAGCCGGAGGAAAGCCATGGAGATCGCCAGAGCTTCGGGTGGCTTCCCGGTGAGTCTTTCCCTCGAGAAGTCTTGGGCGGGTTGGGTCCTGAGCCAGACTGGCTGCTTCTTCCTGGGGTCTGAGATGCAGCTGGGAGACTCCGAGCCGGGCGGGACCTCGTCCCTGACCGAGGGTCCTCCGACGACCCAGAGAATGAATTTTGAAGCAGCCGAGGCCGCCCCTGCCCTCCTCCCCGCTGGACCTCCAGCAGCCATCCAGTCCAGGATGGAGAACTTCAGGAAGGTAAAGACTTCCGAGCAAGGCAGCCCCTTGCCTTTCTCCGACTTGCCGCCGCACGTGGTGGAGATGAAGGTGAAGGAAGGCAGCAAAATCCGGAACTTGATGGGCTTCGCCATGGCCAGGATGGAGAAAGAGGAGATCCGCCAGATTGTCTTCAGCGGCTGCGGGCGAGCGGTGACCAAAACCATCACCTGCGTGGAGATCATGAAGAGGAAGTTGGGAGGTCTCCACCAGGTCACCAAGCTCCAATACCGGACCTTGGTGGAAGTGTGGGAGAACCAAGGACCCAGGTCGGAAGGACCTCCCGAACACCTCACTGTCCACAAGAACGTGCCCTCCATCTATATCCTCTTGTCCAAGGACTTGGTGGACCCCAATCAAATGGGCTACCAAGCTCCCAGCCCTCCTGGCAGCCTCTGGGCTGAGAGCAGGATCTCCCCGAAGGCTATCAAGAGAAGGCTGCTTGGGCCCCACGAAGAAGACTAGCCCAACCAACGAACAACCCCAAAACCAAGAACTCTGGGAGGACGTGACTTGTGGATTTTGACTTGGTGGTTGTACGCTCGTGTGTCCCTTCAGCCTTTGGGAAGTGTGAAAAAAATAAATAATCCAAGCCATATGCCAGCCTTACCAGGACAACCGGTTGAGTTTGCAATTTGCATTGAGAGACGCTTTTCAAAGAGGAGGTGGGTTGGTTGCAGTAGAGTTGATGTCACTTGTGCTTAACCACTTTAGCTTGCATTGAACTCACATACGGATTAACCAAGATGGAAGGGACCTTGGAGGTTTTCCAGCCCAATCATGAGTACAAGGAAAACATAGCTTGAGCCAGGGGTGAAATCCAGCAGGTTCTGATAGGTTCTGCAGAACCCGTAGCGGAAATTTTGAGTAGTTCGGAGAACCGGCAAATACCACCTCTGGCTGGCCCCAGGAATGGGGAGGGAATGGGGATTTTGCAGTATCCTTCCCCTGGAGTGGAGAGGGAATGGGGATTTTGCAGTATCCTTCCCCCAGGAGTGGGGACGGAATGGGGATTTTGCAATATCCTCCCACCAGGAGTGGGGTGGGAATGGGGATTTTGCAGTATCCTTCCCCTGGAGTGGAGAGGGAATGGGGATTTTGCAGTGTCCTTCCCCTGGAGTGGAGAGGGAATGGAGATTTTGCAGTATCCTTCCCCCAGGAGTGGGATGGGAATGGAGACTTTGCAGTATCCTTCCACTGCCATGCTCACCAAGCCACGCCCACAGAACCGGTAGTAAAAAAAAAAAATTGGATTTCACCATTGGCTTGAGCCCAACTGTTATGTCCCACCCCCACCCCCCCCACCCCCAGTGTTGACTTGGTGGTCTGAGTGATTGAGAAGCACTTGGGACTTTGATTTGGATGGTGAAGAAAGCCAAGTTTAGGTGGACCTTGGATGTGAGATTGAATTGAAGATGAAGGACGGGAAGGTGGCCGGTGGGTCGGAAGAAATTATCTTTGTAGATGCCCCCCAAGAGAAAGACAGTCCAACTAAAGGAGGAGGCCCTGGAGTCACCAGATGCTCAAGAGCCATAGGTACCACATCTCCTAAGAGTTTATGCAAAGGAGCTTATTTTAATCACACAGCTGTAAGAGGAGAAAAAAAAACTGCCAGAATATCTGAAAATACATTGCTTTTTTGTTCCAATGGAGAGTTGCATGAATACATTGTACTTGATGCAATACAATATATTGACCATGAATACAATGCTGTCTAAAGGACTTATTGGGTGTTTATCAGTGCAGGGTGGAGACCCTGGTTGACCCAAGAGGAGATTCACTCAGGGTGAGAAAGTGGCCGTGTTTTCTTTGATTTTGGGCTCAGCGGGGTCTGTAAACCTTGGTTTGTAAAACTGGGGTTCAGATCTGGGCTGTTCTGTACACCCCATCAGTTGTGGTTGGTTCAGTGAAGTTTGATTGAACAAGCCATGGTTGAATGTAACTTATCAAGGTTAATTTTTTGGGGGGGCTGTTTCCTTGTTTGGGGGATGGCTAAAGGACGAAAAGAGACTGATCCAGTGGTGGGTAATAAAACTGGTGGGAGACTTTGCCCACTGATCTGGACATCATCATAGGTGATCTGTGCATGTGCAGAAGAGAGAGTGTTGGCGCGATGTGAACCAGTAGTAAAGGTAAGTAGAACCCACCCCTGGAGTGATCATTATGGCAGTTGTAGCGGAAACGATCAGGGAGGTTCTCCATCCGTTTTTTCCTTCATGCAGTTCCATCTTCTGTAGCTTCTCGGTCTGAAACCTTCCCACTGATGGTCATGGTGTGTTTATCCTGGAAGAGCTTTCCCTGACATCAATCTTCTAGAGATGTTGGATGTTCAAGCAGAGCTCGGTGAAGGACAAATCTCCAGGTCACTTAATGACGAGGATGTTATCCATTCAGCCATGTCCGACTCTCGACGCGACTCTATGGGCCACAGTTTCCGGTCTTGCACTGCTTCTTTGAGTTGTTCTGTGCTCTAGCTGAGATATCAATAGCACTTAGACTTTTATACCACCTTACAGTGCTTTCCAGCCCTCTCTAAGGGGGTTACAGAGTCAGCATATTGCCCCCAACAATTTGGGTGCTCATTTTACCCACCTCGGAAGGATGGAAGGCTGAGTCAACCTTGAGCCAGTTGGTCAGGATCGAACTGCTGGCAGTGGGTAGAGTTAGCATGCAATACTGCACTCTAACCACTGGGAGGGAGGGAGGGGAAGGAAGGAAGGCAGGAAGGAGGGAAGGAAGGAAGATAGCAATAGCACTTAGACTTCTATACTATTTTTTTTAAAATTAGATTTATATGCCGCCCTTCTCCGGAGACTCAGGGCGGCTTACAAGGCGTTAAGCAATAGCCTTCATACTTTTGTATATTTTTTATACAAAGTCAGCTTATTGCCCCTACAAACTGGGTCCCCAATTTACCTACCTTAGAAAGGATGGAACGCTGAGTCAACCTTGAGCCTCAAACTGGTGTAATTGCAGACAGCTGGATGCTAATAACAGGCTATTCAGCCAGTTGAGCTATCTGAGGCTCTCACAGTGCTTTCCAGCTCTCTCTAAGCAGTTTACAGAATCAGCTTCTTGCCCCCAACAATCTGGGTCCTCATTTTATTCACCTTGGAAGGATGGAAGGCTGAGTCAACCTTGAGCCTGGTTGAGATCAGCTTTGATGGTGTCCAGCCATTGTCCTTTGATGTCACTTAATCCCTGAAATAAAGGCAGGAAACCTCCCCAAAGCTTTGCTCCCCCTCTCTCCCCCACCGGTTGAAGGCCAGTTCTCAGCCTGCAGTGATGGGGAGCTGAGAAGCCTACATTGAGATGTTTGGGTTGTCAGGAAGAACAGAGGTCCTGTTGAAGTCACACGCCTCCATTACCAGCTGTCGGGGATTTATTAATGGCCAAGGCTACAGCCCAATGATTTTCTTTTGAGTGAAGTCTGGAAAGAGACAGATGGACCTGTTTTGCTCTTCTCTGCCATCTGAGGCCTCAGATTAGAAAGATGCAAATCAGGGACAGAAAGCTATTAAATATTTGAAGCTTTTGTGCTATTCCTAGGATCCATCTCTGTGCCTACAGGGTTCTGTTTGATGGTAGGACCGCAGCTGAGCTTTGCACGGGGCAAAGGACTCCTACTAGATGGTCAAAATGATTAATGGCGTGCCACTGATGGGCTGATTTTGCAAACAGGAGATGCTTTCCTTAGGAACTGTACTAGGGGACAAAAATATGGATACTGTGAATTCGTTGATGGGGAATGACTTGGGGGCTGATGGGTTGAACAATCTCCTCCATTTCTCTCTCCTTTTTTTCCCCCACCTTCTTTTTTTAAAAAAACAAAATATGAAATGGGCACACAAAGCATCTTGATCCATGGAATGAGCTGTTTTGACTTATCGCCCCACTCCCAACACCAGGAGAAAATCATGGCAGTATTTTCGCTCTTTACATTTAGCAGAGTAATCCTAGGGATTGGGCAGCAGGCCAGGGTTATCTCCTTGGGCCCTGAATCGAAAGGAGAGGAGAGATCTGGTTCTGCTTTATTCCTTAAGCCTTGTTCTTATTCCAAGAGTTTGTTTGTTTGTTTGTTTCTCTCCCCTTTTCCTGATGTGTTGACGGTGCTTCTGTTTAAAAATCTTGTAAAGCTATCCAGCCAGGCCTTGAGCGAATATTATAAAAATGACACAATATCAGAGGAGCAAGACTTTTATAAGGTTACATGAGCATTTCAGAAGCGGATGAAGGGGGGGTGGAAATCCATCAAAAGCCATCTTTCTTGGAGACAAATAATGTGTCAGTTGGGATACAAAAAATATGCTGGGTTCACCGCTTACAGAAATGAGAAGAAATATTTACTCTCTCCGGAGAAGAGGCTGGTCTTTGAAAGACTCCATACACCGGCTGGGTCTGTATGAATAGAATAGAAATAGAAATAGAAATAGAAATAGAAATAGAAATAGAAATAGAAATAGAAATAGAAATAGAAATAGAAATAGAAATAGAATAGAATAGAATAGAATAGAATAGAATAGAATAGAATAGAATAGAATAGAATAGAATAGAAAAGAATAGAAGAATTGGTGCCTTCACCACTAGACCAAACTCACTCTCCTTACAATCCCAAATCCTCGCAGATTCTTTTTTGAACACTGTTCTGGGCTCGAATCAGACGGATGGAGGCTTCTCACAAACGTACGAATTACCCAGACCAGATCATTACTAGCTTTAAAGGACGCCTTAATGCCCAATTTATTTGTTCCATTTCCATAAAATGTAGTTCAGCTGTAATTGCCTCTGATGTGAGTATTGTGGTTGGAATTTTAATGTTGGTGATCAATGGGCTGTGATCACGTTTGATTATAATGTGCTTTAATTGCGTGCACCTGATTGCTGAGGGCTACTTTGAGGGAAGGGGTGTGTGTGTGTGATTGGCTTGAAAGTTGGTTGGAAAAATACCTATGTTTAAAACCAATGCCTTAAGATTTACGCAGCAAAAAAAGAATAAAAACTGTAATTAAAACTGGTTGGTTTTTAGCACCCTGGAGAGCGCCTATGAGGTAGCTCACTCCAAGGCTGGATTTGACCTTCTGGGAATGAGACCCACAGCTGGGTTAACCCAGATGTTTAAGCAACTGGCTTTGTAGTCATGCTCTTTTGGAATAAGACAGAAGCCAGAATGCTTTAGTGGTTATGGCACCAGGCTAGAGAGCAGGTGGATGAAAAGTTCTAGTCCCAGTTTAGGCATGAAAGAGGACTGAGAGACTTCGGACCAATTGCCGGGAGACACGGAGTTCTATTACCATCTTAGGCATGAAAGCCAACTGGGTGACTTTGAGCCAATCACCAGGAGATGGGGAATTCTAGTCCCACCTTAGGCATGAAAGCCAACTGGCTGACTTTGAGCCAATCACCAGGAGATGGGGAGTTCTAGTCCCCCTAGGCATGAAAACCAGCAGACTGGGGAATTCTGGGAGCTGAATCCAATAATTTTAATTGGGAAACCTTGACCTTATGTATAACGTTCTCCCCTTGACCAACACCACAAAGACACAGGCATTGTTGTCCATTAGGCAGCTTGCAAAATTCCTGAGATTTGCAGAGGGCCTGCTCTTCAGGCCAAGAATCCGTGTTCTGTTCAAATCTGCAGCCACGTTCTTATCCTTCATCTCTTGCTCTTCAGAAGGAGGGTAATGCCATTTACCCTCTAAAAAAGGGTTGGCAAAGGGGAGGGCAGTCACCTTGACTTTTAACCGGCAGCATTTTGCATTCCCGCCAGCTCGTATCGGCCCCTGCAAGCTGTCAAACGCAGTCATGGTTTCTCTAAGCTTCCAACCAGTTTCTCTATATCTTTCTGTTCACCAAGCCAACTTCGGCTTCGAATCAGATGCCAAGGCAGCCGGGGTAGGGGTGGGGGGTTGTTTGCCGAAAATGAGAAATCTGGATATAAAAAAAAATGACTGAAACCTTAGAGAAGTTTGGAGAGGGAGGAAAAAAAGACCTTCCCATTCTAGAATTCCACCCTCACTCTGCCTCCTATTGTTAAGGGCCCTTTTCTTTGAAAACACCAACCCTGTTTTAATGCAGATGGGAATGAAAATTAGGAAAAAAGGCAGGATATGCTGTAAAATCTACAGGAGAGAGAGAGGCAGGGAGGCTCCTAATAGGATCTGTTGTTAGAGTGCCTTCTTATCTCCCAGCAAACAGCTGCTTCCTTGGAGCTATCGCTGGACGCTTATCTCTTTGCCGCACAGATCAATTCATTTTGCTCATCTTCCTGCTGCATGATTGAATATTAATGTTTCGCTGTTGTCCTCCTTCGCTCCTTCGAGTTGACTTTCTTCTCCCACTTCTTTCTTGATAAAACTGGGATCCATTATGGAAGGTGTGTGGAGGGACTCAAACCACCAAGGCAGAGGAACCCTGGGAATCATAGAATCATAGGAAAACAGAGTTGGAAGTGGCCCTGGAGGTCTTCTAGTCCAACCCCCTGCCGAGGCAGGAAACCCTATACCATTTCAGAGAAATAGTTGTCCAATCTGTTCTTAAAACTTCCAGTGTTGGAGCATTCACAACTTCTGGAGGCAAGTTGTTCCACTGATTAATGGTTCTAACTGTCAGGAAATTTCTTCTTAGTTCTAAGTTGCTTCTCTCCTTGATGAGTTTCCACCCATTGCTTCTTGTCCTGCCTTCAGGTGTTTTGGAGAATAGCTTGACTCCCTCTTCTTCGGGGCAGTCCCTGAGATATTGGAACACTGCTATCATGTCTCTCCAAGTCCTTCTTTTCATTAAGCTAGATGTACCCAGTTCCTGCAACCGTTCTTCATATATTTTAGCCTCCAGTTCCCTAATCATCTTTGTTGCTCTTCTCTGCACTCTTTCTAATATCTTTTTTACATCGTGGCGACCAAAACAGGATGCAGTATTCCAAGTATGGCCTTACCAAGACATTATAAAGTGGTATTAACATGATCTTGATTCTATCCCTCTATTTATGCAGCCCAGAACTGTGTTGACTTTTTTGGCAGCTGCTGAACATCAAAATCAAAACTCCAAGGCAGGGTTTCTCAAAATATAGATTTATTAGGCACAGCCACAATATTTATGAAAACCGAATCTGAAGTTCCCCGGATTTTCCCCACCCAGTTAAAATCCAAAGTTCTCTCTCCCCCCCCCCCAAATCACATACAAACATCACATGCCCAGAATCAGGTCTCTCTTCCCATCCCGGATGCCTCCCATCCATACACCGCCAGGTGCTGGTAAGAGTGTCCTTGGTTCCCAGGAGAAAGAATGTTATTTTGGCTACATATTCCCCCAGCTATCTCTACCCCCCTCCCTTTCCCACAGCTCCATCCAGCCTCACTGTGGCAACCCTGAAGACATTCCAAGATAGGCTCCAAGGTTGACACGAGACACAAATACCAATAGTTGAGTTAATTCTACTGAATAGAATAGAATAGAATAGAATAGAATAGAATAGAATAGAATAGAATAGAATAGAATAGAATAGAATAGAATAGAATAGAGTTGGGATTAGTGTTAGTGTTAGTGTTAGGGTTAAGGTTATTGCTGGAAATGTGGTCATGGCCATGGCACCTTCTATCATATGTGGTGGACATGCCCTGAGGCGGAAAGATTCTGGAACAGAATTCGGAGCAGTCTACAAGAAATAATTGAAGAAGAAATAGAATTGTCTCCGGAAATATTTCTCCTGGGAATAATCAGGAAGGGGTATGGAAAGGAAAAGATTCACCTGACAATATACATAACCACAGCAGCCAGACTGGCCTACACACAATTCTGGAAAGAGAAAACCCTGTCACCAGAAGAATTAATAATTAAAAAGATTTTAGAGTGTGCAGAGATGAGTAAATTAACACATGAGATAAATAATGATGAGAATTCAGAGTATTATACTGTGTGGGAAAGGTGGTACAAATGATTGAACAATAGGGTAAAAGTAGGAGTTCAAGGTGTGCTAAGTGAATAGTAATAAAGAGTTCAAGTGACACCAGTTTTATTTAATGTACATATGTATAAACACTGCATATCCGATATTAGCAGAAATATGTTTTGTATATGTATAATAAACTTAATAAAGTATCTTTTAAAAAAAGAATAGAATAGAATAGAATAGAATAGAATAGAATAGAATAGAATAGAATAGAATAGAATAGAATAGAATAGAATAGAATAGAATAGAATTCTTTATTGGCCAAGGAATTTGTCTTTGGTGCATATGCTCTCAGTGTACGTAAAAGGTACATTTGTCAAGCATCATAAGGTACAATACTTAATGATAGTCATAAGGAAACAGTCAATATAAATCTTAAGGATACAAACAACAAAATTATAGTCATACAGTCATAAGTGGGAGGAGATGGGTGGTGGGAACAATGAGAAGATTAATAGTAATGCAGGCTTAGTGAATAATTTGACAGTGTTGTGAGAATTATTTGTTTAGCAGAGTGATGGCATTCGGGAAAAAACTGTCCTTGTGTCTAATTGTTTTGGGGTGTAGTGCTCTATAGCGTCGTTTTGAGGATAGGAGTTGAACCAGTTTATGCCCAGGATGCAAGGGGTCTGTAAATATTTTCACAGCCCTCTTTTTGACTCATGCAGTATAAGATCTTCACTGGAAGGCAGTTTGGTAGCAATGGTTTTTTCTGCAGTTCTAATTATCCTCTGGTATATGGCATGGTTACTTATGGTAAGGTTTCTTTAACCGAATCTTTATATTAACAGAGCAGTAGGCCCAAGTATTCTTTTTTCAAAAAATTCCTTTCCAAACAAACCTCTTTTGATTGCGCTGTTGAAATTAGATGGCCAATCGTCAGCCTGAAGCGTGAGATTGGTAAGGATGTTTTTTTTTAAAGGAAACGTGGAGCAAAATGGATGTGTTTTAATTCCACTCAACGTAATTATCATTAATTAATTAATAATTGGTTTTTGTTTCTGGCAGCCTTGCAGATGAAAAGCACCAGGCTCATGACGCAGACTTTACTGTAAAGGAACGGTGGGCAGGAATTGCTTACATTAATTCTACCAGCAATGTTTTAAATGTTATATATCCCCCAGGACACTTGCTCCACAGTGTCTCATCTGTCAGATTGTTACAGGCACTAAGAGCTTCAGCGTTTCTTCTGGCACCTATAAAAGGTTTCCCCCTGAGCACCAGAGGATTCATGCATCGGGCCAAGGTGGCCTATGGCAGAACCATCTGGTGAATTTTACCCTGTGATGGAGCTTTTAAAATGAGCACGGTGGCACCTTGAGCCCAATAAAACTGCTTGACACTCAGAATGGAATGGAATGGAATGGAATGGAGTGGAGTGGAGTGGAGTGGAGTGGAGTGGAATGGAGTAGAGTAGAGTAGAGTAGAGTAGAGTAGAGTAGAGTAGAGTAGAGTAGGGTAGGGTAGGGTAGGGTAGGGTAGGGTAGCGTAGCGTAGGTTAGAATGGAATGGAATGGAATGGAATGGAATGGAATGGAATGGAATGGAATGGAATAGAACAGAATTACGGAATAGAATTACGGAATAGAATTACGGAATAGAAATACGGAATGGAATGGAATGGAATGGAATGGAATGGAATGGAATGGAATGGAATAGAATAGAATAGAATAGAATAGAATAGAATAGAATAGAATAGAATAGAATAGAATAGAATAGAATAGAATAGAATAGAATAGAATAGAAATACGGAATGGAATGGAATGGAATGGAATGGAATGGAATGGAATGGAATGGAATGGAATGGAATGGAATAGAATAGAATAGAATAGAATAGAATAGAATAGAATAGAATAGAATAGAATAGAATAGAATAGAATAGAACTTTATTGTCACTTTAAATGTACACTAATAGGTATACATTAAAATGAAATTCCATGGTGTTCAGCTCTCAAAAGATAACCATTATGCACATACCCACATACTCACACCTTTATGACACAAAGAAGCATCACAGTTCATTTCAAATATATACATGGGTGGGTGGGGGGAGTGGGGGGTGCATGGAGGAATCCTGAGAGTGTACAAGACGGATGGAGTAAAGGAACAAAGCTGTTACAGAATCGAGCAGTCCTGCTATAAATATTTGAAACCTCCTCCCAGGCAGGGAGCAACAGAAACAGACTGTGAAGTGGGTGTGTGGCAGTGGCAGTGGTGAGATTCTACCGGTTCTCCCCGGTTCGGTAAGTGGCGGCGGCAGGAGGCTCCCCCCACCCGCCCGGACATCATCATGGTGAACCGGTAGCGAAGGTAAGTGAATACCACTACTGGTGTGTGAGATCTTCTAAAAAAGCCCAATAAAAGTGCTTGAGACTCATCTCCCAGAAGATAAAATCATACGTGCGTTTTGTGCCTGTCCGAGAGACAGATTATATTTCAGAAGTGAAATGCAAACTCTATCTAAGAAAGTGAGGCACCCTATATTGCAAATATAGACAGATAGTCCTCGGCATATGACCACAACTGAGCCCAAAATTACCTTTGCTAAGCGAGACGTTGCTTAAGCGAGTTTTGCCCCATTTCACGACCTTCCTCGCCACAGTTGTTAAGTGAATCGCTGCCGTTTTTAACCTGTCACACAGTTGTTAAGTGAATCTGCTTTCCTTATGGACTTTGCTTGTCAGAAGGTGATTACATGACCCCAGGACACTGCAACCGTCGTACATATATGCCATTTGTCAAGTGTTCAAATTTTGATGAGGTGACTATGGGGAATGCTGCAACGGTCGTAAGTGTGAAAAATGGTCGTAAGCCTCTTTTGTCAGTGCCCTTGTAACATGGTCATTAAACGAATGGCTGTTAGTCAAGGACTACCTGTAATGAGAAGGATCTTGGGAGACGAGCAAAGACCGACAAAAGAACGTTCAGATAAGAGGCAGCAAAGCAGGGATGAAATCCAGCAGGTTCTGACAGATTCTGGAGAACTGGTAGCGGAAATTTTGAGTAGTTCAGTGAACCAGCAAATGCCACCTCTGGCTGGCTGCAGAGTGGGGTGGGAATGGAGATTTTGCAATATCCTTCCCCTGCCACGCCCACCAAGCCATGCCCACAGAACCAGTAGTTAAAGAATTTGGATTTTACCACTGCAACAAAGCCCACAGTTAGACAGTGGGTGGAACAAGAGACTCATAAGAGACCTTCCCTAGTATCTTCTGCATAAAGGACAGGAGGGGGGGGAAGAATTGTATTTTCCGTCTTGCAAGATTCTGTTGATGTGGCTTTACAATAAAATAAAATTAGTTCATCTGGCTGAGATTCCTATCTGGTTTATTCCTCAGGCTGACAGAACTGCGGTGGTGCAAATCTATAATGGAGTGTTTTTAATGTGTTGCAACAAGCCAAGCCAACTAACCATGGCAAAACATAATTTATGACTCAAGGTTGAGGAGTAGAGAGGCGGCCTTGAAGGAGGAAAGCGTGCAACCAAGATGACTTAAACAGCAGCGTAGACTTGGAAGGGAAAGAAAAGAGTGAGGAAGAACGGTCCCGATTGCAGGGCAGAAGAAGGCCAGTTCGGGAATCAGCAATTCTCATCCATAAAGGTTTTAAAACTTTTGGAAACTCTCCAGAAATGCCTTCTTCACAAGCGGAAAAGGTGGCAAGGCAAAGCAGTAGCTCGCACAAAAGGGAGACAGCTAGGCAGCCAAGCCATTTTATTTACTTTTATTTATTTATTTGTCGAGTACCTGTTAGATAATATATATAGAAGTATAAGCATGAACTGAATACATAACGTGAACACAATTAATAAAATTATTAATTAAAAAACCATGCAAAATAAAAAATATTTTTTTAAAAAAAATATTTTTAAAAAACTTTATTCATCATCCACCGTTCTGGTTTTATTACAATGAAAATTGCAGAGTTGAACATTCCTGCAATCTCCCAGTTTTTTTTTTTCTTTTTAAATTCAGCCCTGGAATTACTCCACGCCCTCCTCTGATTGGCCGCCAGAGAGCCAGCCAGCCAACCAGGCAGAAAGCCCCGCCCCGCTTCGGTACGCAAGCAGAAAACCCCGCCCTTCCTTTTTTGCCTCACCCCCCCCCATCCTCCCCCTCCCTCCCCTTTGGAACGCCCCGCCCGGCGAGGCCGCCTGCGCGCGCATTTGCCTGGCCTGCCCTACTTTGCTCCCTTCTGTCCTTGCCCCACCTGCGCGCGCATCCTTCCTTCCTGCCTGCCTGCCTGCCTTGCTCCTTGCCCCGCCCTCCCGCGTGCCTGCGCGCGCATCCGCCCGCCTGCTTGCATGGCTTGGCTTGGCCTGCCTGGCTCTGTTCCCTCCTTGCCCCGCCCTCCCGCGTGCCTGCCTGCGTTGCGTGCGTAGGTGCGTGGCGTGGCGTGCCGCCGCTTGTCCCTCGCGCGCCGCCGTAGCCCGGCTCGTCCCATTTTTGTCCTCAGCGCGCCGAAGGGTGACCGGGGTGGTGGTGGCCGCGCGAGCCAGCCTCAAGTCGCGCGCTCAACCGCCCGCCTCGCCCGTCTCCTTCGCCTCCCTTCCGTCCGTTTTTTTTTTTTTTTTAAATTTTCTTTTCCCCCCTCACTTCTCCTCAGCCATGCTGGCCGCCGCCCGGCTCCTCCGCAGCTGCGCCGCTCCCGCCCTGCGCGGCCTGGCCCTGAGGACGCCCGCTGCGGCAGGTGAGCCCATTCCTCCACACACACACCTCAGAGCCCCCGCTGACAGGAAAAACGTCCCTCTCTCCCCCACAAGAGAAGGGGGGGGAGGACTACAACTCCCATCCTCCCCTGCGACCCTTTCACCCCCTTCTCTCCCCCCTCCCCCCCCCACGTCTCCTGTCAAATTTGACACGGGGGGAGGGGGAGGGGAGGAAGAGGAGATCATCCTGTGAGGCGGTTTTACACACACACACACACACACACGGGAGTGGGGGGGGGTGTCCCGGGAGGTCTCCCCCCCACCCCACCCGCACCCGCCGCTTCCGTCCTCTTGAGTCCCGGGTGAGAAGGTGACATTGAAGCGGGTGGCCTGGCTGAGAGGAGAAGGCGAGGCCTGAGGGCGGAAGGGGGGCGGGGGGAATCTCTTTCTCCCCTCACCCAGGAGAGGAAACCGGGGTCCCTCTGGGCGGCCCCGCCGAGGGAGTTTAAGGGTGAAACGGTGGTGGGTTTTTTTTTTTTTTATTGTGGTGGTGGTGGGGAGAACTGCCCCAGTGACCCCTTATTCCACTCAAAGGTGGATTCCCTCCCCCCTAAACACACACACACACACACACACACATATACAGAGAGAGAGAGAGAGAGAACGACTTTCCCTCTCCCCCAGGAGGAAATTGGGCTAGCTCTGGGGTTAAAAGGCAAAAGGATTTGGGGATGGTGGAGAGAGGACTGCCCCAGTAATCCCTAATTCCATTCAAAGGTGAATCCCCCCCCCCCACAGAAACAAACACACACACACACTTCCCCTCTCCCCCAGGAGGAAATCAGGCTCGCTCTGGGGTTAAAAGGCAAAAGGGTTGTGGCGGGGTTTTGGGGGGGAGGAGAGGGGAGAGGACTGCCCCAGTGATCCCTAATTCCACTCAAAGGTGAATCCCACACACACACACACACACAAACAAACACACACACACACACACACTCACACACTTCCTCTCTCCCCCAGGAGGATATCTGGCTCCCTCTAGGGTTAAAAGGCAAAAGGTTGTGGTGGGGTTTTGGGGTGGGGGGAAGAGAGGGGAGAGGACTGCCCCAGTGATCCCTTATTCCACTCAAAGGTGGATTGCCCCCCTACACACACACAAACATAAACACACACACACTTACTTCCCCTTCCCCCAGGAGGAAATCGTTCTGGCTCTGGGGTTAAAAGGCAAAAGGATTGTGGGAGGGGGGGGGAGAGAGAGTGGGGAGAGGACTACCCCAGGGAGCCTTTATGCACTCAAAAGTGGATTGTCACCCACACCCCAAGGTCCCTGCCTGGTGTGGGACAGCAAAGGGCGTTTGAGTGCAAAGGGCTGCCCAGAAGGGTTTGTGTTGAGTGACACCCAAGGGGAGGGGGGGAGGATGGACTGTTAGGTCAGGGAGTCTTGATTAGATTGTTTTGATAGAATAAATAAATGTTGGGGGTGGGGGAAGCGTCTTTATGAAAGGGTCAGTGAGCTGAAGGTTGTGGAGATGCCTGCTTTAATGCCTTTTTAAAAGGCAGCAAGGTTGGGGCTGTATGGGCTTCCTTCCTTCCCATTGTTATCACTTTCCTTCCCCCCTCCCTCCATTTCTCATCTTCCTTCCTTTCCCTTCCTTCTTTCCTTCTTTCTTTTTTCTCATTTTCCTTCCTTCATCCTTTTCTTTTTTCTTTCCTCTTTCTCATCTTCCTTTCTTCCTCCCTCCCCCTTCCTTCCTTTGCCTTCTTCCTTCCTCATTTTCCTTCCTTCTTCTTTTTCATCTTCCTTCCTTCTTCTTTCCCTTCCTTCCTTCTTTCCTTCCTTTTTCTCATTTTCCTTCCTTCATCTTTTTCTTTTTTCCTTCCTCTTTCTCATCTTCCTTCCTCCCGCCCAGCCATGACCTGGGCTTCTCTACCTCTGCATATACTGTATAATGAGGTAATATATGAACAAATGTTGCAGTAAATAGTGACATGGGTGAGGTTATTTATCTAAAGTCCATCTATTTTTAATCCTGTGTGATTGTATCTGGAGTTGAGGGGGGGGGGTTTGGAAGGCAATGTATTCTCTCACTATGAAAATGTATATTATGCTCTTGTTCTGCTCTGCTCAGATGGATTAAAGCATAATCTCCCTTTTTTTCTGGTGTCATGTTTGAAAACAATCATATGCGCTGTCTTTGACTCTCCTGAAATGAGATTCAAACATCTGTCAGTGACATATGTTCTGATTTATACCTATTAATGACATTATTTAAAGTTCAAGGTATAGCTTCTATTCTCAATAGGCCACACTCAGAAATTATGTACAGTGCAATAAAAGCTTAATAACTTTAAGGAAGTTGAAAGGATATTCCTTTCGTTTTTACTCTCCCTTTTATCAACAAGCTTTAGTTGAAGAGCCTGTTGGTTGTAGCCTCCCTGCCTTCCTCTCACCTTATGGACTTTGTATCTTTAGGTCTACAGCTTTGTTATTTCTTTAGATTTTACACTGGTATTCCATTTCAGCTTTTTCCTATTTCAGAGTAGGAATAGGTCTTAGAGGCTGCCTCAGGAATATATTATCCTGATTCGCTGCATGCAAGATTTTATTATGTGCGTTAAAGTTCTTTACATCCCTAGCATCAAGGCATATTGGCATATGCTAAATAAATAATCAGGGCACATAAGAAATTATTTTCACAGTTGCTATATTACATTGATGATATTTTAATATCTCCAAAGGCCCATTTGCTTAACAGATGTTGAAAGTTTAATTACTCAGTGTTGGTAGAATTGGGCAGCTGAGGGAAATGAAACTGCACTTTAAATATTCAAGGTTTTACATTCATTTAGCAGTTTATATATGCTTATGAAGGCATGCACCTTTTAATAAGAATTTGTTACCAGATACTTTTATATTTGGAAATAAGAATTAGCATTAGTCAATCAACATTACATTACAACATTTCTTCATTCACTCCTTAAAAGATTGCAACACTAAGATTAATGAAGTGAAATTCCAAAAAATCAAATAATTTCCCAGCTTCCTTATTATTTATTAAATTTATATCCCCGATAACACTACTCTGGGTGGCTTACAGACCATAAAAAGATAAATTAAAAAAGCAATTAAAAATTAAAACTGCACAGAAGCCAAGAACCAAGAGATGGACAGTACAGAGTTGAGGTCTTCTTATCCCATCAGCCACCTCCAGCAGCGAGCATCCCCTTTGGGCCCCCAAGCCAGAGGGCAAAACCAAGCATGGTAAGAGTGTTCTACAGAATTAAAACCACAGACTTGAAAAGACTTTTCTCCTAATTATTAGTATATATTATATATATAATCAAACGTCTGAAATAATCCAGTATTAAATGTCCCTAGTATCTTTTATGCCTATACGGTATTTAATTGTTTTGCTGAGTTGAATTATTTAGAACAGGGAAACAAATATTCTCTGTGGAACAATTCCAAAGTCTGTGATGTCCAATGCTGGACTCATTTTACATCCATCACGGTTACAACCATGATGGGGCAGACTCATTACAGACATAGCTCCAGGACCACCTTGCAGCTTCACCCTTGAATGTTTCACATCCTTGTCTTCCCGTTTTTTGTTCCAAAAAACCAGCACTACCTCTGCGTTGCTATGCTCACAAAGCAGAGATCACAGATGAAGAACTGGACGCTCGCTGGGTGATGTTCTTCAACAAACCTGATATTGATGACTGGGAACTCAGGAAAGGTAACACACATAGGAAGCATTGGGGGTGGGTGGGGGGGAGGCGGATCAAACACTGTTCGATGGAAATTGAATTTTTATATGTTATATAAATAAAATATATAAAACATGGGGGGGGGGGAATTATATAGGTCCCTTTCCTGGAGCGAACACAATGATCTCAGAGCAAAAATCACAAAGATCTCCAGTTTATTTTTTTCCACTTTGAACAGCTACATTGGTACAACAGAAGTAACTATAATATATTACGATTAACAGTGTTAGACTTTGAGATTGAAATAAAGGTTAGAGAATTGAGATTTTAACCCCGAAATTTTGTCTTAAATTTTGTATCTGAATATAAGCAGAGTTACTACACCTTATATGCTCCACGGCAGAATCTGAGATAATAGATGATAGGTAGAGAAAAATTAAATTTTATGTCAGGGTTTTGTTAAATGCCTCACAAACATAAGAAAGGGAGGACTAGAATAAACACAGCACTCTCCTTCAGTGCTCTCTTCTTTTGATAGGTATTAACACCTTAGTCGATGCAGACATGGTTCCTGAACCAAAAATTGTTGATGCGGCTTTGAGGGCATGCAGGCGGCTAAATGACTTTGCTACCACAATCCGCATCTTGGAAATGGTAAAGGTGAGTGAAGGCATCCTTCTGTTTACAATATAAAGCACGGTGGTGAAATGTTCCCTTACCCACCTCTGGAGTTCACTAACAAACCTCTGAGATTCTTCTCCCCCACACCCCACTCCCAGTCCTTATATGGGAACGGCTTAAAGTGAAGCATTCACCTCAAGCAGATTGGACCTTAAGTGGGAGAGGCGGAAGAATCAGGCAGGAACCAGTAGCCAGTAGGCCAGATCATTTATATTCACTGACCTTGTCTCAGAGATAGTATAGGTAGCATGCTGGCTTATTATACAGGGATAAAGTGTGCAGACTGCTCCGCCTAGTAACACTCATCCAATGCCAAGAAAGCCAGTTTGGCCTAGTGGTTAAGGCACCAGGCTAAAAACCAGGGGATAGTGGGTTCTAGTCGTCATTTTAGGCATAAAAGCTAACTAGGTGACCTTGGGCCAGGATTGTTCTGGGGAAGAGGAGGAAGGGGTATTACGTATGTTCACTGTCTTGAGTTATCTATAAAAATATAAATAAATATCAATTTAAAAGGGAATTCAAGACGCTGAATGTAATAACCATATGCTTCAGCTATGTATTATAGCTTCTCTGGACATGAACTTTTCAGAAATAAGATCAGTGGTCAGAAATAATGAGTTCAGTGAAACCATATATGAGTGACAATAACTGCGGCTTTCTGGCAGTTGAAATATTGGTTGTTTGTGAGTTACGGATATTTCTTGGATAAATTCAGGGCCATAGAAAAGTTAAGCTCTTGAGCTTAAATATGCTTGTCTTGCCAAATCTACTTTTTAAATTCTGAAGTCTTGTGTTCTCTTTGAATTAGTACAAATCGGGCAGATACAAGGATATATATCCATACGTTATCCAGGAACTTAGACCAACTTTGAACGAATTGGGAATTTCAACTCCAGAAGAACTTGACATGGACAAAGCATAAACTTAACAGTAAGAAAACATATCTTTAATTTTTGCTTTGTGTGCACGTTCTTTAATATTCTGTTTGATGTTTGATAAGGTAGAGAAAAACATTGCTGCCTCTTTGCAGAAAATATAGGATACGCGGTATGTTCTCAATAACTGGAATCCAATTTTCTGTAGAATACTTGGGCTCTAATACCTGTGAGATTTAAAGTACATTAAAAATGAAAACATACTTCAGTCATTTTGTACTTCATTTTACTTTTTTGGGGGGGGCAACTAGTTTAAAATGCAGCAGACATCCCTCAAATACAAAAAAATTAATCTCTGTATTTCTAAATAGCGTTCAGATATAATGCTGCTATCTTCTTAAGTCGCCATTTGCTCATATTAACCATTTATTTCCCCCATAAAACAGGGAGGGAGGGAGGGAGAGAGAACTAGTGAAAGCATTTTGCCAACAAGGCAAAATCAGAGAAATTAACACAAGCAAATTTATGCTAAAACAAAACAGTTCTATGGAGATGGCATGCGTAGTTGGAAGCACGTGTAGTGGAAATGCAGGAAAAACTCCCCACATTACAGGACAAGAGGACAATAAGGTGTCTTATTAGGACACCTCTTATTGCTTGTGGGGCACATTGGGTATCTTGAGAATACATTGCAGAATGGATTGGGGCTTCCCCATTCATAAAATGGCTGTGATGTCAAAGATAAATACATATTTGCAAAGCCCCAGCCAATTAGAATGCTGCACTGCCCTTTCTATCTCTCTTCCTCCATCCCTCCTTCTCCTGCCTCCCATATCTGTTTGTCTTTGCTGCATCAGTTTTTCTCAGATCTGTTTTTTTAAATGTAGAAAGAGCATGGAGCACAATAGAAATTAGGAGAGGTGCTTTTGTGTACATGTAGCAGCATCCAAAGGGTAGACAAGTGGCAATTAAATGCTACAAGTTCCTTAAATTGCTCTATGCAACCAGGTATTCATCTGCAGCTAGTATTGAAGTATGGAACATCTTTTCTTAAACTTTCTACCCACTTTCTCAAGAGGCTTATGAAGAAATACGGAACTTGAAAAGAATACATCCAAACTAATTCCGACTATCTGTTCTTTTCCAGATGGACGTCTCGTGAAAATACCGTTAAGGTTCTGTGACTGTACAACAATTACCTGAATATTATAGACATTATAATTACTTATTTGAAATCACTTCTTCCTTTTATTGAGTCCTGGATATGTATTGTGAAGTTGACCTAATAAAGAGGAAATGGTTTGAATTGACTTTAGTGTTTATAGCCTGTGATTTATGGATTACAAATGTGTGTGTGTGTGTGTGTGTGTTTTCTGAGGTTTTCACAGGTGTTTGTAGGTCTTTGGTTATTCGGGTCTTCTCCCGCGTAAAATTGGAAGTGTCTTGGCGACGTTTCAACGAAGTCTCATTCATCATCTTCAGGCTGGTGTTCTCGGCTTCGTGCTTCCAGAACCACCATATAAAACAAACAAAATATTGAACATTAAAATTAACAAAAATAAGATGATGGGAGTTGTAGTCCATCTGAAACAAACTGGAGAAAAGCCTTTTTCACACAAACGGGGTTTTTTTTCTGTTTAACAAAATTTCAGCAATGGGAGGGCATTTGACAGACGCCACGGAGCGTAAGTCCTCCAGCATCCTAGAGCGTCCCTTCCATTCCTCCTCTGCTCTTCCCCAAAACAAACAAAACAAGGGGCCGCTTCCCATTGGTCAGCTCCCTACCTTTTAACCCCGCCCATAGGCGTTGCTCGAGAGAGAGAGAGAGAGAGAGATCAAGGGCGGGGCTTTACAGAAGAGCGACCAATCCGGGAGAACGTCGGAAGCTACTTTTGAACAAGGGACGGCGCCGTCGCGTTTCCTATTGGCGGAGTGGAGCGATGACGGGGTGGGCGTGGCTTCGGGGTGTGTGTGTGAGGGAGGACCCTCTCCGGCAGAAGCGGCGATGGCGACGGGAGACGGAGGGGAGGAAGAGCCGCCGCGGGGAAAGGAAGCCGGGCCGCACCTCGGGCCCAGCGGCGACCTGGTGAGGCTGGGAAAGGAGAGCCGGCGGGGAGAGCCTCTTCCTGGCCGGCCTGGTGATTCTGGGTCAGCCCCGAGGAGCTCGGCTGGATCAGGCCTGGGAGGTGGGGGGGGGGGTCTCTCTGAGTTCGGCCCTTCAGGCCTCCGGGAAGTCTCCCCCCACCACCAAAAAAAAAAAAAAAAAAAACCCCAGCTTCTTCTCGTCTTCCTATTGGAGGAGACGGGGGAGGGGTAGACTGCTCCTGGCTGGGGAGGCTCCATTCATAACATCAAAGGAAGGAGAGAGATCCAGGCTTTCCCAGCCTGGCCCAGTAGGAGAGAATAAATTCTATACCCACCAGCCACCCACCCCACCCCTCAAGACTGGTGTTTTGGTGGGGAGAGGCTTCCTAACTCTTTGAAAAGTTGGGCAGGGGTCAGGGTCTGAATGGGTTGGGGGGTCTGTCTGGAGTTCGGCCCTTCATGCCTCTGGGAAGCCCCCCCCCCGACCCCCCAAAAAATATATCCCCCTGCATCATCATCTTGGAGGAGATGGTGGAGTGGTAGACTGCTCCTGGCTCCATTCATAACATCAAAGGAAGGAGGGAGATCCAGGCTTTCCCAGTCTGGCTCAGTAGGAGAGAATAAATTCTATATTCCCCCCCCCCCCCCCACTTTCAAGATTGGTGTTTTGGTGTGGAGAGCACCTGCCCAACTCTTTGGAAAGTTGGGCAGGATGGGGATGGGTGGGGGTTGGGGGGGGCTGGGAAGTGGGGGTGAGTGGGTCGGGATCTGGATGGGTGGGGGGGTCTCTGAGTTCGGCCCTTCATGCTTCTGAGAAGCCTCCCCACCAACACCACCAGCAAAAAAAAAAATGCCCCAGCTTCTTCTTCTTCTGGTCTTCCTATTGGAGGAGATGGTTGGGGGGATGTACTCCACCCCTCAAGATTGGTGTTTTGGTGGGGAGAGGCTTCCTAACTCTTTGGAAAATTGGGCAGAGCAAGGGGGCGAGTGGGCTTGTACCCATTCAACAAAATTCACTTAACACCCGAAGACCAGGTCCAACACACATAACAATCCCCAAACACACTCCCACCCACCACAAATTCCCCACCCCTAAACCACCCAAACATCCACACAACAGACCAAGTAATGCTGTCCGATGGTGGCCCTTTAGTTCATTGCTGAGTGCAATTACAGCTCTGGGATAAAAACTATTCAGAAGACGTGTGGTCCAAGTTTTACTTGTTCCGTATCTTCTGCCAGAAAGCAACAGTCCAAAAAGATTGTAAGCAGGATGGGAAGAGTCTCTGAGAATGTTTGCAACTTTCTCAAACAGTGAGATTCGAAGATGTCGTCCAGGGCTGGTAGCTGGAATCCGATAATATTCTGGGCAGTTTTAATGATTCTCTGTAGAGCTTTTTTGTCCGCTACAGAGCTGCTCCCATACCATGCAAGAATGCCGTATGTCAGGACACTCTCAATGGTGCTGCGATAGTAGATTAATAGATTCTAATTTTCTCATCGTTCCTATCACCCATCTCCTCCCACTTATGACTGTATGACTGTAACTTTGTTGCTTGTATACTTATTTATATTGATAGTTTCCTAGTATGATTTGATTGCTTATTTGTACCCTATGACTATCATTAAGTGTTGTACCTTATGATTCTTGTTGAATGTATCTTTTCTTTTTATGTACACTGAGAGCATATACACCAAGACAAATTCCTTGTGTGTCCAATCATACTTGGCCAATAAAGAATTCTATTCCTATTCCTATTCCTATTCCTATTCCTATAGCTATTCCTACTCCTACTCCTACTCCTACTCCTACTCCTAATCCTACTCCTAATCCTATTCCTATTCCTATTCCTATTCCTATATCTACCACAGAGATGTGATTGGATTTTGTATTTTTTTGCTCAGTCTCCAATGCAATGGCTCTTTCAACTTCTCACTCCCCCCCCCCCTTTCCTTTTTCAGGGGCAAATGGACAAACGAAGGTTGTGCCGAGACCCCCCAGTAGAGAAAAGAGGCCCCTACATTATGCACAAACCATCTTCTATTCAGGATAAGCTACGTAAGTAAAACAACACACTTTTTTTTCCTACCTCCCCAGAAATGTGTTTATAGCTAGTCCTCAACTTAACGACTATAATGGAGCCTGCCCATTTTAAGGTCAGAAGTCATGATGGTCATAACGCAGATCACCCATGGTGACCGTTAGGTGAACCAGCTGTTCACAATGGGCCTGTTGTACCCAGAAACAAAAGGCTGATTTTGGGCAAAAAGGTGAGATGTTACCGACAGCTGTAAAAGTTATACCCAAAGAGTGTAGCCAGTTGCTGAATTTCTCTCTCTCTCTTTTTTTGGGTGCCGCAGAAAAACATCGCGAGATGGCGAAGGCAATGCTGCGGAAGAAAGGGGTGCTTTCAGGAGCCGTCCGGCAACAGCCCAAATCAGGAGGCGTGAGGTCAGCGTTCGTGTGTCCTTTTCTTGTTGAATGGGGGTGATAATTCTGGTTTTTCAGGATCGGCCAGGGATGTATGGTATGCCGTCTTGACAGGCATGGATGGAAAGACATTACAAAGAGTTTGCTCCCCCTTTTTTTCTATACAGTAGCTTGCCCTATCGGATTTAACGGGAGTAGGGTTTTCTCCTTGCAGTTCCTTGATTAGGGTATTGTTATCCGCTTGATCGTGTGCCTGGTGTTTATCCCTGCTTATCTGGGTTTAAGCTGCCGGGGAGAATGTATTCTGGTCTTTTGGTTTCCTTCTTAGCTTTTTTAGTGTCTGCAAGTGTGGTTTATCTCTATGTATCTGTCGATGGCTAATTTGTCTGAATGCCGAGTTTCCAGGAATTCCCTAGTGTTAGAAATTGAGCTTGATCTAGGTCTGTGATGGCGAACCTATGGCACATGTGCCACAGGTGGCACACCATATCGGTGGGCACGCAAGCTCAGCTCCAGCAGGCATGCGCGCACCACCTGGCTAATTTTCGGGCCTTCCACGCCCACTGGAAGTCAGGAAACAGGCTCCCAGAGGTGGGGGGGGGGGCATTTTTGCCCTCCCCAGGCTCCTAGAAAACCTCTGGAGCCTGAGGAAGGCGAAAAACAGGCCTTCTGGTCCCACTGGAAGTTGCGAAACGGGTTGTTTCCGGTCGCACACACACAGGTGCCCATACATAATTTCTTTCTTGGAGCCTGGGGAGGTGTGTGTGGGGAAGGCCGTTTCACCCGTCTGTGCTCCCCCCACTTTTGGCACGCAACGGCAAAAAGTTTAGCCGTATCTAGGTGGAGATCTGCTTTCGGCCTTCTGTTCTCCCGCCCTACATTCTCCCCTTCCACCCCCATTGTGCATGGTAGCTTCATGGTAGTTTCTTCTTCTTTTACCAGGACGGTGAAATTCAACAAGGGCTACACTGCACTCAGCCAGACTTCAGATGAAACTTTGGTGGCCCTTGATTCCGACAGGTGAGAGGCATGTAAGCACTGCTTGACTTTTTTGGGTCTGAAAAACCTTGATTGAGAATCCTGTGCCCTCAATTGAGTTGGCTCTACAGAGGTGGTCCTCGACTTCACGACCGTCCGTTTACGACTAAGCGCCAGCTATACGACAAAAGAAGGAAATAATTATCTCTGATTGTGGCTAGAAGGGGGGAAAAAAAGTTGATTAGCTCTCAGCTCCAAGAATAAATACTTCGCCTAAGCAGCCTCTCCCAAATCTTTATTGCAAATTGCGGATCGATTACAGGGCAGCTTCTTACAATCTTGTGGGAGGCCTGTTGATTTTTACGGATGGGTTGGCGACTGAAAATGGGGCTTGTAGCGTCCTTTCAACTTGTCCTTCATTTTCTTCTCTTAGTGATGACCTGGAATCCAGATGTTCCTCCGGTTATTCCTCAGCCGAGGCAAGTCTGGTATTTTATAATTTTAAGAATTGAATTTTAAGTAATTTAATGATTGTTTCCTGAGTTAGCTCTTCTATGAGCTTCTTTAAGACAGGGAAGTGTTTGCTTGATCGGTCTGCTCTTTCTTCTGTTGTAATCACACACACACACACACACTTTCTCTCTCTCTCTCTCACTCTCACTCACTCCTATCCTGTTGTGCATGTTCGGGCTCCCAACCTCAGGACACTTTTGAGAAGGAAACTGGAGCTGCAGCAGGAAGGTACCAGTTAGGATTCAAATGCTAATCCTCGTTTGTGGAATCTGGGCCTAAATTTAATCTTGTGTGTGCATCTTTTTGTGCGTGAAATGGATCGGCTAAATGTTCTAGAGACAGCCGCGAATGTTGTTATTGTTTTATTTTATTTATATTCTGCCTTTATTATTATTTTTATAAATAACTGAAGGCAGAGAACTACTCCTTACCCCCACCAACAACAGTCCTGAGAGGTGGGTTGTGATGAGAGAAAGAGACTGGCCCAAAGACATCCAGTCTGCTTTCATGCCCAAGGCAGGACTAGAACTCTCCATCTCCTGGTGAATGCCCCAAAATCACCCGGCCAATTTTCATGCCTAAAGCAGTACTAGAACTCTCCATCTCCTGGTGATCGGCCCCAAATCAACTGGCAGACTCTCAGAATAAAGTTATTATTCCGTATCTTTTTCCTCCCCTCAGGTCAACCAGGATCTCAGTCGGCAATTGCTGCAGGACGGCTACCGCTTGGATGAGATCCCTGATGACGAGGATCTCGATCTGATCCCCCCAAAGCCCATTTCATCCTCACTCTGCTCCTGTTGCTTTGGCGACTCCGCCTCCTGCTCCATCCAATAGGAAGAAGCCTTGGAGGGCTACACTAACACGGGTCAAGGATTCAGCACTTTTCTTTCCCAAATTCTTCTCTTTGTTTTGGACCCCAGCCCTGAACTTTAGGTCAAATCAGTGGGACTGGCGGGGAGCAACCGTGGAGATTCGGCCCCTGGAAGGGCAAAGCACTGCACTATTGGCACCTTGCTCAGAGCTCCAAGTGTCTTCTGGATGGTGCAACATAGAAGTGTATTAACTGTTACGACGTATTCAGGAGGCTGATGGATGTCCTGTGCAAAGAGAGGTTGCTTCTCTGGACAGGTTCGGCACTCCTGAGGGACTAATCAGGAGGCAAGGGTTACTCCCCATAAAAGGTGAACAGAAAACCTGTGTGTGCGTGTAAAAGTGAACAATAGCAATCCCGATGACTAGGTTTACAATATATTGCAGTTGTGGAGGTCAATACACGAAGGGGAAAACAAATGCTGCATAGAGACAGAAGGAAGAGATTTATTCCCAGGTTCTTGAGATGTTTCTGCAGGACCTCTTTAGAATGGAGATCTTGTCTTGCACAAGGAAGGGAGAGCAGGTTGCACCAGGTTTTCTTGAGGACATGGATCTTTTCTTCGTCTCCAGCCAGCCTGTTGATGGCTTTAATTACTACAACCATTGGGTCACTCATTCTGTGTTCTTTAGGAAGTAAGTAAAAGGGAAGGAGGTTGAAAGATGCCTGAGCTCTAATATTCAGCCTTTAATTGATCTCCTGAAACAGTCTCAAGGCCACCTAACCTTAGCAATAGCTTATCCTTCTGTTTGAAGGTTGACCCTCTCAGATCCATGGGCAGTTGGGCAACGAAACTGCAAATCCTCTGGGCAACTACTGGCCTTAAATGTGCGAGAGATGGCTGATAATTCTTGAACAAATTGATTTATTTGGTAGATGGGATTTTTTGGGGGGTCGCTTTGGACCCATTTCCTTTTGGGGGGGCGGTAAAGGGAATAAGAGGGGAAGCTAAGTGAGGAGGACAAGGTTGAAGCTTTTTAGATACCCTGGCCTCATCAATGTTGCAGGTCACGTGCAGTTATCAAGCTATCCATTACTTTTAATGTTTTCTAAACTTGGTGTCCTTCAAACGGACAAAGGTCCTATCATCTCCCAGGCTTATAGAAAGAGCCCATGAAGACCACCAAGGGTCTTCTGCATTAAATTAACCCATGGAAAAGGACCCTTGCATGCTCTTGGCCCATTTCATCTCCAGATTTCCGTGTAACGAGGATGAGTTTTAGGCAGCTTGCAGAGACTGTCAGTGTGTAACTTGTGTGGCAAGCAATTCTGGGAAAGAGTCAAGATCTAGTCGCCTTAGATCATCAGCACTGACTGACCCAGAACTGACCATCTTAAATCAGTTGTTCTGAAGCGACATGTCTCAACCGACAAGTCGGAGACGCTGATGGGACAGCCAGTATGTCCATCTCTAGTGACAAGGTGTGGGATTTCTGGATGTTGGATAGGATGTTCTGGATCTTGGATGGGAGATGTTGTAATCAGAGTGTAGTAGAGCTCATCAACATGATGAACGTCATCTCCCAAGTTTGATCGTAGAAGATCTGGAGTTCTTCCATTGCATTCCTGCAATTTGAGAAGGATGTCCCAGTGTCGACATCCTAAACATCTCGCTCCTGGTCGCAGCCCCCCAACCCCCCCCCTCCCCCAAAAATTAAGGCCATTTCTTCCTCATACTCATAACTTGCTCTTGAGGCTTATATCTTGTGGCTCTCTCAAAACGGAATGGGATTAATTTGCTGTGGCCAACTCGGCAATTCCACTTCCATCATTTGAAATAATTTTAAAAATTATTTTCATTTCGGTCGTTCACATTTTATTTGGTCCCTCCTTTTGCATCCTTTCTTTAAGGATTCTGATCCATCATTTCTTCGATATATTAGTGTAACTCTTGCCCCACGACGAGTCGGCTGCGGTGAATTGTCATAGACCCTTCTCAAAGTCAATGTCTTTGACATGGTCCCAGAGTAAAACACAAGAGATGCCACTGGAAATTATACAGAGCTTTCCTGATGCGGATTGCAAAAGCTAAGGGTGGCCAGTAGATGGCAGCCAAAACACAGCATTACGGCTGCTTCTAGGCTGCCTTCTACTGGTTATCTGGGTTTTTACAATCCCAAATCTGATTTCTCCAGACATTTTTAATCAAAACTATCCAGTTACTAGCAGGTCCACTGGTTTGGGGATTATTTTTTATTTTATTTTTTTCCCTGCTGGGAAACCTCACCAGCAAGTTATTTTTTTTTTAAAAAAGTGACCTTGTATGTACAAATCTTTGGAGAATTGGCTTGGTAAAGTTATAAAATCGGCATTTCCCAATCTTTTCCCTCCATCCGTGCCGGATTACAATCGGTAGAAATTCAGACTTGGAAATCTTAAAACACCAAGGAGGAGGCAAAGACTAGGTTGGAGGAAATTGTGCTGATAGTGGCGAATATTATAGTATAGTAGCAAAAATTGTACTAAGCTAAACCAATCTCTTTGGTTTTGCTGTTTATTTTTTTTTTCCAAAAAAAAAAAACAATCTACAGTTCCTTTCCGTTTATTAGGAAAAAAAGGACTGCTTTGTTGGCTGGATCACCACAGATGCTTTTTGTCCAGGACCAGAAACTACGATGTTCACAACGGAACCCATGTTACTCATGCACTGTTCGTTCAACGAACTTGAATGACGCGTATCTTCATAGACGCTCAGAATTTAAGGCTTAGATGGGACCTTAAAGATCATCTAGTCCAGGGTTCTCCAAACTTGGCAACTCTAAAGACTTGTGAAGACTTCCAACTCCCAGAATTTCAGCTAACACTGAATTCTGGGAGTTGAAGTCTTAAAAGTCGCCAAGTTTGAAAACTCCTGATCTAATCCAAAGCCTATATATATTATAGGGTATTAAGTGTTTTTCTATTGAGACACCTGGTCTACCCCAGCATGTGATGTGGGAGGGAGCATACTGCATCCCTTTTGCCTTTCAGCTCCAATCCAGGAGCCCTCAAGCAGTCGCATTCATGACAAACCATTTTATACCAAATTTATATTTGCTGATAATAAAGGGAGGCCAGTATAGATCTGTTTCAAGCTATTTTGCTCTCATCAGCTAGCCATACCCTTATTTGGATTTGAACTTGGGTTTAATCTCTCCCCTGGCTCAAGCTGATGAAGGGAGGAGAACTTGTGGCTCAGAGGTTAATGCAACTGCCTTAACAGGCAGGCACCCCAAGTTCAAATCCCAGTAAGGGTATGGCTAGCTGATGAGAGCTAAATAGCTTGAAATAGATCTATGCTAGTCTTCCTTTATTTCTTTATCAGCGAAATAAAAATTTGGTATAAAATTCTAGGATATATATATATGTGTGTGTGTAATTTTGCAAGGGAAGAATTAAGATACTAGCAGGCATTATACAAACGCATCTTCACTCAGCTCTCTGCGGCGAAGCTGCGTGAACGGATGATTCTACAGGCGTTTTTAGAACAGACACCCATTAAATCTGCCCAGTAGACTTTATTTTCAAAGCTGCCTTAAAGCACTAAAATGCATTACATGAAGTTTTTTTTAAAAATAAAAAAAAATAAAAAAAACCTGAATGGCACAGAAGACAATCTTATGGGATATTTAATATTATTGTATATTCAATTCATTGTGTGTCTTTTTTTTTGTACAGTCTAACCAAGGAAAGCGTCTATCAAATAAAGTACTTTCTACGCTACACTTTGTCCCTTTGTTTATCTGAAATTTATGTCCTCACCTTGGTAAGCCTGCCAGCTAGTCCTTTAGATCAGCGTACTCATCCATAAACTGGGTTTGTATAGCATGCTGTTTTTTAAAAAAAAAAACAACCACCACCCAGGAATATAGCTTGTCACACCTGGGTAAACAAAAGCATTTATTTTTTATTTATTTGGTTTTTATTCCGCCTATATTGTTTTTAATCTCTTCTTCCTATTTTCCCCACAACAATAACAACCCTTTGAGGTAGGTTTGGGCAGAGAGTGAGTGGACCAAAGTCACCCAGCCGGCTTTCATGTCTACGGCAGGACTAGAACTCGCAGCCACCTGGTGTCTTAACGTCTAGGCCAGCGATGGCCAACTCTTTTGGCACCAAACGGGAATGCGTGTGCATATGTGCGTGCCAGAGTACTGGAAACCTGGAGAACAGCTGGCCAGTGTGTGCATGTCTGGTTTTTTTGGCTGTTTTTCGGGCCTGAAAACTGTCCGGAAAACAGCCTGTATTTTAGCTGTTTTCTGGCTGTTTTTTGGGCCAAAAACTCCCTGAAAACGGCCCATAAAAATGCCGGAAACCAAAAAAGCAGTTGGCAACGGCGTGCGTGCCCAGAGGGGGCTCTGCATGCCACTTCTGGCACGCGAGCCATAGGTTCGCCATCCCAGCTGTAGGCCAAAGATCATGGGTTAATGCGACGGCTGGATTAGCACAATATTCGAGGCTCATTAAGATGTCTAGCATGTTGATCAAAAGGTCTGCAGTTGGGATGTTTGTCAGGGTGCAGTCTGAGAGCCAGAGTCAGTGTATGTGCGTGTGTAAAAGGATAATACAGGGTCAAGGTCTTGCCCAGGGAAAACATTTCAGGTGGTCCCAAAGGTGCTTTTATCAAGAGGCAAGTGGACTTTCTGGTTTTTCTTAGAAGACGTTTTGCTCCTCACCCAAGGAGCTTCTTCAGCTCTGACTGGATGGTGGGGAACGGAAGGATTTATATTCCTTGCAGGCAGCTGGTCCTTTGCATCCTTTTTAGAGGGTTGTTGAGGCCATTTAAGAGGTCTGTCTGTGTCTCCCCGAGGAAGCCCTTCCATTCCCCACCATCCAGTCAGAGTTGAAGAAGCTTCTGGGATGAGAAGCGAAATGTCTTCACGGAAAAACAAGAAACTCCACTTGCTTCTTGATAAAAGGGCACCTTTGGGGACAACCGGGACCTTGGATGACTTGAGAATCTCCATAGAGATTTCAGGTAGTCCTCGGCTTATGAGAGCAATGGGGACCCAAATTAGTGTAGTCATTAGGCAAGCCGTCACATGTCCGGGCCAATTTTTGGCCACTGTCATTAACCAAATTAAATCACCATCCGATGATTGTGTGGCCCTCTTCAACCACCTCATTCATCTGCCAACCTCAAAATTTGGGAGGTTTCTGGGAGTTGAGGCCCATCCGTCTTGGAAGTTGCCAAGATAAAAGATAAGTCTCAAGATAAAAGAGACCAGTGGTGAAATTCATTTTTTTTTTACTATCGGTTCTGTGGGCGTGGCTTGGGTATGATGTGGCTTGATGGGCGTGGCAGGAGGATACTGCAAAATCCCCATTCCCACCCCACTGCAGGGCAACGATACTGCAAAATCCCCATTCCCACCTCACTCTGGGTCCAGCCAGAGGTGATATTGGCTGATTCTCCAAACTGCTCAAAATTTCCGCTACCGGTTCTCCAGAACCTGCTGAATTCCACGCCTGCCACCCACCCTTCTATAGGAAGCATGACACAGGAGAAGCATCTATTGAGAGACATCGTGTTCTTTTGGCAAGTCAGAATTAACAAAAGCATTGCGCCCACAGCCTCCGTGTGGCTCCACTGAAGGGGCAGCAAAGCTACCAAAGCATTTCCAACCCTACATTTTGGGAACCAATGGAGCGTTGGCCAAAAGCCAACCAAAGAGAGAAGACCGTTGATGTTCCTGGGTAGCTTGAGTCTCCGTCCTTGATGGATGAAACAAACCGGAGAGATGTTAGACCAAGTGCAGCTTCTACTGATCCTGAGTTACTCTAAGGAGGAAAAATTGCTTGGTGTCCCTTATTACAAGAGGCAGCAAGCCCGGAAGAGAACCATCCCTTCCGGGGAATTAAAATGCAAAGAGAGGCTCTCGTTGGCAGAGATGAACAACACGGTGCCGGGACGTAGGACCATTTCAGATGCAGCTGCCGTGGAAGTGCCGATGGCCGATCCGTGGACCGTGAGCAAGATGCTTGCTGAGTCGATGGCTGAAATGAGGTACAGCTTAATGGAGGAAGGGATCTGTAAGAAAAAAGCAGAGGTGTTGCTCGACGCAGGAAGTAAAAGAGAAGAAAAGTTTCCCTGCATTGGTGGTACAGGAAGCAACTGAACCGGGAACAGGAAGCAACTGAAACAGGAAGCAACTGAAGCTTGAACTGGAAGCAACAAGCTGTAATGGGAAGTAGGTGAAACTGAAACAGGAAGCAAGTGAACCTGGAACAGGAAGCTGCTGAACCTGGAACAGGAAGCTGCTGAACCTGGAACAGGAAGCAAGTGAAACTGAAACAGGAAGCTCCTGAACCTGGAACAGGAGGCTACTGAACCAGGAACAGGAAGCAACTGTTAACAGGAAGCAAATGAAACTGAAACAGGAAGCAACTGAACCTGGAACAGAAAGCAACTGGAAGAGGAAGCAACTGAAACTGGAAGAGGAAGCAACCGAAACTAGAACAGAAACAAGGAAAACAAACAGGAAGTAGCTGAAACTGGAACAGGAAGCAACTGAAGCTATAACAGACCAAAAACCAGAATTCCTTCTACACTTGCAATAGGACAAAGGAGCTGAATTCAGAAGAAAATAGACTGAAGGCAGAGATTTATTTTTTTTAAAAACCCCAAAATTAGAATCACAACCGTCTGTCCATTCCTTCTGTTTTTTTTTTTAGAAAATTCTCCCTAAAGAAATTTTGGGAATGCTATCAGAATAAGTGATCATCCTTTTCTGCTCAGAGAAACTAGTCTACCCGTTATGTTAACCTCTTAGCCAGGTGATTTCTGGGTTGGCATTACATCCACGAAGCCATGGTTTGCTTAATCACGAAACACAGCTCGCCAAGTTCTCATACTGTCTTATGTCCTAAATTTTAGGACCTGAAACCTGGATCACAATATAGCAACGGATGAAGCAAAAGCTGAATAAACTCGGTTATGTCTTAGCAGCAAGCAGGAATACAGCCAAAGAGAAGGAGAAATTCTCTTACGGCCCGAATGGAGCCTGCCCATTACATTTGTAAATGGCGACAAATGTCTTAGTGGGTCATCATGCGATTTCACGAGATTGGGAATCCTTACCTCTATCCTCATGACAGCAAAATCTGGGATGGGAGGGTCGTACAGGGAGACGCAAGGATCCAAGCGGCTTTGAGTAGGGGCCAGCAACTTTGAGCTGGCAGGAGCTGGGGTGTAGTTCAACATTTCGCACAGAGTCAGAACGTCGATGTATTTGGGCGTCAGACCAGCGCGCACCGTATTGTCGGAACAGGCCATACATTCGATGCAGTCTGTAGAGTAAGGACAGGCACTCGTTAGATAGTGGTGCTCAGATCTGACACCGAGTCAGGAAGTCACACTACGGCTGAAGTCACTTTGGCAATATTGAGATCTGTAGACTTCAGCTTCCAGAATTCCCTAGCTAGCCATGTTGGCTGGGGAATTCTGGGAGTTGGAAGTCCACACATCTTAAAAATGACCTAGGTTGAATTCCGCAGGTTGACATCCTCACATCTTAAAGTGACCAAACTGATTGGATTCCCAAGAATTCTGGGAACTGAAATCCACACATCTTAAAGCAACGAAGGTTGAGGAATGCTGGCTTAGATAATGTGGGAATTCAACCATGACTCCTTGGTTAAGAGAGACCCAAAATGCCAGCTTTCTCCCACGCCATTTCATGCAGGTACTTGCTTCTTATGAAGAAACTCACCTCCGTAGAGGTAGGCATGAGGTTCATTTGCTCCCAGGAACATACATTGCCCAGGCTGCAGCTTCATCTGATTCAGGAAGTAGATAACAAAGCAACCGATATCACCCGGATACTGAGAGTGTAACTTGAGGAGGAGTTCGCCACAACTGGCTGAAATATCTTTTCCTGCAGCAGCTGGAGAATAAGACACAGGAAAGGGAATTGAGCAAGGACTAGTCCAAGGTAGGCTTTTTATGGTGCCATCAACACCTTCATCCTGATACACTTCAGTGTCTTCAGATTAGCCTTACAGAAGAGTCCCCAAAAAGTGATCCTACACAATAGCGAAGAGAGGGTCTCTAGTCTGTGGAAACAGGATGATGGGGACCTTGTTGAGGTCCACCAAAGCTCAAGTCCAGGGGAAAGCGGGATCTTGAAGGACTTCAACCATAAAGGCTCCTTAAAGAATTCCATAGCTTGGAAGAGAGCTCTTAATGGTGTAGTCATTCTTTCCATAATCCCCAATTTTACATTCCTTCATAAAACCAAATGTCAACTCGCGAAGCATTCCTTTGACCTGCTCTCGAGTTGCCATAGGTAGGGGGATGGGGAGTCGAGCCTCGAAGCTGCATTGGGGAACTTGCATTTCAGTTAAAACAAAGCACATTCCAGCCGGCAACGTCAAGGTCATCTCCACGCAGACCCACAGTGGCCGGAGGGAGTGACTTCTACAACCTGCGAAATTGCTTTGTTGGGGAATGTGACTGAGGACACCTCTTGGGGGGGGGGGGGGGGGAACAGGATCAGAGCCAAGGTGTGAATTAAGTTGAGGTCAGAGTTGGCTTCGCTTGGATCGTGCCGATATGAAGCTTCTAATAAATAACTGGATTTCTTTTGAAGCTTGGCGTGAGGCTCATGATTTAATTAGGGCATCGGTCAGAGCCCTGACACCAAACTTGTAACCACTGAAACACCCAGAGGTGACTACATAATCCAGCCCTTTTTAATTTAGAATTCAGGTCAGATTAACTGGAGCTATCATGAAAAGTGATTTCAGGAATACGGCTCCAGGTTGCAGCTCTGTATTAACCTCTCCTGATCTCCTACACCAGGGGTCTGTCTCCAACCTTGTCAACTTTAAAACTCCCAGAGCTTTGCTGGCTGAGGAACTCTGGGAGTTGAAGTCCACAAATCTTAAAGTTGCCAAGGTTGGAGACCCCTGTCCTACACATGACTAACCTTCCTGGGAAATCCGCTTGACCAGCTGGTTGAGGTGATCAACAAAGACTTTCTTCTCGCTCTTCATCATCCTGGTGAAGCAGACCCTCAGAGCAGCTGACACGCCACGGGGGTCATCTCTCCCACTTCGTTCCAGTTGTTCCGCTGCTACGTTCCCGATCAGAGCTCGAAATTCAGGGACATCTGTAGAAAGGCCAGAGAGATAGTGGGAGTCCACTTAACGATAGTCATAGGGTACAAATAAGCAATCAAATCATACTAGGAAACTATCAATATAAATAAGTATACAAGCAACAAAGTTACAGTCATAAGTGGGAGGAGATGGGTGATAGGAACGATGAAAAAATTAGTATCTATTAATCTATTATCGTAGCACCATTGAGAGTGTCCTGACATATGGCATTCTTGCATGGTATGGGAGCTCTGTAGTGGACAGAAAAGCTCTACAGAGAATCATTAAAACTGCCTAGAATATTATCGGACTCCAGCTACCAGCCCTGGACAACATCTTCAAATCTCGCTGTTTGAGGAAGTTGCATAACATTCTCAGAGATTCTTCCCATCCTGCTTACCATCTTTTTGGACTGTTGCTTTCTGGCAGAAGATACAAAACAATTAAAACTCAGACCACGCGTCTTCTGAATAGTTTTTATCCCAGAGCTATAATTGCAGTCAATGAACTAAAGCGCGACCATCAGTGAGCTGTTGGACAGCAATACTTGGTCTGTTGTGTGGATGTTTGGGTGGTTTAGGGGTGGGGAATTTGTGGTGGGTGGGAGTGTGTTTGGGGATTGTTATGTGTGTTGGACCTGGTCTTTGGGTGTTAAGTGAATTTCGTTGTATGGGTATACTGTGTATACACGTACAATGCCAATAAAGTTGTTGTTGTTGTTGTTGTTGTTATTATTATTATTCTGCTCTACAATTACATTAACTCAAAAAAGTCGTTAACTAATCACCCAGAGAGGTAACTAATGCAACATTCTAAGTAAGAAACCTTCTGTCCAAAACTCCCACGATCTACTAAACCAGATCATTTATCTTTCTAAGATCCCGTGATCTTTCCCATCGCATACTTACGCTGCAGGAAAGCTACAATCTCTTCCACAGGCCGGAAACCGCACAAGCCTTCAAAGGGGGTTAGGGCGATGGCCATCTCAGGCTTGTGATTGGTGTCTGGATAGTGTTCTGGATATTGAGCATGAAGTTTCTCTGCCAGTTCCTAGGAGAGAAGAAACGGGCAATAGGCCCATTGACCAGGGTCCAAGTCAGCTTTGATCACTGAACATGATACCTGATCATTTTCTGATCGATGAATCGCAGAATCTGGGAGGGACCTCAGAGGCAGAGGCAGGTGGACTTGTGAAATGTAGCAACCCAATCCCAAAAGATCAGAAATGACCCAGAAGTAATAAAATTTGGAGCAGGATCCAAAAAGGTTCCTATTGTTATAAGCAGCTGACTTGGAAGCCCACAGAGATGGAAGTCAAATGAGCTGGCCTGATGATCTGTCCCTTGTATAAGGTTGATTGTAGGATTGACGTATGCCACTGAGATGTTGTTCTGCCCCAGCTACGGACCCCAAAGAATGCAGCACACACAAAGTCCGTACACACCTTAGTTTACTAATTAAAGACTACTAATGAGCTTTCTTAGAAGTTGTTCGAACACAAGTACAGTTTAAATCAGTCTTTTCTGAACAAGGGCTGTTAATTTAACTTCATTAACAGCCGACAAGAATCCAAAGAGGAATAACTCAATTCTGAGGCACAGTCTTTCAGATATCCATAAACTTACTGTGGTTGGCAGAAGCAATTTGCAGGAAAACTGACAAGAGAGAAACAAGAGCCGAATCAAACGTTTCTGAAATCAAGACGCGAAGGAATGTGAACGAAGTTGTTTCCTGCAAATTGCCTCCGTTGTCGTCCTTCCTTAAATAGACTAAGGGAGTGGCCAATTAGACCCAACCCTACTCTCGAGGAGACTCCTCCTGAGGGTTCACTCCTGCCTTTTGGCAGCTCTGCGCACCCATGCATCGAGAAGAGGCTCCTCCTCTTCGTCCTCTTCACTTAAAGGAGCTTCTGGACGTTCTGAAGGCCCTGGCTGAATCCCCGCCTCTGGCACCACCTCTTCTCATTGTCTGACTTGAGAGTCAGCTGCACAGGCTGCTGGCGCAGCACCACACCGGCCTCCTCACTGTCGGAATCAGCTACTAACTGCACAGGCTGCTGATGGGCCACAACAGACATGGACTGTATACAGGAGACTTAGTGGCAAGCCATGTTCTCTACATCCACTGTTTTCTGAAACCCAAAGCTTTTTCTAAATGCAATGTAGTTTTCTGCTGTTTTGAAACTCATCACTCCCCCCAAAATATAAGTGTAAGGTTTTAAAATAATAGCACACCACATACCTCCCTTCCCCCCCAAAAAAAGAGTTAAAACCAGATGTGTGATAGCACCAACCTTAAGACAATCTATTGAGGGCCATCAGCCAAGAGAAATCGCAATTGAAAAATATTCCCACGCATATCCAAGGAAAACTCCTTACCTTGGTAGGGTGGGCCTGAATGGACAAAGCTGTGTTGACCGACAGCACTTTGAAGAGGAAAGGTAGCTGACCTTGAAAGCTGTCCTTCACCTTTGACCCCAGGCAGGCAGGGTTATCCGCGATCCATTGGCTTAAAGTCTTTTGGGGAATGCGGTTATCCAGAATGACCGCATCACCTTTGGGGTGAGCACCCATCCAGAGCTGGAAAGGAAGAGAAAAGTGGCATTGGGGATCTCAGAGCTCCTTGGCGTTATGGCGTAACATGAAAAGCGAGCCCAGCCCATTGTGATGGATGTTGTAATCCTGGTTAGATCAACCGTGGCTTCACATAATGAGTCAACCCACTCAAAGACGCAAGCCTGATCTTAGCAAAGACATGGGCTAAACATACTGGTTTCCCATATAATCTAGGGCTTAAAAACTGGGAGACCGTGAGTTCTAGTCCCATGGTTGGTATGAAAGCCAGCTAGGTGACTTTGTGTCAATCTCCAGGAGACTGAGTTCTAGTCCCATGGTTGGTATGAAAGCCAGTTAGGTGACTTTGTGTCAATCATTAGGAGACCGTGAGTTCTAGTTCCATTGTTGGTATGAAAGCCAGCTAGATGACTTTGGGCCAATCACCAGGAGACCATGAGTTCTATTCCTGCAATAGGCATTAAAGTTGTCTGGATGACCTTGGTCCAATCACTACGAGATGGAGAGTTCTAGTCCCACCTTCGGCATGAACCCAACCGGGCGACCTTGGACCAGTCACTTTCTCTCAGCCCTAGGAAGGAAACAATGGCAAGCCAACACTTCCAAAAACTCATCAAGAAAACTGCAAAGACTTTCCCAGGCCAATGGCCAGGTGTCCACACTGACTTGAAGGCACACATATATACATCCACGGGTTGGCAGTGAACTCAACGGCACCACCTCAACAGATGTAACTCGTCACCCTCACAGAGACAACCATGACTCTCAAATCTTGTCTTTGGGACGGCTGTGCAAGATTTTCTTTTGCTCTGTTTTCTTAACTCATTAGGTTTCTTCGGCTTCATGGGAAGGAAGAGCAGAGTGAAATTTTAAAAAACAGATGCCGGAAACTTGATGGATCTGCAAGAACGAGGACTCACCTCAGCGTATGGCTTGTCGGGGTCAATCTGTGCCATTGGGTCATTGCTTTGTAAGAGCTTGGCCACTTGGCTGTCCCGTCCTGGCTTACCCCATGCGTAGTTCTGCACGGCACAGGCCAGGGGAAACACTGAGCGAGCCAAAGAGAGGAAGAAGAAGAAGAGGAAGAAGAAGTCATTCAAGGACACCATCTCACAAGCATCCCCATCTTGTTGACCATTTTATAACCGAGTACAGATTACAGCTGGCCACGCCTTCCCTGGCCCCCTCGAGGTCAAACACAAACCTGATGTGGCCCTCAATGAAATAAAATTTGACACCCCTACTTTAGAAGAATCTGAACTATTAATGGTCAAGGCAAATTAGCGGGAGTTAAGAAGGGAATTCAAAGTGGGCTGGGCTTAAATCTCTGGTTGGAACGCACAGATTTTTTTTTAAATTTATTTGCCACCCTTCTCCGGAGACTCAGGGCGGCTTACAAGGCGTTAAGCAATAGCCTTCATACTTTTGTATATTTTATACAAAGTCAGCTTATTGCCCCCAACAAACTGGGTCCTCAATTTACCCACCTTAGAAAGGATGGAAGGCTGAGTCGACCTTGAGCCTGGCTAGAATTGAACTCGCAGTAATTGCAGGCAGCTGGTTCTTAAATGCTGTCTTTGTAGGAGGCATTACCACCCTATGCTACTCAGGCTCTTCTTATTCATACTGATTCATGACTGATGACATATTTGACGACTCCTTCGGGCTCAGCCTGGCCACCACCTACAAAAAAATTCTCTAGCGCTTAACTATCCTCCACCTAGAATTATTTAACGTAGAGAGACATGAATCCAGGATACAACGACCTCGCAAAGAAGCATTAACGCCCTTTCTGCTCAAGTTAAATTATAAAATCATGCCATGCAAACCTCACCATTACAATTTTGTAAGACCAGACTTCCTGAATGCCTTCACTTTAGAAACCCAGCCAATTTTTGGTTTATTCCAAAAACTAGGATTAAAGATTAAATATTTTGCTGGGTTCCAATCAGACGGTTAATATATCATCAAGAGTTGATTTCACTGCGAGACAACAAGCAGTGCAAACGAAGCGCAAAGCCTAATCTCATTTTTTAATATATATATATATATATATATAATAAATTGGGCCGCTTTTTTTCATTTGTTCATCCCCGCCGAGAGAAAAGTGAAGGGATAAAGGATTACGAGGATTAAGATTTACAGGGAGACTTGATTTGCTATAAACAGCTGCAGCAGTTCTAAAGAGTAACATCACGTGCCTGACTTGACTTGAGATAAATGGCTATTTTGGGAACATCTCAGGGCAGACGGAGAGTGAGAAAACCACTACGGATTTCTGCAGATTTTCCTGCATTCGTCCATGCAAAATCCAGAGAGGTTGGAGAGGAACCTGCCTCCCCAGACAGAAATATTACGCGTCAGGCAATCTTGAACCAGGCTGATCTCCTTAAGACAGCGATCACCGTAGCTCACAATTCCAACACACCGTTTCCTTGCCAAAGGCCTCCGTTTCAGATCCAGCATCTGCAAGAAGGGCTGGAAAACCTCCTCATCGAAGCCAAATGGCCATAAATTGCTTTTTTCAGTGCCAGTTCAACTTCAACAGTGGTCATTAAACGAATCGCTGTTAAGTCGAGGACTACCTGTATACAGCGCTTAGGCAGGCAAAGGGCCACGAAGATAACAACTTCTGGGTATCAGCGCTCTTCTCCAGGGCTCTAAGAGATTTGTCCACAGCAGGAGCATCCCTGTGTCCCCCAATTCCTCCCCCTATCTATCCAGACAGCCCCCAACCCCAAGGCCCACCCCCCCCCACACACACCAGAGTATAAAGCGCTTAAGACAGGTGAAAGTCCATGAACTCCGGCATCAGCGCTCTTCCGTCCAGTGGGGGGGGGGTTGTTCTTGGCCGGAGCGTGCCCACTGCCCCCCAAGTCGCCCCCTGCAGTCGAGCAGTCCATCCACCCAGCCAACATCCCCTCTACACTCTACCCAGAGTATACAGCGCTTAGGACCCTGAATGCAGCGTCTGCTTGGCCATTACCACTTTTCCATCCGATTGGCAGGCAGGAGTGTGTCCACCGCCCCAAATTCCCCTCCCAGCCCTTCACCCGCCACCCCATCAAACTATACAGCGCTTAGGCAGGCAAGGGACCCTGAATGCAGCATCTGCTGGGGATCAGGGCTCTTCCACCCAGTGGGAGGGGGATTGTTCTCGGCTGGAGCGTGCCCACTGCCCCCCAAGTCCCACCACCACCACCCTAGCACCCCCTCTACACTCTCCCCAAAGTACACAACGCTCTGCTAAGGCATCAGGGCTTTTCCACCAAGTTTACAGGCAGAAGCACGCCCACCGCCCCAGATTCTCCTCCCAGCCCTTCACCCACCACCCCATCAGAGTATACAGCGCTTAGGCAAGCTAAGGACCCTGAATGCAGCGTCTGCTAATGCATCAGAGCTCTTCCGCCCAGTTTACAGGCAGAAGCACGCCCACCGCCCCAAATTCCCCTCCCAGCCCTTCACCCACCACCCCATCAGAGTATACAGCGCTTAGGCAGGCTAAGGACCCTTGAATGCAGCGTCTGCTGAGGGCATCAGGGCTTTTCCGCCCCGTTTGCAGAGAGAAGCACGCCCACCGCCTCAAATCCAACCTCCCCCTGCTCCAAGCCCACCACCCATCACCCCACCAAAGTATACAACGCTACGGCAGGCGAAAAGTCCAACGGAGGCATGTTTTGCACGGGGCATCAGGATTTTTCCGCCCGGTGCAAAAGGGGGCTGCTTCTTCTTCTCCCCACCCGCCACCAAGACCCCCTCCCCAAGACCCCCCGCCCCATCCAGCTTGCAACCTCTGGCAGCTCTTTCCCAGCCGAGATTCATTCATTTTTTGCAATGCGATTCCCCGGCTCGCCTTTTTTTTTTGCATTTTGCATTTTGCATTTTGCATTTTGCAAGCTGGCCGGCCGCGGAATCGGCTTCGCTTCGCTTTTGCAACTCACCTCTCAATTCGTTAGCCATGCTGGGGGATTTCCGACCGAGTCCCGATCCTTTTGGAGGGTTTTGGGGGTTTTGTTTTTTTGTTTTTTCCCCCAAGCCGAAGCGAAAAAAAAAAAAAAAAAGTGAGAGAGACCCCGCCGCCACGCCTCTTCCAGGCAAACCAGGCTGAGCAAGCTGGGTAATGTAGTTCTTCAATCCGGAGTGGCTCCCGGTAGAATCGCTGCAGGAGCAGGAGGGCGATCGCGGAACCGGAGTGACTTCGGAGCCCGCCCGGGATCTTTTTTTTCCCCCCAAGGAATCTTTCGAATCCTTTGAAACACAAAGCAGAGGAGACAGGCAGAGATTCCACCGGTGCAGCTGCCCTTGCGTTGATTTGGACTACAGTTCCCATAAACCGCTGGTTTGGGACTACAGTTCCCATAAACCGCTCCCCACCCTCCACCCCACCCCCCCAAGCCAAGGTTGTCGTTACGTTTACCTGCTGGAAATACATACATAAAATATAGAATTTTCATTCATAAATACATTTATGTATAACATCATTTTATACATAAAAACGTAGTAGAAACATAAGACATGATATAGAAATGTACACATTACATAGTATTTTAATTCAGAAATAGATGAATTAAATTTATGTATAGCATAATTTTATACATAAAAATGTAGTAGAAACTTTATTTATTTATTTATTTATTTATTTATTTATTTATTTATTTATTTATTTTTATTTATTTATTTTAATAAATTTATATACCGCCCTACTCCCGGAGGACTCAGGGCGGTGAATATAGACATGATGTAGAAATATATACATCATATAGAATTTTCATTCATAAATACATATATTTATAATTTTATAAAAACTAGTAGAAACAGACATGATACAGAAATATATACATGATATAGAATTTTCATTCATACATATATTTATGTATAACATAATTTTATACATCAAATGTAGTAGAAATAGACATGATATAGAAATATATACATAATATAGAATTCTAATTCAGAAACAGATGAATTAAATTTATGTGTAACATAATTTTATACATAAAAACCGTAGTAGGAACGTAGACATGATATAGGAATATATACCAGTATATAATCTACCCCAATGTTGGTCAATCTAGGCTACTTTAAAATGACTTGGACTTCAATTCCCAGAATTCCCCATGGTTGGCAGGGGGAAGGGATTCTGGGAGTTGAAGTCCACCCACCTTAAAAGTAGCCAAAATTGACAAACATTGGGATACCTGATACTGTGTAACCTCGGTTTAATAAAACTTTGAATGCAATTTTTAAAAAATGAAAATATTTCCTTAGAAATGTGTCTCAAGATTCCCAGTTACTAGCTGGCTGGGTTTTTTTTTTTATAGAAAAGACATGTAGGAGTGTTTCTTTACATAAGGAAAATGAAGAAATCCAAGGAATCTTATAAAATATTAGCTTTTCTATTCTATTTCATGCCTTTATTGTGATTCCGTAAAAACTGTGTTATTCTGGAACAGTTTCCATCAAGCATTGGATGAGAGTTTTAAGAAATCTGGAACCAGAATTTTATCCCATTTCAAGCTGGGTATATTTTGATGATTAGTAATAATTCTGAGCTCCAAAAATCCAAAGTTTCTGGGTTAAACTCCAAAAATCCAAATATGACAGCCATTGTGATATTTAACCTCTGTTATATGGCAGACCCCTGCAGTTAAGTTTCTCCTTTGGCATGGAAACCAAATCAGGGTTAGTTAAAATAAATCTGGCTATTTTATTATCTAACCTCTAGAATGTTTATTGACCATTGGATTGGAAAGGAAGATGATTTTTTTCCTGTCCTCCAAAAGGGTGGAAGCATATATGCTTCAAATAAATAAAAGCAATGACAGAAAGGAGGTTGAGATTAAAATTATTTAATTTTAATTAATTAATAATCAGCATTATTACAGAAAATTATTATTATTATTATAGAAAATAATAATGGCCATATGGCTGTTATAAACAATTTGAAATCTCTTGCAGCACAAGCCCAATTTATTTCCATTTCATTAATTTATTTTTCTTATAACACAGAATTGTTTTTTCAAGTAATTGAAAATAGGGACTAATACAATTCCATCAGAGCTCCACATTTAAACAAATCTAAGCACCCGAGCTATTACACCATAGAATACGGTACCGAACTCGACCTATCTGTCGTGCGCATGCTCACAAAGCCCGCGCATGCTCACGGTGTATCTTCTAACCCCCCCAACTTCAGGAACTCCATCTTCCTTGTGTACGCCTCCCGGAAGGCAAGCGAAGACCAAAACACACTTTTTTAAAAAAAAAGGCGTTTTACGCATGCGCGTCCTTCTCACCTCGCTCCTCCTTTTCCTCCTCCGCCCGGCCGATGAGATCACAAGGGGGGGCGGAGCTTGGTCTTGTCACGTGCAAAAAAGAACGGCGCCTCGCCCACCGGGGCGGCGCTGCGCAGGCGCAGTGGGAGCCGGACGCGAAGGAGAGGGGCGGAAACCAGCCTTCCTCCCGGAAGTGTGTGCGGTTTCTAAGGGGGGCGCAGGAAGCGGACCCGGGTGAGAACAGGTGCGGCGGGGGGTCTTCGTCCCCGGTGGCGGGCGAGGAAAAGAAAAAAAAGGGGGGGGAAAAAAGCGGCCATGTCGGCCTTCGACGCGAACCCCTTCGCGGATCCCGTGGACGTCAATCCCTTCCAGGTAAGCCAGGCCGAGTTTCGGGTCTCTCCCCCCCAACTTGGGGGGGAAGGGGGTAGGCCTCACTTTAATTGTGGGCGGGGGAGGGGAAGCCTATATACTTCATGGGAGGGGGCAATGAAGTAACCTGACACCCCCACCCCACCATGGAGCCTTCTGGCAAGGCACCCACCCACTCCCCCATGCCCCACCTGGTACTCCCCGCCCCATAAGTAGGCTAGGACTACAACTCCCATCGTTCCCAACCGCCCCTGGGCTGGGAATTCTGGGTGGAGGAGGCAGGGGAGGGGGGGAAAAGGGTTCCAGAGGGATTCGTGGGTCTGGGTTGGAGGAGGAGGAGGGAGTGGGGGGGTGCCAGCTGGCACCCCCAATTTTGTGGTCCTCCTTTTTCAGCTTCTGAGCTGCTTCTCATTTAGATTTGGCTTTTTTTTTTCTTTCCTGTGGAGGAAAAATTAGTCTTAGGAGTAGTGGCCGAGCAAAGGTCAGCTGGGTTTAGCTTGGATCTGAGCCTTTGGTTTCCCCATCCTGCCCAGGCACCCACCCATTTCACCTCAGGGGTGAAATCCAGCAGGTTGTGAAGAACTGGTAGCGGAAACTTTGAGTAGTTCGGAGAACCGGCAAATACCACCTCTGGCTGGCCCCAGAGTGGGGTGGGAATGGAGATTTTGCAATATCCTTGCCCCAGGAATGTGGAGGGAATGGAGATTTTGCAGTATCCTTCCCCTGCCACGCCCACCATGCCACACCATGCACACCAAGCTACGCCCGCAGAACCGGTAGTAAAAAAAAAAAATTGGATTTCACCACTGCCCTGCCTGGTACTCCCCACCCCATAAGTAGGTTAGGACTACAACTCCCATCACTCCCAACTGCCCATGGGCTGGGAAATCTGGGGCTGGGGGCAGGGTGGAGGGAAAGGGGTTCCACAGGGATTCATGGGTCTGGGTTGGAGGAGCGGGTGTTTTTTTTTTTGCCAGTTGGCACCCCAATTTTGTGGGCCCCCTTTTTCAGCTTTTGAGCTGCTTCTCATTTAGATTTCGCTTTTTTTTCCCCCTTGTAGAGTTAGTTAGTTAGTTTATTTATAAATCTAATAAACTAACTAATCCGCCCCAAGTCCTGCCGAAGGACTCGGGTCGGTGAAGGAGGAAAAATGAGTCCTAGGAATAGTGGCCGAGCAAAGGTCAGCTGGGTTTAGCTTTGGTTTCCCCATCCTGCCCAGGAAACTCCCAAGCTGCCCTCCATCCACAGGGCCCAAAGTAGAGGCGAAGCATGATTTATGATGTTGTAAATCACTCAAAGTTGCTCAACAGTCAGAGGGATGGCTTATGCATTTCATAAATAAATACAAGGAAGCAAATAACTCTTTCCCTTCCCGCCCCTCAAGAAAAGATGAAATATGCTGATATATTTTTTTTTAGTGAATCTGATTTCTAGGGAAAGTGTGACTATCTGTTTCCTTAACCCAGGGAGGGGACTCCAGTCTTGGCCACTTTTACACCAACATAACTGGATGAAGAATTCTGAAAATTATTAAAGTCCAAGTTGCCAAGTTTGGAAGACTCCCACCTTCACTGATTTCTCCACAGAAGTAGCCATGTCAGTCTCTTACAGCCAAAAGAGCATTTAAGGGTATTGTGGTATTTAAAAACCAGGAGGAAAGCATTTTCTTCTATAATCCCCGCCCTGTTGAAACTTCATTTTTCCCTCCCATGGTGAGGCTGGTCCCAACCCTTTTAACCTTCCAGAATGTCCTGGAAACATTTGTCAACAAATTTGGGGATCCCGTGATAGCGAGGAGCTAATGAGACAGTTGTATGTTGGTTCTTCATTTTACACTGTACGTTTGCCATCATTTGTCTTTTTTTTTTTCTTTAAAATGAGATTTAAATGTTTTTTTACATAGGTGTTTTTGTTATGTATGCATACATTTTGTTATGTATGCTGCCCAGACTCTCTATGTGAGATACAAATGTAACATATAAATAAATTGCAGTCAGCTCAATTTAATTAAGAAATGTGTTTGCCTCTAACATTCGTTGCGGTTTCAACTAATTTAGACAGTTTCCTGCTTTCTTTCTCCGATTCCTATCTTTTAGCTGGGTGAATGCTTAACACCGTCCCTAGGAATAAAAACATAGCTGCTTCTGTTCACGTAATATCCTGGAGCAAATAAGCCATTTTGTGCTTTAATGTGATAGCTTGGTTCCTGTATTACTGTAAGCCACAAACTACCCATCTCTATTTTAGCATGCGGCAGTATAGTGTGTTGCGTTAAAACCAATGGGGCCGTTGAAGTTAAAAGGAAGGGGTTTTTTAATTGCACTGCCTGTCTTGAACTTCTTGACGAAAGATGGAGAGGAGGGGAAAAAAAGATAAAACGTAAGAATGATTGTGCTCAATAGATTAGTTTCAGATTTGTTTAAAGTCACTCATTTCTCCAGTATGGAAATGCTGTTTCCTCTGTTGGATATGTAGATAATATAACAACACAAAAATGATACTTGTTCTTGGAGGTGGATGCTAAACAAGGATTCTAGAGGAGGCTTCTGATATGCTGTTTGAGGTTCCCTGATCAGAGTAAATAACTGTTCAGCAAGCTATGTATGAACAGAGCCACGGTTACATGATTTTCTTGAAATATCAGCTAGTTTTGGGATTGATTTTGCTGGTGTTTTGTTCCACTTTGCTAAGATATTTCCTGCCCTATTTTTCGAAGTGTTTTCTTCGTCTTTTTTTAATGCCTTGCTTGTGATCTTTTAAATGCAAGGTATATAAGGTAAAGATTCCCCTCGCACATATGTGCTAATCGTTCCCGACTCTAGGGGACAGTGCTCATCTCCATTTCAAAGCCGAAGAGCCAGCGCTGTCCGAAGATGTCTCCGTGGTCATGTGTCCAGCATGACTCAACGTCAAAGGCGCATGGAACGCTGTTCCTTTCCCACCAAAGGTGGTCCCTATTTTTCTACTTGCATTTTTTACCTGCTTTCGAACTGCTAGGTTGGCAGAAGCTGGGACAAGTCACAGGAGCTCACCCCGTTATGCGGCAGTAGGGATTTGAACTGCTGAACTGCCGACCTTTCGATCGACAAGATCAGTGTCTTAGACATTGAGCCACCACATCCCTGTCCAGTATATACCCTGCAAGGTATATACTGTTTGCTAAATATGACTAGTCATTGAAACTCTGCTGTAAGGAGTGTTGTTATTCGTAATCTGGAACAGATTTCATCTGCTCTTTTATTTGATTTTACAGCTTTTAAGACACATTTCCTGTTGCTTTCCTCACAATTCTGCTGCAAAGGCTTTGAAGTTTGTCGTTCCAAGTCCCTAACAATGGAACAGAACCTACGCCAGATACTATTTTTTAAAAAGTTTTTTACCCTTCATTTGTAAATTGATTTAGACCGAAGAGAAGTAGGAATTTCCTGTTCTAGATCAGTTTGTAACACCTTTTTTTTTCCTAGGTTAGCTTAATTTATGGATTTGGGATGAGAGATACTGCAAAATCCCCATTCCCTCCCCACTCCAGGGGAAGGATACTGCAAAGTCACCATTCCCTCCCCATCAGCTGGGACTCGGGAGGCAGAGAACAGATGGGGGCGGGGCCAGTCAGAGGTGTTATTTACCAGTTCTCCGAACTACTCAAAATTTCCGCTATCGGTTCTCCAGAACTGGTCAGAACCTACTGGATACCATCTCTGATCAGGGGTCTCCAACCTTGGGGACTTTAAGACTTGTTGGACTTCAACTCCCAGAATTCCCCAGCCAGCCATGCTAAATAAGGAATTCTGGGAGTTGAAGTCCATGCTGGCTGGGGAATTCTGGGAGTTGAAGTCCAACAAGTCTTAAAGTTTCCAAGGTTGGAGATCCCTGCATTAGATAGCATAGGATGGTTCCCTCGTCTTCCTATTCCACTTAACCCTGTCTTGGAAAGTTACTTCCAACCTTGGAAGAAAGAACTTTATAGTTTTATTGTTTTTGGGGGGGGGAGATTCTTTTGTTTGAACGTCACTTTCAAAGAGTCGGATTTTTTGTCCTGTGGAATTTCTTTGTAACACTTTTCTTAATCCATTAACTTCTCTTTCCTGGTGACAAGATGCGAGAATTGTTCACTTAAGGCACCCCGAGCCAACTTGCCTTTCTTTCTTTACCCAGGGCTCCAACAATAAGTTGTCAGAAGAAGTTTTTAACTAATATAACTAACATTATTTCCCGCAGATATTTTCATGCTTGCGAAATGTAGCATTTCCACTCGGAAAATACTGTGTACCTTTTATTCCAGATTGCAAGCTAGTAGGAAGGTAACTTTTGTAACTTTTGGTACAACGCTTAGGAACTTTTGGGTAGGGTTTTTGCTTAAAAAAAATAAATAAACATGAATGTATGACATTGGGAAACCTTGTATCTAATGAGATGGACTTCTGAACTGATTTTTACCATTGGAAAGTTTAGTGATTCTTCTGAGAACCATGGATCTGCTTGAATTCCTTACGATAGATTAATCTTTTCGTGGTGCTTTACTTCTGAGATTAGCCTGTAGGGTTTTAACTATTGCTTGGTCCAGTTACTCCTGCACAATTCATAACTCATGACCCGTGATAAGAATTGTTGTTGTTAGTTGCGAAGTCGTGTCCGACCCGTCACGACCCCATGGACAATGTTTCTCCAGGCCTTCCTGTCCTCTACCATCCTCTGGAGTCCATTTAAGCTCACGCCAACTGCTTCAGTGACTCCATCCAGCCACTTCCTTCTCTGTCGTCCCCTTCTTCTTCTTTTGCCCTCCATCCTTCCCAGCATTCGGCTCTTCTCCAGGGAGTCCTTCCTTTTCATTAGGTGGCCACAGTATTTGAGTTTCTTCTTCAGGATCTGGCTTTCTAAAGAGCAGTCAGGGCTGATCTCCTCTAGGACTGACCGGTTTGATCGCCTTGCAGTCCAAGGGACTCGCACGAGTAGAATAAAAATAGAATAGTTTTTTTTCTTCAAACCCTTTAGTGATGGACCACTTACAACTTCTGGAGGCAAGCCATTGCTCTGGTTAATTGTTGTCACTGTCAGGAAATTTCTCCTTAGTTCTGTGTTGGTGTTCTCCTTGCTTAGTTTCCATCCTTTGCTTCTTGTCCTGCCCTCAGATGCTTTGGATGGGCAGAACGGAAAGCAATATTTAATGTACCGTTATAATGAGCTTTTCTAATACGACATGAGCATAATTCTTAAGTGTACAAGGAAGTGAAGTCCTCTGGAATACAATGCGCCCTGCCTTAATAACCCTAAATCGGATTGTGCCGTTCCAATTTTTAACATACAATGAATGGCGTAGGGAACTTGGTTTGTTTAGATTTATTGACAGAGCAATAAATCAGTGGAATAGCTGGCCACCTGGGGTTGTAGGCTCTCCATCGCTGGAGGTCTTCAAGAAAAGATTGGACAGTCATTCATCCGGGATGGTATAAGGAATCTTCCCTCGGGCAGAGGGTTGGACTAGAAGACCTCTGGGGTCCCTTCCAGCCCTATGTTATATGTACTTAGGAGAACAGCAATTGGCTACCCATCTGGAAGGCCCCTTTGCATGTGGCTGTTGGACTAGAACAGGTGTCAGCAACCTTAAACATTCAAAGAGCCGCAAAGGTTCTGACCGGAAGTGTCCCCCGTTCAATTCTGGAGCTGACCGGAAGTCCAGTCCCCCCCTCCCCCCTCCCCATAGAGTCTCCTCCTAGCACAGCCTCCCTTTTCCTCTACCTGTCCTAACCCAAAGTCCTATCAATTGTGGAGCGACAGGGAGCCATAGCAGAGGGATGAAAGAGCCACATGCGGCTCCAGAGTTGCGGGTTGCCGACCCCTGGAGTAGAAGACCTCCAAGGTCCCTTCCAGCCTTAGGATTCTATGGTTCTAACCCCAAGGAAAGCTGCTTAACCCAATATCCAGCCTCCATGTGATTGTATCCAACCCATTTCTATGCTCCCACAAAGGCAATCTTGACTCCGGGCCAAAGACATGCCTCCATTTGCACAATCGCCAGTGACTGATACAGCCTTTTCTCTGAACAGTTCCTCTCTTTTCTTCTTCTTCTTTTTTTTTTTTTTTTTTTTGGCAACGCCAATCAGCTGATTGACAAAAGATATCCCTATCCTCAGGAAGCAAGCCGTTGGGCTGAGTCAGCCGTGGCATTCGTGTCTGGCAGAGCCTGACAAATGTCTCCAATTAGCCGGCTTCACACGACGGCGTGTTGATTGGCGTGTTGTCACCTCCTTGTATCGCCACGTGTCCTTTTTCTCCCTCACTTTTGAAATTTTGAAGTTGTTAAAGTCCTTGTTGCCTCAAGAGCTGCTCAGTGGTGAGTCATTCCCCTCAGGGAGTTTCTCCCATTTCTAGAAGGCAACTTGAATCTTAATTTTTATATATATATATATATATGGGTCATCTTGGAAAGGTATCTTTGTTTGCCAAAGGAGTTGGCAGCTGGAATCTTTAAGTTTTGTTTTCTTGAACTGGGCGTGGGAATGTGGAGCAGAAGCTAATTGACTCTGCCGCTACGCATAGGTTTTGTAATACCTAACGGAATAATTCCGTAGCCTCGTAGGAAATGTCTCTGTGGCACACAACCCGGATAGATAACTGTCTGGATCAGGAGTGTCCAACCTTGGCTACTTTAAGATTTTTGGACTTCAACTCCCAGAATTCCCTGGCCAGCATGGAATTCTGGGAGTTGAAGTCCATAAGTCTTAAAAGTTGCCAAGGGTGGACACCCGTGATCTAGAGTTTAGAGAGGGTGTCGTAGAGACCTTTACAACATAAACATGTTGTGGACGTCTCCCCCCCCCCTCCTTCCCTCCCTCCCTCTCTACCTCTCTCTCTCTCTCACACACACACACACACTCCACGTCTCTCTCTCTCTCTTTCTCTCTCTCTCTCACACACACACACATCTCTCCCTCCCTCCCTCTTTCTCTCTCACACACGTCTCTCCCTCTCTTTCTTTCTCCCTCTCTCTCACACACACACACGTCTCTCCCTCCCTGTCTCTCTCTTACATACACACACACATCTCCCTCCCTCTCCCTTCCTCCCCCTCTCTCTCTTTCTCTCTCACACACACACGTCTCTCCCTCTCTCACACACACACACACACCCCTCCCTCTCACACACCTCTCCCACTCTCACACACACACGTCTCTCTCCCTCCCTCTCTCTCTTACACAAACACCTCTCTCCCTCCCTCTCCCTTTCTTCTCTCTCTCTCACACACACACACGTCTCTCCCTCTCCCTCCCTCCCTCTCTCTCTCACACATGTCTCTCTCCTTCCCTGTCTCTCTCGTACACACACACACACATCTCCCTCCCTCTCCCTTCCTCCCCCTCTCTCTCTTTCTCTCTCTCACACACGTCTCTCCCTCTCTCTCTCTCTCTCACACACACCTCTCCTTCCGTCCCTCCCTCTCACACACGTCTCCCACTCTCACACACACACGTCTCTCTCCCTCCCTCTCTCTCTTACACAAACACCTCTCTCCCTCCCTCTCCCTTCCTTCCCTTCTCTCTCTCTTTCTCTCTCTCTCACACACACACACACACAGAGACAAAAAGATATCAAGATGTGACAACACCTCCCGTAACCAGAAGATGAAGTCGATCTTCAGAATCTCTTAAGAGGCCTTTGTGAAGCCTCGAGGGCACATCTACAAAGTAAAACGACACCCTGTTCAGGAAGTCCAGCTTTCACACTTAGGCAACCTGTGCGTGACAAAATGAAGTGATGCAATTCGCAAACCGCCTCTCTTCCTTTTTTGTAAAGCCGGGATTCTGTCATGTCAGCCAAGCTGCCCATCACTCTTTCAGGTTTGTTCAGCCTGTCTCTTTTTCAGGACTCTGCTTCTCCTATGATATTCAATTTTGTGGGTACTTAATGCAGAATCTGTGTGTCTAATTGGTCTGTTTTGTTTTTAAACAATGCCATTTAGGGACGTTCAAGTCATGAAATCCGTGTTTCGGTATTATTGGGTTCTTTCCCTTTTTAATCTTTTTTTTCAAGTCTGAAGCCAACTTTTCTTTAACTTTCTCGAAAAGAAACGGTTATCTTCTTGGTCCAGGAAATCAAATGTCCTCAAATAAAAACATCATCCTTTAAGACAGACTGTTTTGGAATACAGGCAGTCCTCGACTTACTACCACAATGGAGGCCAACATTTCTGTTGCTAAGCGAGACATTGGCTAGGCGAGTTTTGCCCCATTTTGCGACAGCTGTTAAGCGAATCCCTGCCATAGATAAGTTGGTCACACGGTCGGTAAACGAATCTGGCTTCCCTGCTGACTTTGGGGGAACTAGATTCACTTAACCGAGTTACTCATTTAACAACCACTTTGATTCCCTTAACCGTGGGAAGAAAGGTCGTAAGACGGAGCAAAATTCATTGAACAAATGTCTCACTGACCAACCTTAAAATTTTAGGCTCAATTGCGGTCATCAGTTGAGAACTACCTGTACCGGTTTTCAGGCCTCTTTACCTGCCATGTGTACCTGTTTCCCTCCCTGGAGTGACTCACAAAGTTGTATAACAACATTGCTTTAGGTGGGAGTGCCAGGACTTGGGCTCTTTGCCCGAAGTTATCCATTAAATGGAGTTTGCAAAGTTCAGCTATCCAGGCTAAACTGTAATGGAGGCTGTTTAGTTTTGTTTTTAATTTGATTTATATGCCGCCCTTCTCCGGAGACTTAGGGCGGCTTACAATGCGTTAAGCAATAGCCTTCATACTTTTGTATATTTTACAGTCAGCTTATTGCCCCCACAAACTGGGACCTCAATTAACCCACCTTAGAAAGGATGGAAGGCTGAGTCAACCTTGAGCCTGGTGAGATTCGAACATGGAGTAATTGCAGACAGCTGGATGTTAATTAGAGTGCTTAGTCTGCAGAGCTATCCAGGCTCTGCTGTTATCCAGGCTTCCTATGCAAAGTTGCAGCTTTGCATAGGGAGATGCAACATTTTGGTGGCCGAGGGCCCCCTTTACAGTGGGAGGGTTGGGGGCCACAAAATAGGCGTGGCTACATTTGGTGGAACTCGAATTTGGAATTTGAAATTAAGAATTTTCTTCATTTTGGGACTAACCTGCCTGTTTTAGGGTTTATAGTTGCCCACTTTGGGAGCACAGGAAGCTACCATTGGTTCTTGGCCATCATGGTTAGGAGGTGGAGGTGGGTTTCTTGACAATTTATTGACAATTTAAATGTTAAAAGGCTGGGTTGGAGTAAAAATGCTAGGTCTGCATAATGCCTGAATGCTTTCAAGGAAATGTTTTCCAATTTGGCAATGTGTGGACTTCCACTCCCAGAATTCCCTGCCACCTTAAAATCCACACAGTTGAGAAATGCCAGTCTAGATTTTAAGCAGAACGGGTCCAAGAACCTCATCTAAAATTAAACATACACCCCTGACATGACAGGAAACCTATTAATATTTTTCCTCCTCCTTCTCTTCCTCTCTTCTCCTCCTCCTCCAGGATCCTTCGGTCACTCAGCTGACCAACGCAAACCAAGGTACCCTGGATGAATTCAATCCCTTCTCGGAGAGTTCTCGGCAAGTAAGTTCAGGGGGGTAGAGTCAGCCTTGAACAGCCCACCATGGTGGAATCCCTGTGGGGGAATATTTCTTTGATGCTCTGCAACTATGATACGTAGTTATCAGCGGTTTTGTATGTGCTTTTAAACGTTTTGATGGGGAGCTGCCCAAAGTTGGTTGAAATGGCAGTTGCACTTAGACTAATATGCCACTTCATAGTGCTTTACAGACGTCTCTAAACGGTTTACAGAGCCAGCCTCTTGCCCACAATAATCTGGCTCCTCATTTTACTGACCTCGGAAGGATGGAAGGCTGAGTCAACCTTGAGCCAGTCAATCGAACTCTAGACTGTCGGCAGAGTTTGCCTGCAATGCTGCATTCTAACAGGGAGGGAGGGAGGGAGGAAGGAGGAGGGAGATAACAATAGCACTTAGATTTATATACCACTTAATAGTGCTTTACAGCCCACTGTAAGCGGTTTACAGAGTCAGCATCTTGCCCCCAACGATCTGGGCCCTAAGTAGCCACATAAATGTTTTTTTAATAAATAATTAGGAGCTGGTTGTTTTATCTCTTATCTCCCACTTTCTGATATCTGCTGCCTTCCTCCCCATATTTTGCGTTTTAGTTATAACCTGTATTTTTATTGCAATCATACATACATACCATGTTTCCCTGAAAATAAGACTTTGTCTTATATATTTTTGAACCCCAAAATAAGCATTTGGCCTTATTTTCGGGGAGGTTTTATTTTGGGGTGCGTGGAGCAAGATGAGGCTCCTCTTGCCGTCTTACCTGATTTCCAGCTCTGTCTCCCTAACCCTAACCAGAGGAAATGGCGGGGACCGGCTGTGCATGTGTTTAAATATTTTTGGGGAGGGCTTATTTTGGGGGGGGGGGGCTTATTTTAGCATATGCACTCAAGAGCCTGATTGGGCTTATTATCAGGGGATGTCTTATTTTCGGGAAAACAGGGTGCTTACAGTTTAATTTTGAAGTTGTAAGCTGCCTAGAGAGGCACCTTGTGGATCCTGACAAATTTCAATAATAATAAGGAGGAGGAGGAAGAAGGAAGAAGTGAATGCAGCAAAATCACACAAACAGATTACAAAGGTAGACACGACTGAGTTGCTAAATTAATCCATTGGTCATTATGTAAACAATATGACTTTCCTGTATCCAAAAAGTCATGAGAACATAAAGTGGAAAAAGTTATAGAAAATGAGAAGGTGAAGACCTTGTGGGACTTTTGAATACAGACGGATCGTCACTTGGAACACAACACGCCGGATATCCCAGTTGTCGAAAACCAAAACTTACAATTTATTGACATCGCGGTACCAGGAGACGCCAGAGTTGAAGGAAAAGAACTGGAAAAAAATCATGAAATATCACAACCTGGCCATCGAAACTACACAGCTATGGATGCAACATGTCACCGTGATACCCACTGCCATCGGGGCACTTGGTACCATGTCCAAGAATTTTATAAGATACATCAGCAAATTGCAGCTTCCTGCAATAACACCAGCGGAACTGCAAAAAAACTGTGCTACTTGGAACATCGTACATCTTAAGAAAGTCCTTGGTTGATAACTAAGACGCTGGCAGCAACCCATATCAACCATTAGCACCAGTCAATGGTATTCGTGACGCATTTTTAAATGTTCAGTTGACTGAGTTTCATGTTTAATGAATAAAGATGATAATAATAATAATAATAATAATAATAATAATAATAATAATAATAATAATAATAATAATAATTTGCTCTCATCCTTTAGACAAATGCAAGTCAGACCATCCCAACGACACAGCCTGCTGGCACCTCTCAACCTGCGGTACTACAGACTTCTGTGGAGCCCACCCCACAGGTGTGCCCCCTCCTCCTCTTCCCCCCCCCCCATTTACTCCTTGCATTAGTCTGTCTCTGCAGGACTTCATCCCATATTCTAGGGCTATCCCATAATAGACAGGCCCATGTAGTGCTGATCAGGGTGATAATCCTCTGGAAAAGGTATCTTAATATCTTTTTTGTTCATATTGGGGTGTGGGTGGGGGTTTTGTGGTTTTTTTTTTTTTTTTTTTTTGACCTCTGTTCATAAGGAAGAGGAAACAAGCTTGTGTTCTGGATTTTTTTAAATCTGGAACGCTCCTTGCCACTCCCCTCGTCCAGTTAGATTGGGATTCCAACTCCCAAGGTTCATAGCTAGCTAGCTTGCTTGCTCGCTCAAAGGATTCTGGGAGACGTGGTCTCTGCCCATTTGGAGGAGGGCCAAGAGGAAGAAGACTAATGTGACATGTGACCAGGGTGGATTAAATCAATCGCCTGCCACTCTCGCTTTTATTCCACTCGCGTAAACTGGAATATTTCCTGCCAAACCCCTCTCTCATTTTAGAACTGGTGATTTGCAAAATATCACAAGAACCAATGTCTCTAGAGATTCTCAATCATCCAGGTCACGGTTGTCCCACCGGTGCTTTTTTTCAAGAGGCAAGGGGACTTTCTGGTTTTTCTTGGAAGATGTTTTGCTTCTCATCCAAGACGCTTCTTCAGCTCCGACTTGCATTGCCCACCCTCCAGTCAGAGCTGAAGAAGCTTCTGGGATGAGAAGCGAAATGTCTTCAAGGAAAAACAAGAAAGTATGAATCCTTATATTTTTTAAAAAAATTAGTTTTTATTGTTTAAGCATTATAATACAATTCCAGCATTTCCGGTTTCATGGTGTTAATATACAGATGTACCTTCGTAATATCTACATTGTTATTTATTTATTTATTTATTTATTACATGTATTTATATGCCGCCCTTCTCCCGAAGGACTCAGGGCGGCAAACACAAGTTAAGAAACATGTACAATAAAATCGTATTTTAAATCAAATAACTAATTAATGATAAATAATAAACCCAGAATCAGAGTCAGCCTATTTGCTTGAACAGCCAAGTCTTCAGCTCCCGATGAAAGGAGCGGAGATCAAGAGCCGTCCGGAGCTCGGTAGGTAATTCATTCCTAGATGACATTGGCTTGCTGTCGGGACCCTGAGGAGAGCGGCCCTATGTGAGCGAACAGGACGGTGGGAAGCAGGCAGGAGAAGGTCTTGTAAATATCCTGGACCTAAATCATGTAGGGCCTTATAGGTGAGAAATTAATTACATGGTATTAATTCATTGTCTTAATCTAAAAATACTGCCCGTAGGATTCCTTACTTTTATAATCCTTAATGTCTAATAATACATTTTATTTACATAAGATTGCATCTTTACTCCCTTTTATTTCCTACTATTGGTAGTATAACTCATATCCATATACCCTTTTAATTAATCGTCCCTTTAAAGTATGAATCCTTCCATTTCCCCACCATCCAGTCAGAGCTGAAGAAGCTTCTGGGATGAGGAGCGAAACGTCTTCCAAGAAAAACCAGAAACTCCCGTTGCCTCTTGAAAAAAAAACACACACACACACTTTGGGAATCACAAGAATCCATTTGCCCACGGATGACCGTAGCTTTGCTTAAATCCCTTCCTCCCAAGAACATAAAGCCATAAAGAATAATGTAATTTTTCTACCTTTGGATGAGGAAAGACATGCGTTTTATAAGTATATTCCTGGTGGTCGTATTTTCCCGCGTGCCGTTTTTCTCTTCTTCCCTTGCCTGACTTGTCTAACCTGTTTCGAGGGCCGCTTACTCAGTTGGATCAGGCCCATCCCGTAAGCTTAGAACAAGCCTAGTTGTGTGTTGCAGTTGCTGCTTAGACAGGCCAGCAAGTATCTGACTCCTAAATTCATCTCGGCAAGTTCAGAAGGCTCAGAGAGGCAGAGGTTGCTAGAGGACAGCAGCGGTCAGAGTCAACGGCAGGTAAAACGCGAAGGATACTAAATGCCACCAGCAGAGAATCTTGCATCGCTTCCTCTAGGATGGAGCTCTCCAATTTTGGCTTAAAGTTGCCAAGGAAGCTGGCTGGGGAATTCTGAGAGTTGAAATCCGCCAGTTTTAAAGTTGCCAAGGAAACTGGCTGGGGAATTCTGGGAGTTTAAGTCCACCAGGCTTAAAGTTGCCAAGGAAACTGGCTGGGGAATTCTGGGAGTTGAAGTCCGCCAGGCTTAAAGTTGCCAAGGAAGCTGGCTGGGGAATTCTGGGAGTTGAAGTTCGCCAGGCTTAAAGTTGCCAAAGGAACTGGCTAGGGAATTCTGGGAGTTGAAGTCTGCCAGGTTTAAAGTTGCCAAGGAAGCTGGCTGGGGAATTCTGGGAGTTGAAGTCCGCCAGGCTTAAAGTTGCCAAGGAAGCTGGCTGGGGAATTCTGGGAGTTGAAGTCCGCCAGGCTTAAAGTTGCCAAGATTGGAGACTCCTCTTCTAGCAAGGACCTGGGAAAGCAGAAAAGGGAGAGGCGGCGATATCTGCCCCTCGAGGGAGAAAGTTCCAAAAGTTCTTCTATCAGCACTTCCGAAATTCTTTTTTATTTCGTATGCACAATTTTCTAGAAAGAAAAATCACAAAACATTGGCTGGCAATACATTTTGAGAGCCTGGGGTGGGGTGGTTGTTTTTTTGTTTTTTTTTTAAAGATCGGCTCCTTGGAAAAACCTAGAACCAGATAACCAAATTCTTCCAAAATCCTAAAACTTAAGTATTTAATGGTCCCGCTATGTATTACTTAATTCGTTGATCAAATGTAGATACCAGCCATGTCCCTCACACAGGTAACTCCCAGCGAAAAACAAAAAGGCCTAAAACCCCTATAAAATTGCAATACATCGATAAGAAGAGCCAGATAAAACCAAAGAATAAGAATAAATTAAATGTTAAAAGGCTGGGTTGGAGTGAAAATGCCGAATCTCGTAGGTTGGCAAAAGCTAGGACAAGTCACGGGAGCTCACCCCGTTACGCGGCACTTGGGATTCGAACCGCTGAACTGCCGACCTTTCCATCGACAAGTTCAGCGTTTTAGCCACTGAACCACCGCATCCCTTCTGTATGCTTTTAAGGCAGCACTTTCCAAACTTGGCAACTTTTAAGATGTGTGGACTTCCACTCCCAGAATTCCTCAGCCCAGGAGAATTCTGGGAGTTGAAGTCCACACATCTTAAAAATTGCCAAGTTCGAAAAAAGCTATTTTTAAGGACCAGAAAGCAAAACCTCCACTCCAAAATGATTATAGGTACAGGTTCTTTCACTAGTACCCCTGCCCACCCCCTAGAATTTACTTTAACCCTTCCCTCTCCTTTTCTAATAATCTTTATTGCTTCTCCCCGCCTTCAGTCTGTGGCCTCAGCAGCACAGGCTGGGCTTCTGAAGCAGCAAGAAGAATTAGAAAGGAAAGCTGCGGAACTGGACAGGAAGGAGCGCGAACTGCAGAACAGCGCAGCCGGCTTTAATCGTGAGTAAGAACAGAATAACAGAGTTGGAAGGGACCTTGGAGATCTTCTAGTCCAACCCCCTGCTTAGGCAGAAAACCCTACACCATGTCAGACAAATGGTTATCCAATCTTTAAAACTTCCAGTGTTGGAGCATTCGCAACTTCTGGAGGCAAGTTGTCCCACTGATTCATTATTCTCACTGTCAGGAAATTTCTCCTTAGTTCTAAGTTGCTTCTCTCCTTGATTATTTTCCACTCATTGCTTCTTGTCCTGCCCTAAGGTGCTTTGGAAAATAGCTTGACTCCCGCTTCTATGGGGCAGCCCCTGAGATATTGGAAGACTGTTATCATGTCTCCCCTGGTCCTTTTTTTCATTAAACTAGACATACCCAGTTCCTGCAACTGTTCTTTATACGTTTTAGCTTCCAATCTCCCTAATTATTGCTCTTCTCTATGCTCTTTAATGCTCAAGTGTCCGTCCGTCCGTCCATCCCCCCCAATAAATGAGCAAGACATCTACTCCAACCCCTTCCTCTGGGCAGGCTTCCAAATTCCGGCACCGTGGTGGAAGCCCTTCCCAAAATGCGTTCTTTTTTTTTCTCCACTCCAGCAAAACAGAACAACTGGCCCCCGCTTCCGAAGATCTGCCCCATCAAACCCTGCTTCTATCAAGATTTCTCCGCGGAGATCCCAGCTGACTATCAGCACATTTGCAAAATGATGTATTACCTGTGGATGTGTGAGTAAAAGCAGTGAAGCGAAAGAGACCGGGAAGCTTTCTCCGTGATAATGAAAACATTGGGAATTTTTTGTTGTTGTTTAAATTTTTAAAAAAAGGTAAAAAAGAACCAATTGGAGGTGCACAGTTGATGTTGCCGATTTCTGTTGAATGACCACACACAGAAAGAATGAGGATATATGTGTTTTTATTATTGGCTTACATAGTTATTATATAGTTTGTTACTTTGAAGTTATAGTGTATTTGGCAGCATATCTTTGGCTCACAGAATCTTCCAGGTAACTAGAATCTTTGGTTAACCATTGCTTGCTTAAGCACTTATAATGTTAAAGTCTAACACACATCCCACTTCCTCTCCTCTTGTTTACAGAGTTAGGGTCTTATTTTCTAATGCCATTTCCTGGCGCCTACATGCAGGTAACCTTCCTTGTCTGAGGTTTGCAATCCAAGATAGGAAAATTCCTGCACATATGCAGATTCCTACAGATTTCCATTTCCACCACAACTTAAACCTCTAAGTAAAAATGATCTTTACCTCCATTCGTTGGGAAAAGATCTAGTAGGGGATGGGACCCACGACATTCCCTGTCTCCCTGCCGCTCTGACGGGTGGGGGTAGATGTGACCGGCAAGAGAAGACCGGTCCCTCAGATCACCTGGTCCCAAACTACGAAGGGCAGTTATTTATTTATTTATTTATTTTATTGGTTCAATTTACATGCCGCCCTTCTCCGGAGACTCAGGGCGGCTTACAATGCATTAAGCAATAGCCTTCATACTTTTGTATATACCTGCTTAGTAGGGCTTTTGGCCCCCCAAGCAGTGTTCTTTTTTATACAAAATCAGCTTATTGCCCCCACAATCCGGGTCCTCATTTCACCTACCTCGAAAGGATGGAAGGCTGAGTCAACCTTGAGCCTGGTGAGATTTGAACTCGCAGTAATTGCAGGCAGCTGGTGCTACTTAACAGCACTTTAGTCTGCTGCGCCACCAAGGCTCTTCCAAGGTTTAACCAACAACAGTTTAGAAAGCATTTTGCAGAGTGAGGAAAGGGTCCCACGTATTTTGGACAAACTGGTTCATCAAACGGAGGTCATGATTGATGGAACTTGGCTGAGACTCCCTCTTCAAATAAAACGGCCCTTGAATCGCGTCCTTGCCACACACAGGGGCGTGTTAGCACTCCAGCTTTTTAAAAATCCTTGGCGGTGATTTAAGAGCATCCGTATTTGTCGTTCCCACGGGCCTCAAGGAAATCCCTACGCATTTATGATCTTTAGCAAAGCTTTTCCGCTGATTTTTCTTTTCTTTTCCTCTCCTGGCCAGTTCACACGGTCACCCTGCTGTTAAACTTCCTCGCCTGCCTGGCGGTGTTCACAGTGGAACCCTCCACCACGGGATCGAATTTCGGCCTCTCCATCTTGTGGCTCGTCTTGTTCACCCCTTGCGCTTTCCTGTGTTGGTATCGGCCGGTTTACAAGGCTTTCAGGCAAGTAACCACATCCCTCCCGGAGGGCAGGAGTGGCCCCTGACGTTTAAAAGGGGGCCCGTACGTGAAATGATCCGGCTTGACTCTCTCCCTGTCTCTTCCACAGGTCTGACAGCTCCTTCAGTTTCTTTGTCTTCTTCTTCATATTCTTCTGCCAAATCATTGCCCACATCGTCCAGGCTGTCGGTATCCCTAATTGGGGGAGCAGGTAAGCCTCGTGCCTATCCAGAAGCCCTGAAGGACAGAGCAGGCTCTTCTGCTGGCAGACGAAGAGAGCTGCTGCCTTGGGGGTCTCACCCCCACCCCCCTTACCCCTTTTCTAAAGCCTCTTCTGTGTTTTTTTTCCTCCTGGTCTGCGGCTTCCACAGATCCCAGCTGAAGCACCTCTAACTCCATGCTTCCTGCCCTCAGTCCTCGCCCAAAAGGCCTGTATTTCTTCTAACCTTTTCGAACGCATCCGGACCCCCCGTGCTTGTGCTCACCACCTCCCCCCACCAGCATGTTTTCTGATCCGTTAATGGTGTGCACGCTACTCTCCCTCTCTCCTCCTCTCCTTCCCTTTCTCTTTCTTTCTCCCTCCCTCTCCTTTTTTCTCCTTCTCCCCCCTCTCTCTCTCCCTCTTTCCCTCTATCCCCCCTCTTTCTCCCTCTCTCCCCTTCTCCTTTCTCCCTCTTTCCTCTCTCCCCTTCTCCCTCTCCCCCTGTCCCTCTTTCTCCCTCTCCCTCCCTCCTTTCTCCTCTCTGCCTTTCCTTCACTCTTCCCTCCCTCCCTCTCTTTGTCTCCCCCTCTCCCTTTCTCCCCTCTCCCCTTCTCTCTCTTCCTCTCCCTCCCTCTCTGTCCCCTTCTCTCATTCTCTCCCCCCTCTCTTTCCCTCTACGTCTCTTCCCCTTTGCTCCTTTCTCGCTCTCCCACTTCCCTCTCTCTTCCTCTCTCCCCCTCCCCCACTCCCTCATTCTTTTTCCATCCCTAGCCGTGTTTTCAGTTCTCACTCACTTAAGGCATTATGGACTTAGCAGTCTTCAACCATCATCCCCGTCACCCTCCACCTTCTCTTTCCTCAAGAAAACCGAGTCAAATCTGGGGCAGGAGGTAGTTTGTACGCCCTGAAATCATTTGACTTGAAGAAGTCAACCAGGGAGGGAGAGAACGACGGAGAGGCCCCGAGCCATTCAGATTTCACCCAGTGTGGACTTTGCAAATTGAATTGGTTGTATCGGTGCTCGGATCTGGCTTCCATCAGGAGGCAACCCAGGGCCCCTCCCTCTCCATAAAAGTCCTTAGACTATCTTTACAGAGGTTGCTGACGGTGCAAGGAGGCTTTTGCCCAGAACTGACAGCTCGTCTTGTATTTCTGGATCTTGGGTGTGTCAGTTACCACGTGCAAAATTTACCAGCGGTGTCTGCAGGCTTCATGATGCTGCAATTTATGGGCCAGGAAACCCAACTCCGTCTGTGAACCAAGTTGGATATATTCAGTGGGTCTGCCTTGATAGAAGGCAGTTTTATTTTAAATTTATTACATTTATTTCCTGTATTAATTAGCAAAGCATCCTGGACTAAAAAAAAGGAGAAACCCTCTTCCCTAATTATCCAATTATGGACAGTCTTAGATGAAAGACTTGGAGTTTGGTGATTCCTGACTGTCTCAAAGGTGCTTTTTTCCAAAGGCAACTGGACTTTTTCTTGCTTTTTCCTTGGAGGATGTTTCGCTTCTCATCCACGAACCTGCCAGAACTGACGAAGCTTCTTGGACGAGAAGGAAAAACCAAGAATAGTCCAGTCGCCTTTTGAAAAAAGCACTTTTGAGACAACCCTGACCTGGATGACTGAGGATCTCCATAGACAAAATAACTAGAGTTGGAAGAGGTCTTCTAGGCCAGGGGTCAGCAACCTGCGGCTCTGGAGCTGCATGTGGCTCTTTCACCCCTCTGCTGCGGCTTCCTGTCACTCAAAATATGCATCACAACCGCCAATGTTCGACACCCACCGGCATGTGGTTTATTGAGCTTTTCAACCCCTGGTAGGCCAGCTATGGGTAAATCCAATTCAGAAGACAACAGAATGTTTAATTCAACGACATATGCTAGTTTTGTGGCTGCTCAAGAAATAGTCAGATACAGGAAGGTTTTTGTGGCTCCTGGTGGCTATTTTTCTGTAGGAAACTGGTCCAAATGGCTTTTTGAGTGTTTAAGGTTGCAGACCCCTGTTCTAGTCCAACCCCCTGCTCAGGCATACCATTGCCCATAAATGGTTGTCCAGTCTCTTCTTAAGCCCTTTCGGTGTTGGAGCATTCACAATTTCTAGACATTGTGAATGTTGGTCATCACCTTTAAAGCGCTCCATGGCTTAGGACCAGGGTATTTACGGGACTGCCTTCTGCCACCAATTGCCTCCCACTGGCCGGTTCGCTCCCACAGAGAGGGCCTCCTCAGGGTGCCATCAGCCAGACAATGTCAGCTGGCGACCCCCAGGGGGAGAGTCTTCTCTGTGGTAGCTCCCACCCTCTGGAACGATCTTCCTCCAGAGTTGCGAACGATCTCTGACCTCCGGACTTTTCGTCAGGCCTTAAAAACTTACTTTTTTCAGCTTGCCGGCTTGGGCTGATCCCTGTAAAATTTTTTAGAATTTTTAGAGTTTTTGATATTAATTTTAAATTGAATTGTTTTAACTATCGGCCAAATACATATTAGTTGTTTTTTAAAATTTTAACTTTTGTGTAGCTTGCTTTTTATTCTGGCTGTTCACCGCCCTGAGTCCGCAAGGAGAAGGGCGGTATACAAATCTAATAAATAAATAAATAAATTTATTCCTAAACTATTACCTATGAAAGCATGACACTTTTAAGACCAAACAGGCCTCTTTATAGAGAAAATTCTGCAGCAGAAGAGATATTTGTTAGTTTTTTTCAGGTAGCCTCTTAGAGGAAACTGTAAGGGCCTTTGATACCACTGGCCTCCAGTCTCTGCAATCTATCAATGGAGCTGGCAGCAGAGTCAGACAGTGAGGAGCTTGGGGAGGAACATGGGCCAGTCCTGGGGGCTGGGGAAAGCTTGGATGAGAGCTCTGCATCGGAGGCAGAGAGGGAGATAGACAGGAGCGAGGCAGAGGAGCAGCTGGAGCCCGTTCCCAGTGTGTGCATGCTCAGAGCTGCCAGAAGAGAAGAACTACTCAGAAAGCAGGGTCGACTCAGGAGTAAAGCCACACCTTGGAGGTGATTGGCCCCTCCCATTGGAAATAAAAGAGGAGCAAACGGCGTGGGCTTTTGCAGGAAACAATTCGTTCGTTCCGTGACTCTGAGAGAGACTGTGCCAAGTTTTTCCTTGTACTGCGTTTGGAAACAAGTTACGTGGCAGCTCGCCAGGCGAGATAAGGTCTGTGTTGATAAACATTCCTTTGAAAAACCATCTGGACAAACCTTGCCGACTGTGAATGAACGTAATCCACAGTCGTATAAATCAAAGAGGTTTTGTCGGCACCAATTCCTGCCTCCTGCTTGCTTAAGGGAGCCTAGGTCAGAACAGAGTCTCTTGATTCTCCATTCCCAGTGCTGTCTGAATTTCTACTCATTCAGTATTCCCCACCCCCATCCCTTTTTTTTTTTCCTCCCTTCTTCTTCCAGTGGCTGGATTTTGGCCTTTTCCGCAACCCCAAACTTGGCCGTGAAGATTATCATGATAGTGGTCGCCATGTTCTTCACAACCTGCGCCACGCTCTCCCTCATCCTGCTGAAACGAGTGAGTTGGGAAGACAGATGATTGACGGGTCTAGAATCCTGCAAGTCCTTTCTGCAGGGTTCTCCAAGTAGCGTTCCTTTCTTCTCCTTTTCCCACCGGGGTGGGTGGATGGGGCAAGAATTTATCTCTGCAGCAATCGGAGGTCAACATCACCCTTCCCTTTCTTCTTGCCAAGTAGGGCTGACGGATTCCCCCGACCCCGAATATCTTAACGGAGCTTAGTTGTCTACCCCACTGATAACAGGCAGTCCTCGACTTACGGCCGCAGTTTAGCCCAAAAGTTCCGTTGCTAAGCGAGACATTGAATTTCGGTCCCGTTTTACAACTTTCCCTGCCATGGTGGTTGAGTGAATCGCTGTAGCTGTTAAGTTAGTAACAACGGTCGTTAAAAGTGAGCCTGGCTTCCCCATTGACTCTGCTTGTCAGAAGGTGGCAAACCGTCGTAAGTATGAGCCATTTGCCAAGCATCTGAATTTTTCGATCACATGACCAGGGGGGGATGCTGCAACGGTCATCAACGTGAAAAATCGTAAGCCACTACTTATTTTTAGTGCCGTTGTAACTTCAAACGGTCATTAAATGAACTGTTGTAAGTCGAGGACTACTTGCATGCTTCTAGAATACTTTTATCGTGCCTGGGTGGGCGTTCACCCCATTAGTAGTTCATTCGAGGTACTAAGCCATGGTACCAATAAAAGTCTGGTTTATCATGGTTGATAAAGCCATGGTTGTCTTTGAGCTTGGTGCTTTTCTTGAAGCGTTTCATTACCCAGCGAGGTAACATGATCAGTGCTAGTCCATGGGTTTATTGAACAAAATTGGCCACGTTGGGGATGCTGCCACAGCTGTCAAACATGAGGAGCGCCATAACTTTAAACTCTTGCTCAATGAAGGCTCGTAATTCAACCTGTACAACATTTGTATCAATGGCCAGAATGCTGCCACCCTCACGCTGCTGGTCTCCTCCAGCGGAACAAAGGATGGACGGTTGCCAGCTCTGGACCTGCCGGGCGGGGCTCTTACTGACCTCCTCACTTTGTTTTCTCCACTCCCAAAGGTCCACTCGCTCTATCGCCGGACAGGCGCCAGCTTCCAGAGAGCACAGGAAGAATTCTCCCAAGGCATCCTCAGCAACAGGAGCTTTCAGACGGCCGCTAGCGGGGCAGCATCCGCGACGGCTCAGAATGCTTTCCGGGGAAACTGAACTTCCCCAGCGAGGTTCCTGCTTCCGTTCCTCGCGGTACCTGATCGCCCACGTTCAGGTTGTTCTCTCCCCATGGGTGCAGCACGCCTTAACTCCCAAGAGGCTCGCGGGGCGTTTCAACCTTCCAACTTTACCCTGTCTCCATCCGCGTCTTGTTGGAAAGGGCAATATTCGGGGTGCCTAAACTTCGGTGTGATTTCTTCTCCCCCACCCCCCCTCACTCTTTCCTCCATCCTTCTCTTCCAATATCTTTTTTTTTTTTTACTTAAAAACGTGTAAATTTCCTGCACTTTTCCATTTCTTCCATTGCTGGCGTTTTGGGGGTGGGGGGTGGGGAGAGGGGGAGCGATTTTTGCACTCTTGACTCTCCCGCCGGAAGCATCACTGAACAATCCCCTTCCCTTCCCGGCTGTTGCCTTTGATGATTTTTTTTTTAATTAGCCGAAGATCGTTAACTGCCAGCGTAGAATAGGCTGTACAGTACGGCTGTTTTCCCCTTGTGTGTGTTTTCTGGGAGATCTGAAAAGACACCATTTGTGGAAGACACTCCTTGTGCCTTTTTCCCCCCTCACCCACCCAAACGCCACCGAAACAAACCAGGTTTCCTATCTGGGATTGAAATTTTTGGATCGTTAGGGAGGATAGAGTCTTATTCACCAGCAGCATTGGCCCCCCGAGACATTAGCAACCTGGATTTTGAAAGGAGTTGATGGGGTTTCAGTGGAGCAAACATAGGGATGAAGGGGGCAATGATTTCTAATTTGAATGATTTTCCCGTATTGATTTTACTCAACGCCATCAAACCTGCTTTGGTCTCTCTGGCCTCCTCACCCAGCCTCCATACAACTGCCAAAGCAAACAATTCTTCAAAAGGAGCACGTTAGCAAAAGCTCCTCTTCCTCAACAATAATATATAAATAAATGAGCCTATGGAAACCCCCTCCTCTGATTTTTACCAGATTTTTTTTTTCCCCCGAAGTTGCCGGCAAAATAAAAGTTTGGAGAGAAAGACAATGGATTTAGCCCAGGCTTGTTTGAGGCAGAATGGATGACAGGCAGCTGCGTCCAAAATCTTAAATTCTCTCTTTATTCAACCCCCCACAAAGCTTGAATGACAGCAGCCGTGAAAAACATCCGGGCTCCCCTCAAGAGGCCCGTTTTGAGTTCTCTGAAAACGAATCAGTGTAAAAAGGAAAACTTTAGAAGATCCCTCCTCATCTGATAGGCTTGATCGATTGATCGACTCTTAAATTGGGGATATCGACTCTTAAAATTGGGGATATAGCTCTCCAAAACACTAAATGCTCTTTGGTTAACTTCTGTCGATCTGCTTCTAAGATGCACATCTAAAGCTTATAAATATCTTTTAATAAATCCAATGAAGGAGGAGCATTCAGAGAGCTTACAATCTTGCTAACCAGTTTTTTCCCCTTACTTTTTTACTCATTTAGGTAAACTTGGTGTCTTTCTCTCCCCTCCCCCCCCCCAAAAAAAATACATAGATGTTTGGGGTTTGTTTTGTTTTGTTTTCACCACGGATGTTTCCAAACTTTTGTGAGCTTGGAATGTACCCTGGTACATCCCAGATAAGTATCTCTTGGTTTCTATCTCTCTTTTTTATTTTTATTCTTCTTCTTCGGAGATATGTAATGATGGCAGAAATGAGATTTTTTTAAAAAGAAAAATGAAATAAAATCTTCCCCTCTCGGATGTATTTTCCACCTCTTAATTATTATTATTATTTTTTTTTTGGTTGTAAAAAAAAATTGTATATTTCAAACTTTTGTGGTTAAATACAGAATAAAAATATCAAGACTTAGTAGAAACGTGTTTTGTGTGTGTGTCTTTCTTTGAATGCCATTAAGCATTGGAAGACTTCGTTTCTCTTATTGCCTTGTCCTGTTATATTCTGTTCCCGAAGCTCTTGATGGTGGCCTTCAAAAGATAAAACGGGAGCAATGCAGACTGATTTCTGGAGGCAGCTGCCAAGGGAAAGCTTCAAGGGATTATTTTTAGGCATCCTGTGACAGGCTGAATCTTAGTGGCTGTTTGCACACCATCCAATTTTCTGACTTTACAAGGAACACCAAGTCACAAACACGACAGAGGCTGGGTTGGCACATCATGAGACACATATGCAAATAGAGAGAGAGAGAAAGGGAGGGGGAAAGATTGTTTTTATCAATAATTCAAGGTGACAAAACATGTATCTCATGCTCCTCCCTCCCTCTTATTTTCCCCACAAATATAATCCTGCAAGATGGGCTGATACCCAGCTGGCTTTCATGCCTAATATGGAACTAGAACTCTCCCATCTCCTGGTGTTTGGCCCAGGCTCACCCAGCGGCTGTCATGTCTAAGGTGGAACTATAACTCACAGTCTCCTGCTAAGTGACCCAGCTGGCTTTTGTACCTAATGCAAGACTAGAATTCGCCATCTCCTGGTGATTGGACCAAACTCACCCAACCACACTGCAGTGCCTAAGTTGGAACTAGAACTCGCTGTCTCCTGGTAAGTGGCCCAAATTCACCCACCCAAAAGCCACCTCCTGGCTTTTGTACCTAAAGCAAGACTAGAATTCACTATCTCCTGCTGATCGGCTCAAAGCTGCCCAACCAGGCTCTCATGCCTAAGGTGAAACTAGAACTCACTGTCTCCTGGTAAATGGCCCAAAAACCCATCCACGACTGGCTGTCATGTCTAAGATGGAACTACAACTCACCATCTCCTGGTCATTGGCCAATAGTCACCCAGCTGGCTTTTGTAGCCAAGGCAAGACTAGAACTCGCCATCTCATAGTCGCCCAACCAAGTGGAACTAGAACTCGCCGTCTCCTGCTGATCGGTTCCAAGTCACCCATCCACCCTCTTATGCCTAGGGTGGAACTACAACTCCCTGTCTCCTGGTAAATGGCCCAAAGTCACCCAGCTGGCTTTTGTATCTGAGGCAAGACTAGAACTCACCATCTCCTGGTGATTGGCCCAAACTCGCCCAGCTGGCTGTCATGTCTAAGGTGGAACTACAACTCACCACCTCCCGGTCATTGGCCCATAGTCACCCAGCTGGCTTTTGTAGTCAAGGAAAGATTAGAACTCGCCATCTCATAAGTCACACAACCAAGTGGAACTAGAACTCGCTGTCTCCTGCTGATTGGTTCCAAGTCACCCATTCACCCTCTTATGCCTAGGATGGAACTACAACTCACAGTCTCCCGGTCATTGGCCCAAAAACTCATCCAGCTTAAGGTGGAACTGCAACTCACTATCTCCTGGTCCTTGGCCCATAGTCACCCAGCTAAGGTGGATCTATAACTCACTGTCTCCAGGTCATTGGCCCAAAAACTCATCCAGCTGGCTGTCATGCTTAAGGTGGAACTGCAACTCACCGTCACCTGGTCCTTGGCCCATAGTCACCCATTTGACTTTTGTAGCCAAGGCAAGACGAGAACTCGCCATCTCATAGTCCCCCAACCAAGGGGAACTAGAACTCACCTTCTCCCGGTTTCTAACCTGGTGCCTTTACTACCGGACCAAAACCGGCGTTAAGGGGCTTCCCGTCCATCTTTACCCCGGATTAAGACCCCCACCTCCCCACTCCCTCCCTCCTAGCCACCCCCAGGAATTTCCTCCCCCCCCCACCTCCCCGGGGAAACCTGCAGCGCATCGTCGCAGCGGCGCCCAGTTGCCAGCCGGTTGCGCGCAAGGGCTGCGCTTCTCGGCTTGCATTGCCAAGCAGGAAGCGGAGCAGGAGGAGCCTCCGCCGCCTCCGCCTCTGCCTCTGCCTCCAAGCGGCGACCCGGAGGAGCCTTGCCCGGCCCGGCCGCCTCGCCTGCCCGGCGGTGGGTGGGTAGGTGGGTGCTTGGAGATGGCCGGGGCCGGCTGGGCACCTCCGCAGCTGGAAGATTTCTTGCTAACCGAGCGGCTGGGCAGCGGCACCTACGCCACTGTCTTTAAAGCCTACAGGAAGGTAACGCGGGGTTGGCATGGAGGAGTATCTGGGAGCCCTGGCCTGCTCCAGGTAGAGCCTCCCCTGCGCGAGGAAGTCTACCTGGAAGGATCTACCTGCGCGCAGTTCCTTGGCGCCGGGTTGGGTTGGGTTTGGTTGGGGACGCGCGTGCAAAAAAAGAGGGGGAGTCAGCCGGACAGGAGTCTGGTGAGGATGATTCACACACACACACACACACACCCCTACTATGGGGTTTCCTAATGGTTGTGGTCTTGGGACCCTTTCCCACTTTGGAAAAATTAGGGTGGATTTCCTCCCCACCACCACCACTCCTTCTCCTTCCAAAAGAGTTTTTGGGGTGCAGGGATTATCCGTGGAATGGATCGGGATAAAAATGTATCCAACTCATTGTTTATACTTTTATCTGTTATTCTTCTATGTGCTTGAGAAATAAATGAATACTTTCTAAAATACTTCTAAAAAACGAAAGTGGAGGCATCCTGTAAGAATCCTATGGGGCAGAAATGACCGAAAGCAATGAAATATTTAAGAAGGATGGGATATTTTTCATGAAAAACAAACCTACCTACCTCCCCCTCTCCCCATATTTTGTTAGCACAGTAAAAAAAAAATAATTCGAGGAACAGAGGGGCGTTTTATTTATTCAATGTATTTATTTATTATGATTTTCTTCTCACCCATCTCCCGTACAAGTATTTTGTATTCGGATCCATTTCATGTATTCATAATCATGTTTATACTTTTATCTGTCATCGTATATATGCTTGACAAATAAGTAAAATAAATAAATAAAGTAAAAAGTACCCAGGGTTAAAAAAAAAACAACATTCTTAAGTACTGAAAAATAGAAAATAGAAAACAATTAGTCTCTTTTAATAATTTAAACAATACAGCCAAAAGACGAACAGAGGTAAGATGCAAGCATTTCGTATTGACTCATCAGTACCTACATTACAATAACTCGGTTAAAATCAGCCTCAAATATAAGATCTATTGGATCTATTTTAACCATGTTATTGTAATGTAGATACTAATGAGTCAATACGAAATGCTTGTTCATCTTTTGGCTGTATTGTTTAAAATATTCAAGGTTGAAAAACGTTCTAAAAAGCTAGACAATATAAAATACCCAAAGTTAAGAAAAAACATTTTAAAAAATATAAAATGTGCAAGGTTAAAAAACATTTTAAAAAGCTAAAAAATATAAAATACCCAGTTAAAAAAACATTTTAAAAAAGCTAAACAATATAAAATACCCAGTTAAAAAAACATTTTAAAAAAGCTAAAAAATATAAAATACCCAGTTAAAAAACATTTTAAAAAGCTAAAAGATATAAAATACCCAAAGTTAAACAAATCGTTTAAAAAGCTAAAAAATATAAAATACCGAACGTTAAAAAACATTTTAAAAAGCTACAAAAAATATAAAATACGCAAGGTTAAAAAACATTTTTAAACTGTAATAAAATATAAAATACCCAAGGTTAAAAAACATTTTAAAAAGCTACAAAATATAAAATACCCAGTTAAAAAAACATTTTAAAAAAGCTAAACAATATAAAATACCCAGTTTAAAAAACATTTTAAAAAAGCTAAACAATATAAAATACCCAGTTAAAAAAACATTTTAAAAAACTAAAAGATATAAAATACCCAAAGCTAAACAAATATTTTAAAAAGCTAAAAAATATAAAATACCGAACGTTAAAAAACATTTTAAAAAGCTACAAAAAATATAAAATACGCAAGGTTAAAAAACATTTTTAAACGGTAATAAAATATAAAATACCCAAGGTTAAAAAACATTTTAAAAAGCTAAAAAAAATATAAAATAGCCAGTTAAATTAAAAAAAAAAAAAGCTAAAAAATATAAAATAAAAACCTTACTAGAAAATTCTGAACCCTTTTCCTTTCTCTCTTGTTAGAAGAACACCCGGGAAGTGGTAGCCATCAAATGCGTGAGTAAGAAAAATCTGAACAAGGCCTCTGTCGAAAACCTACTGACCGAAATTGAAATCCTGAAGACCGTCCGGCACCCTCACATTGTGGAGTTAAAGGACTTCCAGGTGCAAAGAAAGGGGGGGGGGTATCTTTTGCCTGAGGTTGAGGTGTGAGTACTGGTCTTAAGTCCCTTTGTTCAGTACCGTTGAAACTTGGGATGGTCGCTCAACAAATGGTTGTAACCCAAGCACTACCTGCAAAGGAGCTGCAGCCATTTCTTTGACCAAGCTACTTAGAGCACCACATCCTAAGATTGATGGTGCAATTCTGCACACATTTATTCAGCAATAAATCCCATTTTGGCTCCATAAGGACTAGAAACTTGGGGGAAAAAAAGAGGTTGGCTCAATGCAAATGGGAAAGTAGAAGTGCTTTTGATCAACTTGATGGAGGGTTTTTTTTCCCCCCCTCTCTTCTTTTAGTGGGACAAGGAATACATCTACTTAATCATGGAATATTGTGCTGGAGGTGATCTGTCCCGTTTCATTCGTAGCCGGAGGATTCTTCCAGAAAAGGCGGCTTGTATATTTCTACAACAACTGGGTGAGGAATAAGGAGAGAAACTTGTGGACTTCAACTCCCAGAATTCTCCAGCCAGGTATCCTATCCTGTCTGGGGAATTCTGGGAGTTGAAGTCCACAAATCTTAAAAGTTGCCAAAGTTGAATATCCCTGCTTTAGAGCAGTGTTTCTTGAAGACGGTTGAACTTCAGCTTGCAGGCTAGGGAATTCTGGGAGTTGAAGTTCGCCCTTCTGAAAGTCGCTGAGGTTGAGAAACGCTGGCTTAGGGATCTAGTCCTCAAGAATATGGACTGCTTCTGAGTGCATTTTCCTTTTTTCAAAGCAGCTTGTGCCTTGAAGTTTCTTCACGATAAGAATATCTCCCATCTGGACCTCAAACCCCAAAATATCCTACTGAGTTCCTTGGAAAAACCTCATCTCAAGCTGGCAGGTATGGAAAGGATCGGAATGTCAGGCTAAGACTGGCTGGGCACAATTTCTCATTGAAATCCCTTCAAGTGGATTTAGCTCGCAAGTAACACAATCAGTAGGGTTTGTCTTTACTATGCTGGCCATAAATCATCATCTTTTAATGATCCCATAATCCCTTGCAGAGTGGAATCCGAGCAACCGAATGGAGCTTGCAGAGTGTTTTATTGGCCAGGTGCCCTTCCTGTCACCAATGCGGAGTTACATTCAGTAGATATATTCTCATTGTGCCGAGAGAGAGAAATATCTGTCTCTACCTAGGATCGAACTCACAGCCTCCTGATTGTGAGGCGAGAGCTCCATCTCTAGGCCACCGCACCTTATGTCGGCCGTAAATGCGAGGCGCAATCCTAAAGCACTTTTCGGAGGCCCCCCCCCAATTAATTGGTAAATGAATGGTTGTAATGGGTAGGGTTGCAAAACCCTAATCCTAACCCTAACCTGATGATTTCCCCGGGATACAGGGATGAACTCTTCCTGTAAAGGTTTTGAATCAATGCTCCCTCTTTTCCCCCTAGATTTTGGTTTTGCACAGCACATGTCCCCCAGGGATGAGAAGCACGTGCTGAGAGGTTCTCCACTTTACATGGCGCCCGAAATGGTGTGCAGTCGGCAATACGATGCTCGGGTAGATTTGTGGTCAGTAGGCGTGATCCTCTACGGTAAGATAAGATGAGATAAGATGAGATCACTTGTATTGTCTCTTTTTTCTGCAAACATACTAGTACACATTTAAAAAATTGAATTCTGATGCCCGCTCTCAAAATATATATATATATACATCCATAGACACACACCCATACACCCGTACACATACATTTGTCTGTCTGTTTATACACACACACACACATATACCGTGTTTCCCCGAAAATAAACTCTCCCCAAAAATATTTAAACACATGCGCAGCCGGTCCCTGCCATTTTCTCTGGTTAGGATTAGGGAGACAGAGCTGCAAAATCAGGTAAGACAGCAAGGAGCTCCCCGTCTTGCTCCAAGCGCCCAAAATAATAAGACCTCCCCGAAAATAAGGCCAAGCGCTTATTTTGGGATTGAGCCTGGATAGCTCTACAGACTAAAAAGCCCGCTATTAACATTCAGCTGTCTGCAATTATTGCAAGTTCGAATCTCACCAGGCTCAAGGTTGACTCAGCCTTCCATCCTTTCTAAGGTAAAGGTAAATTGAGGACCCGGTTTGTGGGGGCAATAAGCTGACTTTGTATAAATATACAAAAGTATGAACACATTGTAAGCCACCCTGAGTCTCCAGAGAAGGGCAGCTTTGGGGAAACACGGTATACACATACGCACACATGGATGGATGGATAGACAGACAGACAGACAGACAGACAGACAGACAGACATGTACATACAGTAGTGGCCAAAATTGCGGAAACTTTTTGAGAAAAGTGTATTTTCTAAAAACTACCTAATATCACTTTTTTTTTTGGAGTAAGAAGCATAAAATTATATGTCAATGGAAAGATAATTTAATCAAGAATGTAATGCCATCACTTTTAGGAAGGATTTGCTATTAGAATAGCAGTTACAGTATAAAGAAGAAAAGGGAAATACGTAGAAAAAAACGAGATATACAAAAATGATCACCATAGAAAAAACGAGATATACAAAAATGATCACCATAGAAAAAATGAGATATACAAAAATGATCACCATGTCAGTTAATACTTAGTTGGGTAACTTTCCGCATGAATGATGGCCTTGCAATGTCTTCCCATGGAGTCTTTTAGTTCTGCAGCTGTTATCATGTGAAATCAAGTTTGAATGATGGCTTCTATCAACCTGGTTATGGAGTAAGTAGCATAAAATTATATATCAATGGAAAGATAATTTAATCAAGAATGTAATGCCATCACTTTTAGGAAGGATTTGCTATTAGAATAGCAGTTACAGTATAAAGAAGAAAAGGGAAATACGTAGAAAAAAACGAGATATACAAAAATAATCACCATAGAAAAAACGAGATATACAAAAATGATCACCATAGAAAAAATGAGATATACAAAAATGATCACCATAGAAAAAACGAGATATACAAAAATGATCACCATAGAAAAAATGAGATATACAAAAATGATCACCATGTCAGTTAATCCTTAGTTGGGTAACTTTCCGCATGAATGATGGCCTTGCAATGTCTTCCCATGGAGTCTTTTAGTTCTGCAGCTGTTATCATGTGAAATCAAGTTTGAATGATGGCTTCTATCAACCTGGTTATGGAGTAAGTAGCATAAAATTATATATCAATGGAAAGATAATTTAATCAAGAATGTAATGCCATCACTTTTAGGGAGGATTTGCTATTAGAATAGCAGTTACAATATAAAGAAGAAAAGGGAAACATAGAAAAAAACAAGATATACAAAAATGATCACCATAGAAAAAACGAGATATACGAAAATGATCCCCATGTCAGTTAATCCTTAGTTGGGTAACCTTTAGCATGAATACGGCCTTACAAGGTCTTCCCATGGAGTAAACCGAGTCTTTGAGTTCTACAGCTGTTATCATGTGAAACCAAGATTGAATGATGGCTTCTATGAACTGGGTTTTTTGCTGGGTCACTTCTGATGAACAAGTTTCTTTAGTCGGCTCCATAGATTTTCCATTGGGTTAAGATCTGGGCTATTCCCAGGGCCATTCCAGCAGTGGAATAGGATTCTCTTGAAACTCAAAAAAAAAAGTGGTGTTATTAGCCATCAAACCTCAAAAATACACTTTTCCCAAAAGGTTTCCACGATTTTTGTCTAGGTTGATGTCTTCTGAAATTCTTCCCGGGTCAAGAGATTTGGAAGCCATGATTGTGGCTTCCTTCTCTGCAGCTTCCTCTGGATTCTTTCCGACATTTTGCAAGACATCCGATCCTTAACTAGGTTACCTTTTTTTATTTCCCCTTCTAGAGGCCCTCTTTGGCCGGCCCCCTTTCGCCTCCAAATCTTTTGCTGAGCTGGAGGAGAAGATCCGGAGCAGCCAACCTGTTGAGGTAACCCTGCAAGGCTGCAGGTGGGGGTTGCCTTGGTGGGTTGTGATGTGAGTTTTACAGCAGGGGTGTCATGCCCCCGTCGGAGTCTGAAGACGAGCAGCTGAAAGAGAGCAAGAGAGTGGTTCCGTTGGCTGTGGAAGAAACTGGGGAAGGGCAGAGTCGGGCTGGGCAGAGCAGGGGAGAGGTAGAACAACGGAGGGGGGGGTTCAGATGAAGACCAAGGCCCACCCCCTCCTCATCCTAGGGCACGCAGGGAAGAACGGAGAAGAGAGCAATGTGGGTTGCATGTCTAAGAGGAGGAAAAGGACTCCGATTCCCTACACAAGGCACACCTGGGGATGGAATTTAAAGGAGAGGCAAATGGGAAGGGACGGTTGTCGGGAACAAACCCTGAGTTCATCTTGTGTTAACTGCTTTATCTGAGTTCCTGGCATCCTCCCAACTGGTTTGATTTAATGCCGTGCTTCTTCACTTCTGGAACTCCTTATCTTGCTTGCCCTGCCGGATTAGTTAACCTTATCTTGCCTTGCTGGATTTATAGTTGGAAGTTTTCTGTTTATAAGGCCTGGACTGGTGTATTTTCAGCCAACAGCTGTTCCAGTTTTGTGGGAGAGTTTTTCTCCAGACCGGTTAGGGGCAAAGTTGGAGCTAATAAAGGGACTCGTACTTATTCTCTGGCTGTGTTGCCTTTCATGCATTTTTCTGAGAAGGGATCTGTAGGTTTCCCCAGATTGTGCAAGGGATCCATAGCACAAGCCTGTGTCCCCACCGTTGGGCTTCTCTTTGGAGTGATTGAAAAGTTCCCTGATCAGGAGTGGGGTACCTTTAAGCCTTCACCTGCTTCTCCCACCTTTCCCTGCACAGCTTCCCAGCCGCCCCCGCCTCTCCCCGGAATGCCGGGATCTCCTGCAGCGTCTTCTGCAAAGAGACCCCCAGCAGCGCATCTCCTTCCAGGCGTTCTTCGCGCACCCCTTTGTGGACATGGAGCACATGCCCAGCGCAGAAAGTTTGGGGAAAGCAGTGAGTATCAGCAAATGGGAGAGAGAGGGAGAGGGAGAGAGAATAAACGAAGGAAGGAGGGAAGGCAGGCCGGCAGGCAGGAAGGAAGGAAGAAAGGGAGGAAGGAAGGAAGAGGGAAGAAGGAAGAGGGAGGAAGAAAGGAAGAGAAAGGAAGGAAGGAAGACATGATAGGAAGGGAGAAGGGAGGGAGGGAGGGAGGGAGGGAGGGAGGAAGGAAGGAAGGAAGAGAGGGTGGGGGAAGAGAAGAGAAGTAAGAAATGAAGGTAGGGAGGAAGAAAGGAAAGAAGACAGAAGGAAGGAAGGTAAGAAAGGAAGAGGGAGGGAGGGAGGGAGGGAGGAAGGAAGGAAGGAAGGAAGGAAGGAAGGAAGGAAGGAAGGAAGGAAGGAAGGAAGGAAGGAAGGAGAGAGGTTTTGTAGTTCAGCACTGGCAGAGAATTTACTATTACAGTAGAATCTACTTGGTCTCTATTTGCTAGATCCCTCTAGACAGATCAGACCAAATCCACTCCGCAGGAAAAACCAGAACTATTTTTGTTGAAAGTAGCTCTAATATCAGACTTTTGCAAGTCAGATTATAAACCCATAAATATACAAATAATTATATTCCTCCTCCTCTTCCTCACAGTTAATTGAATTTCAGAGGTATATCTCTGAGCCACCTCCAAATGTTATCTGGCTGGTGGATTCTGGGAGTTGAAGTCCACAGAAGTTAAAGTTGCTAAGGTCGGGCAACCCTGTTTTTGAGGACGGACTCGCTCGGCCCGGAGTCTCTTTTCTTTAACATCATCTTATGTTGCTTCATTACAGACCAAACTTGTCATGGAAGCCGTCAAGAAGGACCAAGAAGGTGACATGGCCACTGCCCTGTCACTCTACTCCAAAGCTCTGGAGTACTTTGTTCCTGCCTTACGCTGTGAGTAGCCCAGTTGCTCTTTGCTTTTCCCTTCCTTCTTTCCACTAGAGCAGGAGTTAGCAACCTGTGGTTCTGGAGCAGCATGTGGCTCTTTCACCCCTCTGCTGCGGCTCCCTCTCACTCAAAATATGCATCACAACCGCCAATGTGTGACACCCACAGGCACATGATTTATTGAGCTTTTCAACCCCCGGTAGGCCAACCATGGATAAATCCAAGAAAAGAAAAGTTTCAGAAGAAAACAGAAGGTTTAATTCAACTACATAGGCTAGTTTTGTGGCCGCTCAAGAAATAGTCAGGCACGGGAAGGGTTTTGTGGCTCCCGGTGTTTTCTTTTCTGTGGGAAATGGGTCCAAATGGCTCTTTGAGTGTTTAAGGTTGCAGACCCCTGTTCTAGAGTAAGTCAACCCACTCTGAGTAAAAAGCAAAGTGCTCCAGAGAGCAGGATAAGAAGTAATGGGTTTCATTTTCCCGGGGTCCTTTCTTTGTGTGTTTCTATACTGGCTGATAAAACCACCATTAAAATGGGGCACGAAAAGCCATCTGCATCAGTGGTGAAATTCAATTTTTTTTACTACCGGTTCTGTGGGCGTGACTTGGTGGGCTTGGTGTGGGTTGGTGGGCGTGGCAGGGGAAGGATACTGTAAAATCCCCATTCCCACCCCACTCTGGGGCCAGCCAGAGGTGGTATTTGCCAGTTCTCCGAACTGCTCAAAATTTCTGATACCAGTTCTCCAGAACCTGTCAGAACCTGCTGGATTTCACCCCTGATCTGCATCCGCTTAATGACCTGGGAGCTACCTGCAACCGTGATCCAAAGTTCTGCCTGTCGCACACACCTCTGGGAGTCACATGACCAAACTTTGAGTGATTGGCAACCAGGCCGCATTGATGTCCATTTTGCAGCAGCTCACAGTCATGTGATGGCGTTTTGCAGTTTTGCCGAAAAGCGGCATTGACGTCCGGCTTTTAAAGCAAACCACCTCCCATAGCGATGGCTCACTTAACAACTGCACCATACAACTAATGAGCACTCAAAAAGAAAGGTTGCAAAAATCAGGTCTTTTGTATGACCGACCCGTTTTGCGACCGTCACGATCGGCAAAGCTCCATTACTGTCGCAAGTCGAGGAGTATCTGCGTTCAAAGGATGGCATTTTCCACTGATTTTTGCCTTTGTGTCTAACACACAGCCTTGCCCTGCTCACTTCCTCATCTCTCTTGTTGCCTCCAGATGAACGGGACGCTCAGCGGAAGGAAGCCATCCGAGCCAAGGTTAGTCAATTGTCCACTTTTCAACTGACCTGATCAGGGGTGGGATTGAAAAATTTTAGCAGCCGGTTCTCTGCCCAGTTGCTGGAGGGGAGGGCGTGGCCATGGGGGCGTGGCCATCTCAACCTCCTGCATCATGGGGGGGGGGGGGCGGGCGTTTTCGCCCTCTCTAGGATCCGGAGGCTTTCCTCAAGTCTCTGGGAGGACAAAAACGGCCTCCCCTGGGCTCTGGAGGATGGAAACGGGCCTGTTTTCAGACTTCTGGTACTTCCAGTAAGCCCGTTTTTTTTGCCCTCCCCAGGCTCCAGAGGCTTTCCTTGAGCCTCCGGAAGGGGAAAAACTGCCTCCTCCGGGCTCTGGAGACCCTACGGAGGCCAGAAATGTGCCCGTTCCCAGGGTTCCAGTAGGCCTATTTTTTTGCTCTCCCCAGGCTCCAGAGGCTTTTCTCAAGCCTCCAAGAGGGCAAAAATGGTCTCCCCCAGGTTCTGGAAACCCTCCAGAGACCAGAAACAGGGCTGTTTTTGCACTTCCGGTACTTCCAGTAGTCCTGTTTTCCCCCTTCAAGAACCTCCACGCGGGCCCTGGACTTATCTCACATCCAAAACGGGTTGCGTGGAGACTCCTGGGAGGGGAGGGGTGGGGTCAGCCAGTCCTTGCAACTACCAGTTCTGACTAAGACAATTTAAAGTCCACCTGTCTTAAAATTGCCGAAGTTGAGAATGGAACTGAGTTCCATTGCCGTTTGTCAGGGCACAAGTCTCAAAAACAGTCTTATTTATTAGCAGTATTTTACACCAAGAGCCCTCTGGCTGTTCTGAGCCCCGATTTATTGATTTATTTTTGAGAAGAAGAACAGGAGGCACCTTAATTTGCAAGGCAAGGTGTCTACTTTGGTGTAAAATCACAAAAGCTCTTCTTCTTTTTTTGACATTCTGCTTCTGCTTCCTAGTCAGTATCAGATGAGGTTATGTCCTCTCACTTTTAAGCCTGTGTTGTGGCCTGTCGGTCTCCAGGCCCCTCCAGCAGCCGAATCAGTTGAGGACGAAGCGTGGGAGTCAGGATCAGGCATCCAGACAATCTGAGAGCTCTGAGGGGGAAGAAGGAATGGAGCTGGCAGAGAGAGAGGGGGGGAGGGAGGGGGGGGAGAGAGAGAGTGGGGAGCTTGGGCCATCTGCCAACCCTGGAGAGTCAACAGCCCCCAGGTCTGGAGATGGCTGATGAGGAAGAAGAGGAACAGCTGGGTCCAGTGTCTGATGCACAGATGCACAGAAGGCAGAGGAGAGGAGAGCAGTGGAAATCTATGGGCTGGTCCTTGGGATAGAAGAGCTACCGCTGCTAGCAGAGCCCCACTCTAGCTCTGGGGATAAAAGGCAACAGGCAGAGACGAATAGATGTGGCAGGCAACTATTCATCTTCCGGCCTGCTGGACTTGTTAAGCCTGCGTGAGAAACTTGTTTCCTGGGCTGCCGGCACTCCTAATTAAAGGAATTTTTGAGCTAACTTCAGAGGGTTTGTTGTGTTTGGGGAGCATAAAGACGAAACGTCAGAACAGCCTGACGTTTCGTCTTTACGTCCTGTTTCTCCTCTTTCCCAGGTAAGCGATTACATCTCACGTGCAGAGCAGCTCAAGGCGCTGGTGGCCTCGGACAACAAAGCCCTTCTGCAAAAAGGCTGCCCCGGACGGGACATTTTAAAAGGTAAATTTTTAAGGCAGGGAAGCTGAACGAGGTAGCATCATCAAACCCTCACTCGAAACAGTGTCTTGTTGGTAAGATCCAGCGCTGGGGAACTCTAGGAGTTGAAGTTTACAAGTCTTAACGTCGGCTGGGGAATTCTGGGACTTGAAATTCACAAGCCTTAACATCGGCTGAGGAATTTTGGGAGTTGAAGTCCATCTGTCTTAAAGTTGGCTGGGGAATTTTGGGAGTTCATCCACCTGTCTTAAAGTTGGCTGGGGAATTCTGGGAGTTGAAGTCCACCTGTCTTAAAATGGCCCAAGGTTGGACTCCCCTGGAGCAGAAGACCTCCAAGGTCCCTTCCGGTCCCATGATTCTATGATAAATAAGGATCTGTCGGAAGATGATGCTGGGTATACATCCTGCAAGAGTGTTGTGGGCCACCAGAGGGCACTCTTCCACAGCCTCCCTTTCTTCAAAATCAAGCTATTTCCCCTGAGCTCTATTTACTATTTCAGGACAGAGCTGGCAAAAGAAATAGCATGTTGTGTTTGCCAACGCTGTTGTAGATTTGCAAGGTAGACAATCAATTTCTGGGGAGTGTTGCAGTTGGCCCAAGAAATTTTTCTTTGGCAAAAAAGGTTGCAAAATCAAGCACAGGTTGTTTTTAACAATGGAAATTCTGGTTTTATTATGATTGTAAATCAAGGACTACCTGTATACGAAAAACAGCCCCTAATCTCTTCCCACACAAATATCTGGAAACTTTATCTTACGTTGGTTTGGTTCTTTGGTTAGAATGCAGCACTGCAGGCTACTTCTGCTGTCTGCCGGCTGCCAGCAGCTTGGCAATTCGATTCTTACCGGTTCAAAGTTGACTCAGCCTTCCATCCTTCTGAGGTCGGTAAAATGAGGAGCCAGATTGTTGGGGGCCAGCGGCTGACTCTGTAAACTGCTTAGAGAGGGCTGTAAAAGCACTGTGAAGTGGGATATAAGTCTAAGTGCTATTGCTAAGTGGGAAGGAAGGGAGGAAGGAAAGGAAGGGAGGAAGGAAGGAAGGGAGGGAGGGAGGAAGGAAGGAAGGAAGGAAACAGAGAGGGTACGAAGGTAGGAGGAAAGGCAGATGAATGGAGGGAGGGAGGAAGATGGAAGGAAGGAAGGGAAGGAAGGAAGGAGACAGAGAGGGTAGGAAGGTAGGAAGAAAGGGCTATAAAGTGGTATGTAAGTGATATTGCTATTGCTATTACTATTGCTATTACTCATCTGCAAACCATTTTTTCCCCTTTTGTTTCAGAGATGTCCAAGAACAAACCTCGCCTTTACGCTGCTCTGGATGTAGCATCTGCTGCTGTGGCAAAGGTGAGCTGCCAGGGGAGACAGGGAAGGTTGCCTTAGTTGAACCTGGGAGAGTTGGAAGGGACCTTGGAGATCTTCTGGTCCAGGGGAGTTCAACCTTGGGCCATTTTAAGACAGGTGGACTTCAACTCCCAGAATTCAAGCAGGAAATCCTGATGCCCTTTCACACAAATGGCTGACCAAACTCTTGTTAAAAACCTCCAGTGATGTTAAAAACGAAGGAAGGAAGGAAGGAAGGAAGGAAGGAAGGAAGGAAGGAAGGAAGGAAGGAAGGAAGGAAGGAAGGAAGGAAGGAAGGAAGGAAGGAAGGAACGAACCTCGGAGATCAAATGGCTGTCCAATCTCTTCTTAGAAACTTCCAGTGATGGAGCACCTACAACCTCTGGAGGCAAACCCTTCCACCGATTAATTATTTTCACTGTCAGGAAATTTCTCCTTAGTTACTTCTTGTCTTGCTTTTAGGTATTTTGGAGATTAGGGTGCCTTAAACTCCTTAAGTTTAAGCTTGCTTAAACATAAGCATAGCTTTTCTGGGGAGGAAAGCTATGGCAAAGTTAGACAGCGTACTAAAAAGCAGAGACATCACCCTGCCAACAAAAGTGCGTATAGTCAAGGCGATGGTTTTCCCAGTTGCAATGGATGGCTGTGAAAGTTGGACCATAAGGAAGGCTGAGCGCCAAAGAATGGAGGCCTTTGAACGATGGTGCTGGAGAAGGCTCCTGCGAGTCCCTTGGACTGCAAGGCGATCCAACCGGTCAGTCCTAGAGGAGATCAACCCTGACTGCTCTTTAGAAGGCCAGATCCTGATGAGGAAACTCAAATCCTTTGGCTGCCTAATGAGAAGGAAGGACTCCCTGGAGAAGAGCCCAATGCTGGGAACGATGGAGGGCAAAAGAAGGAGGGGACGGCAGAGAACGAGGTGGCTGGATGGAGTCACTGAAGCAGTTGGCGTGAGCTTAAATGGACTCCGGGGGATGGTGGAGGACAGGAAGGCCTGGAGGAACATCCTAGCCGGGCTCAAGGTCGACTCAGCCTTCCATCCTTTCTAAGGTGGGTAAATTGAGGACCCAGTTTGTGGGGGCAATAAGCTGACTTTGTATAAATATACAAAAGTATGAAGGCTATTGCTTAACACATTGTAAGCCGCCCTGAGTCTCCGGAGAAGGGCGGCATATAAATCAAATTAAAAAAAAAAAAAACATTGTTGCGATGGGTCGGACACAACTTCACAACTTAACAACAACAACAAACTCCTTGACCTGCCCTGCAGTCCAAAAAAGGAAAAATAAGAGCCAGATGCTGTAAGGATGTGCTAAGCCACACATGGAATGGGAGAGTTGTTCAGTGGGACTTTTTTTTTTTTTTTGCTCTAAATCCTGTCCAGCCAAGACCTTGCACACACACACACACACACACACACACACATACACAAACAGAGAGAGAGAGAGAGACTGCTTGCCTTTGCAGTCCGCTCGAGTGCGAATGTATTCAATTGAATTCGGAAATGAATGGATGTATCAGCGTTCTCTCCTTGAACTCAACATGGCATGAAGAGATCCGATCTTTTCTGCTTCCTAAAATCCCCGGGCTTTTCATTTTATCCAATGCCTCCACATTTTGCCAAGGGGTGAGGAAGCGAGGAAAACGTTTTCTTTCTCCATATCTTTCTCCCCGTGCGGCTCATTTTCGGGACCCCTGTTTGATTCAAAGCGGGGGGGCTTGATTCGTATAAAGATGGAAGAGAATATTTGTAGCTCAGGACTGTAAATCAAGGATTCCTTAGTGCTCTCTGAGACATTTCAAGACCCAACTAGGGAACATAATCCGTGCTAAAAGAGAGTTTGTGGAGTGGAGGAGGAAGAGCGCTAAGGGGTCTTTGGTGATCTCTGAGCTTGGCTGTTTGCATGCTGACTTTTCATTACCCAGCTACGTAACATCATCAGCTCCAGAAGGAAAGGAGTGCTCATTCTTAATAAACTATACCTCCATCGGCAGGGCTAGTAATTGCAGAGAGATTTACTCCCTTCTAGTACCAATGATGTTACCTAGTTGGCTCATGAAACCTCTGCAAGAAAACCACCAAACTCCAAGAGCACCAAGGGCCCCCACGATTTCCATACAAGTTGCTAAACAGATTATCGTAACTCAAGGACCACCTTCACTTCATCAGAGCAAGCTATAAGTCATGAAACCTGATGCCTTATAACAAGGCGTCTTAGGGTTCTCCTTCTGATTTGGGGCATCACCCTGTGATGGGATGCTTTTAAAAAGTCTTTCGTCCATCAGGGATTCAGCTCTCTCTGTCTCTGTCTCTCTCTGGCTCTTTCTCTGTCTCCGTCTCTCCCTCTCTCTCTGTCTCTGTCTGTCTCTCTGTGTCTCCATTTTCATATCTGTCTCTCTCCGTCTCTATGTCTCTCTGTCTCTCTCTCTCTCTCTCTCTCTCTCTCTCTGTCTCTCTCTGTCCCCGTCTCTCTCTGTCTCTGTCTCTCTCTCTCTCTGTCTCCATTTCCGTGTCTCTCTGTCTCTCTCCGTCTCTCTCTGTCTCCATCTCTCTCTCTCTCTCTCTGTCTTTCTCTCTGTCTCTCTGTCTCTCTCCTTGTCTCTCCATTTCCATCTCTCTCTCTCTGTCTCTCTCCGTCTCTCCGTCTCTCTCTCTCTCTCTCTCTCTGTCTCTCTCTGTCTCTCTCTGTCTCTCTCTCTCTCTGTCTCTGTATGTGTGTCTGTCTCTCTGTCTCTTTCTCTGTCTCTGTGTCTGTCTCTCTCTCTCTCTCTCTTTGTCTGTCTGTCTCTCCTCTCTAGGAAGAAGAAGGAAAGGAGGACAGTGAAACACTGGAGCTGTATCAGCAGAGCTTGGGCGAATTGCTGCTGATGCTGGCTGGTGAGTGATAGGTTTGCTGTGTGATGCCAGGATGAGGCTGGAAGATAGGAGAAAATGGCTGGAGGTGGCCAGTGGTCCCTTCTGCTGCAAACTGGCCTATCAGTGAGGTCAAACTTGATTCTAGTGTCTAGGACCCTGGGAGATGTAAAGGGCGGAGCGGGAAGGAAGAAGAAACCATGAGGGACCAGACGAAGGGGAACTAAGCGAGTCCTCTCCGCAAATATCCTTTTCCTCTCATTTTTTTTCCCTAAATCCAGCGGAACCTGCAGGAAGAAGACGAGAGTTGCTACACGCTGAGGTACATTGTGGCTCAAACCCAATCAGAATAGAGCTGGAGGGGACCTTGGAGGTCCTCTAGTCGAACCCCCTGCTCAGACAAGTGGCTGCCCACTCTCTCCTTAAAAACCCCCAGTGATGGAGCACCCGCGACTTTTGGAGGCAAGCCGTTCCACTGCCTGTAGTCCTCACTAAAACGATATAGGGCTGTGATGGCGAACATGTGCCACAGGTGGCACGCAGAGCCATATCTGTGGGCACGCGAGCGTTGCACTAGCTCCAGCCAGCTGATTTTTGCGCCTTCCGGGCCCACCAGAAGACAGGAAACAGGCTGTTTCCAGCCTCCGGAGGGCCTCTGGGGGAATGGGGAAGGCCGTTTTTGCCCTCCCCAGGTTCCTAGAAAGCCTCTGGAGCCTGGGGAGAACAAAAAACGCCGACTGTGCTATCGCGTGCCAAAAGTGAGGGGAGCATTGGGGGGGTTATGCATATGTTCGCGGGGATAGGGAGCATTGAATTATGGGTGTGGGCATGCATGCACGCAACACCCCCCCCCCCGGCGCTCTTCCCATTTTCGGCACCCGATGACAAAAAGGATAGCCATCACTGATATAGGGTCTCCTGTTTGAACAGACATTTGGACTAGAAGAATCCAAGGTCCAGTCCAACTGTTATTCCGTTACTCTGATTTATATTTTTGCAGTCAGCCAGTTGTTAGCACTCTGAGATTTGGTCCTTAATGCGTTAATGACAGCTGACGGCAAAGAATATAAAATCCTTCCGTTTCCCCACCAGTTAGTTAGAACTAAAGAAGCTTCTTGGATGAGAAGCAAAATGTTTTCAAAGTGAAAAAAAAAAACAAGAAAATCCAGTTGCCTTTTTTTGGAAAAAGGCAACTTTGGGACAACCTTAACTTAGATGATTGACCCCATAGACACCAATGTTTACGTGTTTACTAGGTATTTAGTAATGGAAGTGTCCAGGGATACTATTCAGCAGGTTCTGGAGAACTGGTAGCGGAAATTTTGAGTAGTTTGGAGAACCGGCAAGTACCACCTCTGGCTGGCCCCAGAGTAGGGAGGGAATGGAGATTTTGCAGTATCCTTCCCCCAGGAGTGGGGTGGGAATAGGCATTTTGCAGTATCCTTCTCCCAGGAGTGGGGTGAGAATGGGGATTTTGCAGTATCCTTCCCCTGGAGTGAGGTGGGAATGGGGATTTTCCTGTATCCTTCCCCCAGGAGTGGGGTGGGAATGGAGATTTTGCAGTATCCTTCCCCTGGAGTGGGGAGGGAATGGGGATTTTGCAATATCCTTCCCCTGGAGTGGGGTGGGAATGGGGATTTTGCAGTATCTTTCCCCTGGAGTGGGGAGGGAATGGAGATTTTGCAGTATCCTTCCCCTGGAGTGGGCAGGGAATGGGGATTTTGCAGTGTCCTTCCCCTGGAATGGGGTGGGGATGGAGATTTTGCAATATCCTTCCCCCAGGAGTGGGGAGGGAATGGGGATTTTGCAGTATCCTTCCCCTGGAGTGGGCAGGGAATGGGGATTTTGCAATATCTTTCCCCTGGAGTGGGGAGGGAATGGGGATTTTGCAGTATCCTTCCCCCTGGAGTGGGCAGGGAATGGGGATTTTGCAGTATCCTTCCCCTGAAGTGGGCAGGGAATGGGGATTTTGCAGTATCTTTCCCCTGGAGTGGGGAGGGAATGGGGATTTTGCAGTATCCTTCCCCCTGGAGTGGGCAGGGAATGGGGATTTTGCAGTATCCTTCCCCTGCGATGCCCACCAAGCCATGCCCACAGAACCGGTAGTAAAAAAAAATTGAATTCCACCACTGGAAGTGTCTCCAATCACTTCCATGCCAGGCCCATGGGCTTCCCAAGGGCTCGTTGGACAGGGCTGTCTTGATGGACCCAGAGGTTGGTCCTTCTGGATTGATTGATTGATGGGATTGGTTCTTTAGGATTGATTGATAGATGACAATTCAAGGGCCTTTCCTGATCTCCCAATTCTCAAAAGGATTTGCAGTCAATTAAAAAGGAAATGGCTAAATCGTGAGTTTGTGTTTGTCTTGGCAGATCCAGACCCTGATGGGCCGAGCAGAGTATCTTAAAGAACAGATCAAGGTATTTGGGGGGAGGGAGGGAGGGGAGGAAGGAAAAGCTGCCCTCTGTTACCCTGCAAAGTAGGAGGCACCTCAAAACCTTGAGCGGAGGTGATTGGGAAAATAGGTGCGGTGGTAACAGATGGCTTGCCAGAAGCTCAGTTCTTAAGTCAGTTGGCCCGGATCTCTTTTCCTTGCAGATCAAGGAATCGCAGTGGGAAGCTGAGTCCATCGGAAATGAGGGCCTTTCGGATTCTGTGAGAAACTGTAAGTCTAGTCCCTTCCCTTTTTCCTTCCTTCCTTCCTTCCTTCCTTCCTTCCTTCCTTCCCATTCTTTCCTTCCGCCATCCCTCCATATCTCATTTCCTTCCTTCCTTCCCCCCTCCCTCCCTTCTCATCGTCTTTCTGCCTGCCTGCCTTTCCATTCTTATCACTTTCCTTCCTTCCTTCCTTCCTTCCTTCCTTCCTTCCTTCCTTCCTTCCTTCCTTCCCATTCCTTCCTTCCCCCTCTCTCCCTTTTCATCGTTTTGCTTCCTGCCTGCTTGCCTTTCCATTCTTATCACCTTCCTTCCTTCTCCCCTTCCTTCCTTCCTTCCTTCCTTCCTTCTCATCGTCTTCCTTCCTGCCTGCCTTTCCATTCTTATCACTTTCCTTCCTTCCTTCCTTCCTTCCTTCCTTCCTTCCTTCCTTCCTTCCTTCCTTCCTTCCTTCTTTTCCCATTCATATCACTTTCCTTCCCCCTCTCTCTCTCCTCATCTTCCTTCCTTCCTTCCTTCCTTCCTTCCTTCCTTCCTTCCTTCCTTCCTTCCTTCCTTCCCATTCCTTCCTTCCCCCTCTCTCCCTTTTCATCGTTTTGCTTCCTGCCTGCTTGCCTTTCCATTCTTATCACCTTCCTTCCTTCTCCCCTTCCTTCCTTCCTTCCTTCCTTCCTTCCTTCCTTCCTTCCTTCCTTCTCATCGTCTTCCTTCCTGCCTGCCTTTCCATTCTTATCACTTTCCTTCCTTCCTTCCTTCCTTCCTTCCTTCCTTCCTTCATTCCTTCCTTCCTTCCTTCCTTCCTTCCTTCTTTTCCCATTCATATCACTTTCCTTCCCCCTCCCTCTCTCCTCATCTTCCTTCCTTCCTTCCTTCCTTCCTTCCTTCCTTCCTTCCTTCCTTCCTTCCTTCCTTCCTTCTCTCTCCATCCCCTTCCTTCCACCTTGCCCTCCCCTCCCCTGCTCTGTCAGCGCTAGCAAACTAGTTAACGTAGAGAACCAGGCTGGTGTATTAGTGAAGGCACCTCCTGGCTAGAAACTGGGAGACCACGAGTTCTAGTTCTGCGGTAATCATATAGCCTCCTCCTGGGCAACTTTGTGCAGGTCCCTCTCTCGCTGCCTGAAATAACCTCACCAAATAACCTCACCAAGAAAAACTTAGAGAAAAAACACAGAAAAAATTTAGGCTGTTGCCAGGAGAAGAAAAAAAATTCACTCAATTTGAGATCAGTTCGGGGCCAGCCATCTAGAATGCCGGCTTTAAAATTTGCTAAAACTAATCTATAATTCACATTTTTGGGGTGAGTGTGTGTGTGTTTTTTTTTTAATGATTTCATGCTTCATCCAAATTCCTTCCCCCCCCCCCGCCCCTCTTCTACCTTTTTTTAATGGATTCCTCTCAGGACTTCATCTAAATTGCTTCCTTTCTTTTCTCTTCCCTTTTTTTCAGCATGTACTTTACAGTGACCCATTGCCAGGAACTGGCCCGGGAGCTTCCATACCTCAACCAGCGAGCCGTGGACAATCCAAATTTACACCCCATTTTTGGGGGGACTAAGAGTTGCTGGCCTAAAGCCGTGTCCCTCTGCAGATTCAGACGGATGGAGCAAACTCTGGGGAATCTGAAGTTTTGTAGACAGCCAAGTCTTGGTATGGCGTGGTTTATTTTTCCAGTTGGCAGAACCGAATTGAAGTGAGTCACCTTAGATCAGGGGTCCTCAAACTTGGCAGCTTTAAGACTTGTGGGCTTCAACTCCCAGAATTCTCCAGCCAGCATAGCTGGAGTTGAAATCGTTGAAATCCAGAAGTCTTTTTTTTTTAATTTAATTTTATTAATTTCATTAAATATACAATTTAAAAACATTAGACTTGATGCGACTTGTCTGGTACATACTTTTCCAACACTTTTTCTTTTGTGTATATTACAATATAATGTCATGCATATTCCATGTATGTATACTTTTTGTACATTCAATCACACTTCAGTTACATACATATTCCGTTCGTCTCTATTCAAATCCAATTTATTCCTATCTAATATTTCTTAATTTAATTTAATTTATTTTTCTCCCGTTTTCTTCACTCGTTTCTAATTCTCTATCCCTACATTCCTCCTTTTTCTCTAGCCATTTATAAAATGTATAAAATGTACATGGAATTCCGATTCATCTTTATCTTTGAGCTCCATTGTTAACCTGTCCATTTCTGCAGAGGTCAATATTTTGTTAATTATTTCTACCCTCCTGTGGGTTCTCGCTACATTTCCAATTTTGTGCGAATATCAACCTCATTGCCATTAGTATGTGTACCATAAGATATATTTCTTCTTTTGTATAATTATCCCTTACTATACCCAGAAGGAAGAGTTCTGGCGTCATATCTATCATCTTGTTTAAATCCACAAGGCTTAAAGCTGCCAAGTTTGAAGACCTCTGCCTTAGAGCCTAGCTATATCAAACATTTAAAGAGCAGGGAATAAGCTCAGGATACTTTCGTTGAAGTTGCGTAGCATATACTGTACTTACACAATGTTTACAATTGGGTGATGCCAGGAAAGTTCTTTCTGTGCATTGTCCTGACTGAGGGAAGATGGAGAATCTTATAGAGAAATATCTTCATAAACTATTTTCGAACGCCTGCAAGTGTGTTTCTTCTTTTATTTACCATTGGGGAGGTGGGGGGTGGGGGGAAAACAGTGGTGGGACTTGAATAACTTAACAACCGGTTCTCTGGTTGAGTAGGGGTGGCCGGTGGGTCATGTGACTGGGTGGGTGACGTCATCATTGCAACCAGCCCCATTTCCCAGCCAGCACTCGAATCGGACAATGAGGAGGCTGGAGAAGATGTGGTGCCAGAGGTGGGGATTCAGCCAGGGCCTTCAGAACCTCCAGAAGCTCTCATAAGTGAAGAGGAAGAAGAGGAGGAGCCTCTTCTCGATGCACAGGCGTGCAGAGCGGCCAAAAGGCAGGAGTGGCTCCTCAGAAGGAGGTCTCCTCGAGAGTAAGACTTGGGGCTAATTGGCCACTCCCTTAGCCTATTTAAGGAAGAACTCCGACTGAAGCAATTTGCAGGGAACAACTTCATTCACTCTCCTTCGCATCTGGATCTTAGTTCTCTTAGTTTTTTTCTGGGATCTTAGTCTCCTTAGTCTCCCAATGGGCAGCAGAGGGTTTGCTGGCTGCCAGAAAAAAAGCCTAGAAACTAGTGGATTGTGATTTCACTGAACTAGGGCTGCATAAAAATCTTGGTTTACGTAGGAAGAACCTGGATAACTAGAAATACACGCACACACACACACACACACACACACATGTATATGTATATATATGTGTGTGTGTGTGTGTGTGTGTATGTATATGTATATCGTATGTAATCTCTTGGAATTTATTATAATCTGTGTTTGTTCCTGTTAGGTAACCGAGCAAAGGATAATAAATATAGACAAGGTGAAATTAAGTCTTTCTGTTTTGGGACAAGGGGCGTAAATGGTGTCTTTTCCTGCCACATTCCTTCTCCGGTTACAATCGGAGCTGAACTTTCCTGGCTGTCACCTTCCTTGATTATCTGAATGTTAGGGAAAAGAATAGCTCTCCCGCATCGGAACGGACAGCTGGGTCTCTTAATGTTTGCAGTTCCACTTCCTTGCAATCAGGAATTTCAAAAACGCACGAAGCAGCGGAGGAAGGAGGAGGAAAAACCGGATGAAATTTCTCAGATTCCTGACCTGAGAAACTGTTAAGGGGAAAAATTCTGCCAGGCTGCAGAATTGTCTGAAGTCTACTTTTGAGGGGTGCTCGATGCTCCCTGAGCTTGGCTGTTTTTTCTTGAAGACGTTTCAGTACCCAACCGGGTAACATCAACAGAGTTAGAAAGGACTGGGATTTGCGAAGGGGAAGAGGAGGAAGAAGAAGATTGTAGGGTCCTTGTGCTCTCTCAGCTTGGTTGTTTTCTTGCAGACATCTCATCACCCAACTAGATAACATCCTCAGGGCTAGAAGGGAGTAAGGGTTTACAGAGTCGAGGAGGACTGAGGGGTCCTTGACGCTCTCTGAGCTTGGCTTCTTTCATGTAGACCTTTCATTACCCAACTGGGTAACAGCATCAGTGCTAGAAAGGATTGAAATTTGTGAAGGAGAAGGGGGGAGAGGAGGGAGGAGGCATTACATTACCCAACTAGGTAATATCAACAGTGCGAGAAAGGGCTGGGATTTGTGAAGGAGAAGGAAAGTAGAAGAGGTAGGATTGTAGAATAGAATAGAATAGAATAGAATAGAATAGAATAGAATAGAATAGAATAGAATAGAATAGAATAGAATAGAATAGAATAGAATAGAATATGGAGTAGAGTAGAGTAGAGTAGAAAATAGAATAGAGTATGGAATGGAATGGAATGGAATGGAATAGATATTGTAATGAAGAATAGAATAGAATAGAATAGAATAGAATAGAATAGAATAGAATAGAATAGAATAGAATAGAACAGAACAGAACAGAACAGAACAGAACAGAACAGAACAGAATAGAATAGAATAGAATAGAATATGGAGTAGAGTAGAGTAGAGTAGAAAATAGAAGAGTATGGAATGGAATGGAATGGAATGGAGTGGAGTGGAGTGGAGTGGAGTAGAGTAGAGTAGAGTAGAGTAGAAATTAGAATAGAATAGAATATGGAAGAGAGGAGAGGAGAATAGAATAGAATAGAATAGAATAGAATAGAATAGAATAGAATAGAATAGAATAGAATAGAATAGAATAGAATAGAATAGAATAGAATAGAATAGAATTCTTTATTGGCCAGGTGTGATTGGACTCACAAGGAATTTGTTTTTGATGCATACGCTCTCAGTGTACATAAAAGAAAAGATACATTCATCAAGAATCATAAGGTACAACACTTAATGATAGTCATAGGGTACAAATAAGCAATCAATTTTCTTGAAGATGTTTCATTACCCAACTAAGTATCAGCATCAGTGCTTGAAAGGATTGGAATTTGCGAAGGAGAAGGGAGGAAGGAGGAGGAGGAGGCATTTCATTACCCAAAGTAGGTAACATCATGCTTGTCTTACCTTTTTTTCTCCATTTCTGTTCTTTATCTCGGGATTCACAACTAGGGTCTCTAAACGAGGGATTGTGGGACACGATGACAGACAGTGTGCAAAGAAGCTGTGTTCACCACTACTTAAGGTCATCCTTGCACGTGGTCAGCAAGTCACTTTCCGTGTCATCAGCTGGGCTGAAAGTCCGGCTCATTTCCGCGCGGCTGAAAATCATTTTCTGAAGATCCACCAACATTATGATTAATCCCAAATAATCCTAACAATGAATGGAGCAGCTGGAAAAGCAAAATTACTGTGGACGGCATCCAGAGATGTTAATATTTATCTCCTGGTTCTAAAATGGGAAAGGAGAGCAAATAAGGAGAGAGGGGGAGAAAAAAAAGCGGTTAAAAGCCCAGATGGAAAATGCACAAAAAGTGGGGGAAATTAGTATTCTCCACCCTCCCCCCCCCTGGAGGAACGGGGCGGGGAGACTGTCAGAATTTTACTGAGCTGGACAAACTGACTTCTCGGATTAGAGAAAGATCATTATTGAGTTTTTATCAATGACTGGAAATCCCTGATGGACATTTTGCGTAAAAAAAGAAGATTTTGTGACTTACAGAAGGGGATTTTATGATATAATCTTAGAGAGAGAGACGTTTGATTTGATTTGCATATATAACTACCAAAAGGAAGATTGGAAGCATTTTCCTCTCTTTCTCTCTCGCCTCTCTCACTCTCTCTGCCCCTTTCTCCCCCTCTCTCCCTCCCTCTCTCTCTCTCTATCATTTCTCTATCATTTATCATCTAACTAGGGACTAGAACTCACCATCTCCTCCTGATTGGCCCAAAGTCATTCAAGTACTTTTGTGCCTAAGGCAGGAGAACTAGAACTCACAATCTGGTAATTGGCCAAAAATCACCCAGCCAACTTTCATGCTTAAGGCAGGACTAGAACTCACTGTTTCCTAGTAATTGGCCCAAAGTCACCCAGCCAGCTTTCATGCCTAAAGTGGGACTAGAACTCACTGTCTCCTAGTAATTGGGCCAAAGTCACCCAGCTGGCGTTCATGCATAAGGTGGGACTAGAACGCACAGTCTCCTAGTGATTGGCCCAAAATCACTTGATTGGCTTTAATGTCTAAGGTGGGACTAGAACTCACAGTCACCTAGTGATTGGTCCAAAGTCACACAGCTGGCTTTCACGCCTAAGGTGGGACTAGAACTCACAATCTAGTAATTGGCCTAAAATCACCCAGCCGGCTTTCATGCTTAAGGCGGGACTAGAACTCACTGTTTCCTAGTAATTGGCCCAAAGTCACCCAGCTGGCTTTCATGTCTAAGACAGGACTAGAACTCCCCATCTGTTCATTTCCAAACCAGTATCTTAATCTGTACACCAAACCTAGCCGTAGCTCAGTCTATGTGGCGTACCTTTCATCCGAGATACCCAATCTCAGATTTAAGAGTCCACGTCACAAGGACACCGTCCTCAAACCATCGTTACTAAAAAGGCAGACCAAGAGAGAGCCCGAAATTCCATGATTCTTTTCGTTGCAGTGACGTTAACCTTGATCGGAGTGGGGTTAGCCTGCTGCCTTCAAGTCATGCTCCCCGCAGCAGCCAAGTCACACTCTGGTCTGCCAGAACTGGCACGATCCTGGCTTATTCGGGGGCCTGTCTCCTCTGTTTTTCCTCTGCTAGCTCTTGCATGAAAACTCAGGGATGTGACAGGGAGGCTCTGACTTCCCTTGCAAACTGGCCTCAGCCTCTATGGGGCAGATTATCTTTCCCAGACCGAAGAATATGTGCTGGCTTCCTTTTCTTACAACCGGAGGTCATGTTGGCTCCTAAAATAAATCAAGCAAGCATCACATGGTCTCCGCAGCGAAGTTGTCAGAAGGGTTGTGGGGGGGGGGGGAGCAAACAGAAATGGTGGGGGGGAGATGTTTGGGATGAGAAGAGCCTCAATAACTTTTTTTTAAAAAAAGGACCCCATGGAAGTCACAAACAAGGGGGGGGGAAGCAGGAGGGAGAATTAGAAACCCATCAAATTACGGCTCTCGCCCAACCAGAGAGTCTAAACTCTCCAATGTGTCGAGAGTGAGGATTTAAGTTCTTTCTCCTTCTCTTTCTTCTCCTTCTCCTTCTCCTTCTCCTCTCCTCTCCTCTCCTCTCCTCTTTCTCTTTCTCCTTCTCCTTCTCCTTCTCCTTCTCCTTCTCCTTCTCCTTCTTCTTCTTCTCCTCCTCCTCTTCCTCCTCCTCCTCCTCCTCCTCCTCCTCCTTCTCCTTCTCCTTCTCCTTCTCCTTCTCCTCCTCCTTCTTTTGTAACTTTTATTTTTATTTTAATGCAAACAATCCATCTTCCATTAAAGAGTGTGTCGTCTGGGTGCAAATATTTTGTGCAATCACAGTTAAAGTTTACAGTCATGTTCATTATTTAATCTATTCTTAGCTTAATACCAATACGTTAAATATCTAATATTATGACAATCCTCTTATTAATTTATTTGACTCTATTAACTCTATTAATGCATTTTCTATATTTCACTCATCTATTTTTATTTCTAATTTTTATACTTATTCTCTATAACCATCGGTAAAATAACTCTCACACAGTATAATATTCAGTTTGTCCTTTCTCTTCAATTGCCAATGTTGACCTATCCATTTCTGCACATACTAGTATTTCCCTAATCACATTCTCCTCTGTAGGGATCTCTTTTCATTTTTCCAACTTCGTGCAAATACAATTCTAGCTGCAGTTTGAATCTTTTCATAATTCGATTTCCAAGTCCATTTTTGGCACCTGCTGTATTCGGCCACCCTCCTCGTCTCCCGTGCCAAACAGCTGATTCAACCCACTTTTTTTCCCCAAGAATGGCCACTAATGAACTACACCGGTTTTGTCCAAGCTATTAGGAGTACTGTTCTGTGAATAAAAAACATCTGGTCTTTAAAGGAACTCTTGGATGCCAAATACAGGAAATGAAGAAGTGGGGAAAGAGTGACAGTTCAAAAAAAAAAAAGTCAAAACTTTATTAGAGCTCATTAAAATGCTTTCCTGTCCTTCCGGTCTTTGTGTAGAGTTTGTTATTAAAGGGTTTGTGTTTGGTGTTCTTTCATACAATTGGGATTTTTGGAAGAACTGTTGCAGAAGTTCACAATTCGTTGATTGCCCAATTAAATATCCCCATCGTTTTAGAGGCAGAAGTTGGCCATCCTCAGATTGCGCTGAAAACATTTTAATTATTTCTTTGGTTGAAATTTATATGGCCACCCCATGCCCAATCAACCGTGATTCTAGCTGGCTATCGATTTAAAAACGCTACAAATCCTATGGCACTAAAACCAACACGATTGTTTTAAGTAATGATGTCATACGAAGTCTGGACCAATTCTGGCTGATGTAGAAAAAATATAATGTATATCATTTATAATACAACATATATCTAATCTTGTAATGCTTACAACATATAATACTTACAACAGTTTGTTTAGTGACCATTCAAACTTACTACGTCAGAAGAGTAAAGTAGAGTAGAGTAGAGTAGAGTAGAGTAGAGTAGAGTAGAGTAGAGTAGAGTAGAGTAGAGTAGAGTAGAGTAGCATTGCAATAGTCCTGTCTGGACGACTGCAACACTCTCTACATGGGGCTCCCCTTGAAGGGCACCCGGAGGCTCCAACTGGTCCAGAATGCGGCCACAAGGGTGATTATGGGTGCGACTCGATGCACCCATGTGACACCTCTCCTGCGTGAGCTGCACTGGCTCCCAGTCATCTTCCTGGTGCGGTTAAAGGTGTTGGTCACCATCTTTGGTGGTTTAGGACCCAGCTATCTACGGGACCGCCTTCTGCCACCGATGGTCTCCCATCAACCAACATGCTCCCACAGAGAGGGACTCCTCAGGGTGCCATCAGTTAAACAATGTAGACTGGTGACCCCCAGGGGAGAGCTTTCTCTGTGGGGGCACCCTCCCTCTGGAATGAACTGCCCACCGGGATACGTATGATTCCCGACCTGTGTACCTTTCGCCGTGCCCTTAAGACCCAGCTATTTCAATAGGCTGGACTGGCGTAATGAAATTGGAATGGGGTATTTTAAAATTGGGAGTTTTAATGTAACGGCCGAAATATTTAATCTATTTTTAAACTGTTTTAAATTTTGTATTTTTACATTGTTTTATGATGGCTGTACACTGCTCTGAGTCCTTCGGGAGAAGGGCAGTATAAAAATCTAATAAATACTAAATACTAGATGGTATGATTAAGCAACATATGATTTTTTTTAAAAAATAAAATAAACGGGGCCGAAGATGATTGGGTTATATTTGGGCCACCCAAACCTAACCACCAGGTATCATCAAATCAGGTCACTTTCTCCTGGGCCTGATCTGGCTTTGGGAATTGTCTGTTGCTTCTTCGAATTCCTTCCGATTCGCCATTCAAAGCTTTTCCCTTGGAAGAGCCCTCTTACCACCCATCAAACCTTCTCGCGATGAAATGCTCCTTTGCTCTGCTTGAGAATGATCTTTTTTTTAAAAAAAACAGACCGATAGAAAATGTATGTCAGAAGAAAGCTGCCTGGAGTATTTTTAGCTGCCTTTTTTTTCCCCCCCTAATTCTCTCTCGGTTGGGGGAAAAAAACCCAAAACAAAACAATTCATTTAAAACTCTTGCCAGCTTGTTTTTGCCAGCACTGACAAAGCAGAATTATTGGGCAGAATACTTCTGCAAAAGGAAGAAGCTCAGTTAAGGTTTCAAAAGGAGACCAATATCCATGTCTTCCAAAAATATAAAATAAAATAAAATCATATATCGTGGCCAGTTGCCCATCCTGGATCGTTTGCTGTAAGATTTGCATTTGAGCTGCAAACCTTCATGAGGCTGAGGATGAGGTAGAAAGCAATTTCGTGGGAGGAAGCAATGATGTTTTAAAAAGAGGCTTAGAGTTCGTTATCTGGGCCCGGTGCGGGGAGAAGAAGAAAAAAAAAAGATCAAGAAAAAAGAAAGAAAGAAAGAAAGATCAAGTTTATTCCATCGCTCGCTCTGGGAGTGATTCATATCAGGAAGTGGTATCGCCTTTATTTTTAGAGCAGACAATTCGCAAGATCCCTCAGGTCCTCGGCACGGCTTGTACGAAAAGCAGCTGCGTTGATCATGACAAAGGCACACACAAAAAATAAAAGTGCATTTTTTCCCCCCAAAAAAATAATCAATCCCCCAGATCTGTCTTGAGGTACTACTTTTATTAGGTCAAATCTAGGCTTAACCTCTCTGCAATCTTGGCATTTCCAAAAATATTCCGTCGAGCAGGATTATGGTAAATCCAGGGAAAAAAGGGTTGTAGGGGGGAAAAAAATAAACATAAGGTTGCTTTAAAAAAAAAAACTCATCGTTGGGAATATCCCATCGTTGGGAATATCAAAGCCAGCTGCTAATGTTTAGACTATTTTCATCCTTTTCAAAACACAGAGATTGCTGGATAGATGGGGAATCTGATACAGATACAGTAACCAGTTGGAAGGGACCTTGGGGGTCATCTAGTCCAACCCCCTGGTTAGGCAGGAGACGTAAACTAGATTCGAACCACCGGATTGCTGACCCCTTTCTGATTGACAAGTTCAGTGTCTTAGCCACTGAGCCAACGCTAATGTGCATCTAAGACTGTAAACTGGGGTTTTTTTCCCCTGCTGTTCAATTGTGTTTGATTCTGTGGGGTTTTTTTTTTTAGGTTTGCCCTTGCCTCCTTCCTAGGGCTGAGAGAGAATGACTGGCTCAAGGTCATCCAGCTGGCTTGGTGCCTTAAAGTGGGACTAGAACTCACACTCCTGGTGTCTAGTTTGGTGCCTTAAACACTCCAAACAAGCTGGCTCTCTATAATAAGCTAATAATATATAGGCCTGATTTCACATCCCCTCGTTTGTTTCCCCCCCTCCCCCCGCCCCCAATCTGCTTTCATCTTTTCCCCTCTGGATTGTTAATCATCTCTTGCTTGGGAAAGCTTGCAGCTGTTTTAGAAACCTTCCGTTGACTGAATCGTCACTTTCAGGACATCATCTGGATTTTTCTTTCTATGTTTAGTGCACTAAGCCAGGAAGGCATTCTCAGAGGACTCTGAAATGAGCGTCTGTTGGCAACCAACTCATTAGCACTGAGGAAGAGCGAGAAGCGGAGTTTTTGGACCCGGCGCAGCTTGAGAAAGTTCGTGAAGCTCACTACGTAGAGTCCAAGTCAACATAGAATAGAATAGAATAGAATAGAATAGAATAGAATAGAATAGAATAGAATAGAATAGAATAGAATATGGAATAGAGTAGAGTAGGGTAAGGTAGGGTAGGGTAGAGTAGAGTAGAGTAGAAAATAGAATAGAATATGGAATGGAATGGAATGGAATGGAATGGAATGGAATGGAATGGAATGGAGTAGAGTAGAGTAGAGTAGAGTAGAGTAGAGTAGAGTAGAGTAGAGTAGAGTAGAGTAGAGTAGAGTAGAGTAGAGTAGAGTAGAGGTTAGAATAGAATAGAATATGGAGGAGAGGAGAGGAGAGGAGTGGAGAGGAGAGGAGAAGAGAATATGGAGTAGAGTAGAGTAGAGTAGAGAAGAATAGAATAGAATAGAATAGAATAGAATAGAATAGAATAGAATAGAATAGAATAGAATAGAATAGAATAGAATAGAATAGAATAGAATAGAATAGAATAGAATAGAATAGAATTCTTTATATATCAAAACTTTCCACAACATCTCCCATTAGACTCAGCTAGGATCTTTGGGGGCAAGCCATGTTCTTTACTGCTAGGGGTATATAACCTGATGTTGGAGAGCAACCCGTCCTAGTTGGGAGAAGGAGTCAAGCAGGGAATTAGTCTGGACGCATTCCATAAACACAAAAAGCAAGGTCTGACTCAACCTTGAATATCTTGGAGCCTTAGCTGGTCTTTCCCAGGCAAAAGCTGCCAATCTTGGGAGATTCCTGTATGACAGGCAGAGAACCAGATGGTAGCTAGTTTGAACTCCACAGACCTGTGGATCCGGTTATGATCTCCTGACACTTGATGACATGAACACAGATGGGAAGACTTTCTATTGAGAGGTTTCCACCATAATTTCATCAGTCAATAGTGAGGAATGAAGTGCAGTGCCCTGTAATGAGGCATTTATCCTGTTGGAAAGTTCTGTTCCTAATTTAACCAATGGACAGGTAGATCACTAGAACTTGTGAAGGCTATCAAGGGTCAAATGACATGCCTCCTTTCTCCAGGAATATTTGTGAAAGGATATACCTTAAGGAAACATCAACTACCTTCATGAGAAACTCACCTGTTATTAATTTAAGATCTCGAAGATCATCTAGTCCAACCCCCTACTCAATGCCATTTCTGATAGATGGCAGTCCAGTCTCTTCTTGAAAGCTTCCAGTGATGGAGCTCCCACAACTTCTGAAGGCAACTTCTGTTCCATGGGTTGATTGTTTTCACCATCAGAAAATTCCTCCTTATTTCTAGGTTGAATCTCTCCTTGATCAGTTTCCATCCGTTATTCCTTACCTGGCCTTCAGGTGCCTTGGAAAATAGCTTGACCCCCTCCTCTTTGTGGCAGCAACTCAAATATTAGAAGTCTGCCATCATGTCTCCCCTGGTCCTTCTCTTCACTAGACTAGCCAAGCCGAGTTCCTTCAACCGTTCTTCATATGTTTTAGTCTCCAGTCCCCTAATCATCCTGGTTGCTCTTCTCTGCACTTTTTCTAGAGTCTCAACATCTTTTTCATAATGTGGTGACCAAAATTGGATGCAGTATTCCAAGTGTGGTCTTACTAAGGCTTTATAGTGGGGTACTAATACCTCACATGATTTTGATTCAATCCCTCTGTTAATGCACTTTAGGATTGCATTGGCTTTTTCGGCTGCTGCCATACACTGCTGGCTCGTAGTTAACGGATTGTCCACTAGGACTCCAAGTTCTTTTGGGGTTGAAGCAGGGGTGGAAATTTTGAGTAGTTCAGAAAACCGGCAAATACCACCTCTGGCTGGTCCCAGAGTGGGGAGGGAATGTAGATTTTGCAATATCCTTCCTTCAGGAGTGGAGAGGGAATGGGGATTTTGCAATATCCTTCACCCAGGAGTGGGGAGGGAATGGGGATTTTGCAATATCCTTCCCCCAGGAGTGGGGAGGGAATGGGGATTTTGCAGTAACCTTCCCATCCCACACCCACCAAGCCACGCCCACAGAACCGATATTAAAAAAAATTGAATTTCACCACTGGGTTGAAGTTAGAAATTGTATAATTGTGATGTAGGGTCTATGCTCGAATTTGTGACCTCCAAGATTGCTAAACCACTCGGCGTGTGCCTTTGCGTTTGTAACTCTTTGTTAGTCTTGCGCTGATGGTGGCATTTGTCTTAGCCCTTAATAGAAGAGACAGCCTGTGCTTAGACTCCGGATCTACAACATCTTTGGTGCAAGGGAACAACAGGACAAGGGAATGCATAGAAGCTTGGTCTTTATTCCACCAAATCGAACAGTACCATGGAAAAAAAAGAAGGGAAGCATCGAAGGTCGAGGGTCAAAGAATACTGCATAGTCACGTTACAACATAAAGATTGCCACGTTTGTTACACAGGTAATTATACCCTTCCCGCTAGTTGTTGAAATCACGACAGTGAGAAGGTCCCAGGAGGATGTATTGTTAGACATTGAAACAGAGCACAAAAACGCCTACTGGATTATGGTTGATTAAGCACCAACCAAAGAGACCTTCATCCTTGTATGGCTTCAGGGGTAGAATGAGAGGCTCAAGCTGTGTTTTCTCCACCTGGAAAATAGGAGGACGATGGAATTGGGCTTTCTGAAATTCTGGAAGTTCTGATTCATAGTAGGGAACTACGGCAGAGGAAGGGGGTGGGATTTTCTCTTGCCTCCAAGCCTTGAACTGGAAGACATACAAGTGGCCAAGCCACCTAATTTACAAGACTCGGAACTTCTCTTGGCAAGGGTTGCTTTGCTGCTTCAGCCTCTTTCTACAAGGTCCCCTCTTCAAATTGGGGAGTGTGTGTGTGTATGTAATAGAGAGAGAGTGTGTGTGTGGTGCACATTCATTTCAGTACACAGCCAGGACGACTCCCGGGATAGTAAATGGCTCTTATCCTTCTCCATCAAAAGGTTGATGGAAGCTAGACTGTCTAAGATGTATGAGGAAAGGGAGAAGGTCAGAGAGAGGTAGCACTTCAAGGTGGACTGTGGTAAGGGAAGGGGTGGGGAGGGTCAAACAACGGATGATTCTAACCTGAGACAGGTACGCACACCTCATGTCCACTGAAGAGGGATGGAAGGAGGAAGATCTACGTTACAAGGGAGGGGATTTGGGCTGCAAAGAAAATACTCAGCTTAGGCACACGCGCACACAAGGAACACAAACTCGTTGGGCGTCTGTTGGGTCTTTCTCATTGACTAGGTCAGCCTTGCCCTCTCACAGACCATCCCACCCCACCCCACTCACACGGGTCCCAGGTTGACCAACTGGAATCAAGAGGCAGCATGGAGTCACATGACGGTGCATTTCTCAGCGGACTGCTTCAGGTCATCTATGGTGGCTTGGGCTTTGTCCTTCAAGGAATCTAGGTCTAGGTTCTGGATGTTGGTCAGCTGTCCGATAACAGAGTCCTTTTCCTCTTCTTCCTCGTTGTCTTGCTCTATCATCTTGGCCAGCTCTTTAGGCAGCTCCACATCACCCCCCACTAGCTGGATCTGGTTGTCATCGGTTTCATTCTAGAGAAAAGAGGGTTAATTGATCCTTCTGACTCAGGAGAAGCAAATTGTTTTCATCCAGTTACCCAAACACGACAAACTCTCTGATGTAAACACAAAAGATTCCTTTATTAGGAATGCCAGCAGCAACGGCAAAAAGTTTATCTCGCAGGCTAATATCTATTCATCTCCGCCCCCTGCCTTTTATCCACATAAGTGGGCCTTCGCTAGCAGTGGTGACTCTTCTGTCTCAAGGACCAGCCCATAGATTTCCACTGCTCTCCTCTCCTCTGCCTTCTGCACATCTGCGCCTCAGGCATTGGACCCAGCTGTTCCTCCTCTTCCTCATCTGCCACCTCCAGACCTGGGGGCTGTTGACTCTCCATCTGAGGGTTGATGGACAGCCCAGGCTACACCACTGTCTCTCCCCCTCCCCCTCTCTGCCAGCTCCATTCCCTCTTCCCCCTCGGAGCTCTCAGGTTGTCCTGATGCTGACCCTGACTTCCACACTGCCTCCTCCTCCTCTGATTCATCTGCTGGAGGGAGCACAACACAAATCCCATTGATGGCGGTAAGTCTCAGCAAGAGGCAATTCTGGTAGGTCTCAACATACGACCGTAATTGAGACCACGTCTCCCATTAAAGCAACATAGTTGTTCCGTGAGTCATGCCTCATTTTATAACCTTTCCCGTCACGTGGATCGCTGTGGTCATTGAGCGAATCATGTGGTCACAAAGCAAATCCAGCTTTCCTTGTTGACTTTGCTGGTCAGCAGCTGACTGGGACAAGTGATAATCACACAAAAACAGTGAGTTTCCTGACTTCTGGTGGGCCCAGAAGGCCCGAAAATCAACTGGCTGGTGCACGCATGCATGCCGGAGCTGAGCTCGCGTGCCCACCGATATGGCTCCGCATGCCACCTGTGGTACCCGTGCCATAGGTTCACCATCACAGTCCTATACTATTTCAATCCAGTCTCTTCCCGATTTTGGAATCTGGCCGGTCTATTGATTATCCTATTAGCTGCATTCACACAGTCATCTAGATTAACCAAGTCGGCTAGTGTTTTAATGGCAGCATTCATACAACCAGTCAACTTGGTTAGGGTTAATCTTCTCTCTGGCTTGGTGCCCTGTGTGAATTCTGATGTGGGTCAGTTCCACGACCTGATTGGGCCTGCCTGCTGCCACCTTAGAAAAAAGGACCCCATCGACATATAAAAAACACACACAAAATCTTCTCCCTGATGTAAGAGACGCTCGCAAATGTCAGATGTAGGGTTGCAGACGGATGACTAAATGCCAGGTATAAAAATAGGCTATTTTGTCAGATTTCAGCCTGGGGGCAAACCCCAATAAATACGGTTAGTGAAACAAATAGAGTGGAAACAAACTGCATTTATCATAAGCTCCATTGATTCAGACAGGGCCAGTTAGGAACGCAATTATAAACATAATTGGATTGTCCTAATTATGTCTGTTCTTGAAAACAAAAATCAGTCAACGGGTAGAATATACCTCCGGATATATTCTCCAACCTCTGGATGGCCCAACTATGCTCAACTTCATCTTCCAACCCATTGGGTAGCCCCAAAAATGCAACTGGTTTCAACTGGAATAAATCACCAGTTCAGTTCAGCCAGAAGGATTTCCTAGGATACATTTTGCTCCTTAGCTAAGAAGCTTCGTTTGTGACTGGATGGTGGGGAGATAGAGGGATAGGTTCTGAACTTATCCTTCCCTCTCCCCATCATCCGATCTCAACTGATGAAGCTTCTTGGATAAGAAACAAAGCATCTTCTCTAAAGCACCCAAAGTCCAAACAAGGAATAATGGATGGAAACTGAACAAGGAGAGATTCAACCTGGAAATAAGGAGGAATTTCCTGACAGTGAGAATAATCAACCGATGGAACAGAAGTTGCCTTCGGAAGTTGTGAGAACTTCATCACTGGAGGCTTTTAAGACAACACTGGACTGCCCTCTGTCAGAAATGGTGTAGGGTCTCCTGCTTGGACTATGTCTATATCTTCTTCTTCCTCCTCAAAAAAAAAACAACCCAGTTGCCTTTTATTTTAAATTTTTAAAAAAGCAATTTTGAGTCAGCTATGACCTGGATGACTGAGAATCTCCACTGACATTCCCAAGACAATGTTTCTCAAACTTGGCAATTCTATGACCTTAAATTACTGGAGATGTCTGGGAGCTGAGATCCACCAGTCTTCCAGGAGCCACATTTGAGAAACACTTCCTTAGAGTGTTCTCTACATCATTTTCCCCAGAGGGAATAGAATAGAATAGAATAGAATAGAATAGAATAGAATAGAATAGAATAGAATAGAATAGAATAGAATAGAATAGAATAGAATAGAATAGAATAGAATAGAATAGAATAGAATAACAGAGTTGGAAGGGACCTTGGAGGTCTTCTAGTCCAACCCCCTGCTTAGGCAGGAAACACTACACCCCTTCAGACAAAGGGTTGTCCAATCTCTTCTTAAAAATTTCCAGTGTTGGAGCATTCACAACTTCTGGAGGCCAGTGGTTCCATTGATTAATTGTTCTCACTATCAGGAAGTTTCTCCCTAGTTCTAAGTTGCTTCTCTCCTTGATGAGTTTCCACCCGTTGCTTCTTGTCCTGCCCTCAGGTGCTTTGGAGAATAGCTTGACTCCCTCTTCTTTGGGGCAGCCTCTGAAATATTGGAACACTGCTATCATGTCACCCCTAGTCTTTCTTTTCATCCCAAACAGCACCCTACCTATTAAAAAGATGCTATTGGTTCAGGGGCATTCTAAATGGTTTGTATCACTACGCAATAAATCTCTACCTCTTGGGGGCCTTCGGACCACGTCCAAGGCCCACATTTTTCAAAGGGACAAGAGTGTTGATGGATGTTGGGGGGGCACCATTTTGGTTTTAACTCTCCCCTTGCAGTGTCTTCTGCTGCTGTCTTTGTTTTTTAAAAAAACTAAACTATTCCTCTTGCAAGTGGCAGCTACCCTGGTTGACATCTTCGTAAGGCGTAGAGATTTGTAAGGATCTTGTCCTCTTTCTGTCTTCAACTGACGGTAGAGGACGCCCACATCGACTCGCTTTGGGAAACTGGGAAGTTGTGTTTATTTCTGTTTACTTATTTCCAATATTTGCACAAGTACTTCAGAAGGACATTTTTGGTGCACTGTGGTATAAACTATAAAGTATAAAGGGATGTGGTGGCTCAATGGCTAAGATGCTGAGCTTGTCAATTGAAAGGTTGGCAGCGGTTCAGCGGTTCGAGTCCCTAGTGCTGCATAACGGGATGAGCTCCCGTGACTTGTCCCAGCTTCTGCCAACCTAGCAGTTCGAATGCACGTAAAAAATGCAAGTAGAAAAATAGGGACCACCTTTGGTGGGAAGGTTAACAGCGTTCTGTGCGCTTTTGGCTTTGAGTCATGCTGGCCACATGACCACAGATAGGTCTTCGGACAGTGCTGGCTTTGAAACAGAGATGAGCACCACTCCCTAGAGTCGGGAACAACTAGCACGCATGTGACGGGGGAACCTTTACCTTTTAACTTTTAGTATAAATTAAAACCATGCACTATGACTTACTTCTGGTGTTCTGCAGCATAAATTAAAACTATGTAATATAATATCCAACTCAAAATCAAGCAGGAAAAATGCCACTGAAGGGCCCAGGTAGAATTAAATCAAAAGAAACCAGAGAGGGAGTTGTAATCGCGGGAAACTTCTAAACAGGAGACCTGTGAATGCTCCCGGTTGAAGATTTTATTCACTAGCAATCAGGTTGAATTAAGCCTTCAGTTCAAATCATCAAATAGAATCAAGTGTCTTAGAATCCAGGCCTTAACTTAACCGTTTGTTTGGGGTGACTAGCTAACTAGGAGATTCTGGGAGTTGGAATCCACCATGTTAAAGTTGCCCAGATTGAAAAACTCTCAACTTTAAACCCCCCTCCCCAAAAATGGGGATTAATTGGAGGTCTCTGCAGAGTCTGGCCTGCAACCCAAGATTCTCCATAACCCATTTTGGATATTATTGTTATTTATTTATTTTATTCATTACATCTACCCCGTCTTACAATGAGGTAGCTCTGGGCAGCTTACAATATTAAAAAGATAAAGCTAGACAAAACCTACAGACAATATAAATACTATAAAGATCCCAAATATTCAACCCTAATTAAAAGATGGGGGCAGGGAGTAGGATGAGGAGGGAAGAGAGGATTATTGTCTATGTATCTGTTGGGAAGCTATTCTACTGTAGCTTAAAGCAGCATACCATGTTTCCCTGAAAATAAGACCCTGTCTTATATTTTTTTGAACCCTGAAATAAGCGCTTGGCCTTATCGCCATGCACCCAAAAGCCCGATTGGGCTTATTATCAGGGGATGCCTTATTTTGGGGGAAACAGGGTAATTTCTTGACTTTGAGTGCAAAGTTTCACTATAGTACAGTTGTGTTAGGGCAGAGGTCTCATCCAACCTTGGGAACTTTAAGGCTTGTGGACTTCAATTCCCAGAATTCTTCCCAGTTCTGGGAGTTGAAGTCCATAAGTCTTAAAATTCCCAAGATCGGAGAGCCCTGATGCAGAGAAGCTCCCTAAAGAAATCAGACGGAGGTCCCTGAAGGCCTCACTCCATACCTTGGGCAGTTTGTATTTGTCACGGAAGTGAGTCCGCAGCGTAGCACGCTCCGCCTTCTTCTGGGCAAACTCAGCATCACGTTCCATCCTGCAAAGAGTCACGAGGAGAAAGAAATTGATTTCAACCAATGAATAGGCCTGCCTATGTAAACGATGTAAACAATGCCTATATAAATGATGCAAACGATCCAAACAGACTTGGATTGTTTGTGGCAATGTAAGAATTCTAAACTGATGACTCGCTTAATTCCACCCTCTCACTTCTGGCTTCTCTTCTCCTACAATAATCAATGTTTTCATAGCAAGGCAACAATCCCATATCCTTGTAAGGAAAGTTGTTAACTCTCCAGATATTGTTGAAGTACAATCCCCAGCACTTACATGGTTAGAACCCCAAGATGAGCTTCAAAGAACCTAAAATCCAAGATCATCAACAGGATTCAACTGAAGAATAACCTCAGTATAATAATCAGCAAACTTTACCTAAACACATAGCCTCAAAGCTGGGAGGAACAGTCAGATCTGAACAGTAAAACCACACTTGAAATATTGCATCACGTTTGGTCCACCATGATTTTTAAAAGTTGTTATGACTCTAGAAAAAGCAACGGAGAAGAGCAACAAAGATGATTAGGAGGCTAAACTATATGAAGAATGGTTGCAGGGATTGGGCATGTCTAGTTTAATTCAAAAAAGGATCAGGGGTGGCATGTAAGCAGTAATCTGATCTCTGTTGGGCTGCCCCAAAGAAAAGGGAGTCAAGCTATTCTCCAAAGCACCTGAGGGCAGGACAAGAAGCAATGGATGGAAACTCATCAAGGAGAGAAGCAACTTAGAACTAAGGAGGAATTTCCTGACAGTGAGAACAATGAATCAGTGGAACAGTTTGCCTCCAGAACTTGTGGAAGCTCCATCACTGGAAGTTTTCAAGAAGATTGGACAGCCATTTGTGTGAAATGATATAAGGTTTCTGCTTGATCGGGGGTTGGAGTAGAAGACCTCTGAGATCCCTCCCAACTCTGTTCTTCTGTTCTGCTATATGGCCTTTAAAGCCTTACGAAAGGCGAACAGGGTCAGAGCCATTCTGCTTCCTAGAGGGCAGATAGAGAGGAGGCAGGATGTCAGGTTCCGAGAAGATAGCATTGCTTGATGGAAGAGACCTGGAGCATGGCCTCCCTGCTCGATCCGGAGGGGCGAGCCAAAACGATGGGAAGACATGCGGGCAGTCCCACAAATAGCTTGGGCCTATTATTAGCAAATGTGCTCCAGTTGGCAAGCTAGCCCAATATTGCCAGAGGACGACTACATGGGAACAGAATGATTTCCCAAAGGAGACTGTTATCCAGGCCAGTGTGAAGTTAATCAAAAGATATGGACAAAAGTCACATTAATTAAGCAACAAAACTTGGCTTAGTTACTGAGAAATAATTGCCTGCCCTCTTTCTCTACTCCTATCCAATCGTTGCTGAAGGAGAACTGTTGTCTTACACGCTGCCTACATACAAGTGTGTGTGCGTGCATGTAGGTGGGTGGGTGGAGGTCCAATCTGGCTTGTAAAAGAGCTTATTGTGATCATTTTACGTCGTCTCCCCTCTATTGATATGGTAAGTATTATTTCTTATTATTTATCTATGCCCAAGATGGAATCCCAGTTTCTGTGTTATGCAACCCAGCAAGCCTAGCCTCACATGAGGTTCATCACCCCAGGCTCTTACATGGTTCGATGATCACACATCCCTAACAAACCTTCATAGAAATGATGAACAAAATCCCAAGTTTGTAGACTGAAACAATGAAGAAGTAAGAGGCAAGACTCGCTAGGTATAAAGTGATAAGCAAGCAAATCCTTCAGTGAAATTTTAATAAACTTAGTCAAAAAAAATTACTAAACTCCTGGGTGGTTTTTTCTTTTCTTTTCTTTTCTTTTCTTTTCTTTTCTTTTCTTTTCTTTTCTTTTCTTTTTGCTATCATACAATAAGCCAGGGTTAGTCATTATCCTTGTAATTTCCCTTAATCTGCTGTGACTAGGCTGGCTTCGATTCAAGGGGTTAGGAAACCGATGGCTTAGTTAGTTCGCGCAACATTCTCAACCTAGTCAGGGTAAATAAAATCCTAGCAGTTGCAGTCACACAGCCTAAGGACCTTGATTAACTGTGTGTTTGTGTCTGCCTTTCCACGCTTAACTGATGTGATGAATTCACTAGGCAAATATTAGGCCAATCCAGAAAATGGCTGCATTTGGTACATAAAATTAGCATGTTAGGTGAACCTAAACATCTGGGATCTGCAGAAAATCCTGCCTTCCAGAAGTGTATAAGACAGAAGAACTTGCATTTCCTCTATTCTCTCCCTGCCCCAACATCAAAAGTAGAATAGAATAGAATAACAGAGTTGCAAGGGACCTTGGAGGTCTTCTAGTCCAACCCCTGCTTAGGCAGGAAACCCTACACCACTTCAGACAAATAATTATCCAACATCTTAAAAATGTCCAGTGTTGGAGCATTCACAACTTCTAGAGGCCAGTTGTTCCACTGATGAATTATTCTCACTGTCAGGAAATTTCTCCTTACTTCTGGGTTGCTTCTTTCCTTGATGAGTTTCCACCTGTTGCTTCTTGTCCTGCCCTCAGGTGCTTTGGAGAATAGCTTGACTCCCTCTTCTTTGTGGCAGCCCCTGAGATATTGGAAGACTGCTATCATATCTCCCCTAGTCCTTCTTTTCATTAAACTAGACATACCCAGTTTACTCATTAAGCAATCTTAATTGGTTCCATTATATCTCCTTTCAGTGGTATAACTAACTAATTCTCACTCCAAGTCCTATGGCTCAATTAATTCTCCATCCTGGAAACATTTAAACAAAAGCCACAGATGATACAAACTGTTAGACAGCAGGACTGACCAAGGAAATAATGGGCCCATCTTCGTGGAAGGGTATTTAAGCAGAAGCTTCATGGCCATCTGTCAGGCTTCCCCCAGCCAAGGCTAAAACTAGACACTTTGCAGGCAGTGATTCAAAGACACCCTTCTCTGATGCCTTTTTTTTTTTTTTTGCAAAAACGGAGAAAAATTACTACAAAGAAATTCAACAATGTGCAAATTGCAAGCTCTGCTTATGCCCTAACAGAAACGAGGTTTAATTCTTGTGTTTCTTTGTTCCTCTTCATGTAGGTCTATGTGACTTCTACTCCGAGTCATTGAGACATGGGTCTCGTGACTGTGAGGGATTAGTTCAGTCTCAGACGGAATGTTCCTAATCTTGTCAGATCTAGCTGTCACGCCATCTTTCAAAGTTAATGCAGTTTTGTAGTTTCTGCCTCGGACGAAGAGGAATTTACCTTTCGGTGGTATCATTCTGTGATGCGAGGGTTAGGACAGCCTCACAGACTCCATAGAGATGGAAAATTAAGTACCGTCAAGCAACTGGTCTATTAAATTAAATTCTTGTTATAGGTCAAAGATAAGAAATAGGATTTTTGGCTCGCTTCGCTCCTTAGCTAAAAAGCTAACAATAAGGGCCATTTCTAACCAATTTGATCGTGTTTTATGTTTCTGAGCTTATTCCCTATGCCATCTCTGATCTTATATTCGTCTGAAAAACTTGTAATCGAAATTGCTTCGACGCAAAACTCTCTGGAAACCAGAACTCTCTCCGCAACGCAGTTTCATAATAAAAACCAGGTGGATCTCTATCCCAAATCCTTAATCTACCTGTAAGCTTAACTTGACTATCTTTTGGAGATAGACCGTAGCTCCTCCATGCTTCCTGCAAAGATAAATAGAAGGCAGACAGAGGTGCTTACTCACAATGAAGCTTTGGGAGGGATGGGGTGTGAAGATGAACAGTTAAGGTATTATAAAGCTCCGAGAGCTGAGTGCAGAAAGTGAGTAATTCCAAAGAAGAACAATGTATTATGTACGAAAGCAGCTTTAAATAATGTTTGCATCCCTTCTCCCCTCTCCTCCCCAAATTAGAAATAATTCAGAATATAAATAAATCCATAGTGAGATATAATGGGGTGTGTTTTTTTTTCTTCTCTTCCTGAGAAAACAATCCCATCTCTTGAAAGCCAAAGAGGATTAAAAGATTAGGGGGGGGGGTTTCATGAAAATACATTACTGACATTCCCTGCTTTCTGTAACAAATGGAATAGCCTGGCTCCCTTTCTTGTGTTTCCTCCTCTGCATATTTGAAAGAACTGAAAACAGGTGCAGGATCCTTTTAAGTCAGTCACCATTTAAAATGAAATATCAGCTTCTGCAATCTGCGTTCTACAGCCCTGAATTCCTATATTTGCATTTTAGAGAGCGGAGGATTTGAGGTCGAACTTTGCATAAAAACTGCTTAGCGCCAAGGATTTATTTCTGCGCAGATATTCCTGAGAGCTATTTTTAATTTAGCTCGCAAATTTGCTCTATTTTTATGGTAAGCTCAGCCCCTTCCGATGTTTAGCTAGAATCTATCTAAAACCATCCTGATCTGGAGTTCCAAGTAGCTTCTTCTTCTTCCTTTTTTCCCTCCCAGAATTCCTACTTGTTTTATTTAGCGTTGAAGGTATGGATCTCGGCATCAGAATTTCTGATTGGATGAACAAGTTCAAGATTTTGTTCAGCCTAGAATATCAGAAATCTTCACTCTCTGCGCACGTACTCATCTTCCCATTGATTCCATCACTCTAAACCGATAAGTCATGTTAGACTTGAGCCAAGAGCCACATCCATGTTCAGACAAGGTATCTGGTTCCTTTCCTGGTATGTTCATTTGGACAATATATGTCATGTGCCTGAACCACCTGATAGAAGGCTGAATCAGAGCTGTTATACAAGGAACTATAGTTCATATTAATTTAAAGCGAAATCAGCACATCTTATTTGATTGTTCTGATTAAGAAGGAGTGAAGGGTTTGCTGAAGCATAGGCCTGTGAAGGAGGCATTCAGAAGACTAATAGTGACAAGACATGTCTAGTTCAATTAATGAAGTGGACTCTCATCCAATAATGCTGATGCTACCATGCACTTGTCAACCAACAACTGAACTTTTGTGGACTATCCCTGTGAGATGTATTGGAACTCAATGTTCATCCTCCATCATGGGAAAGGTAGCAACAGCAAAGAATAGTTTTGAGCAGTTGATATTATGCGATGCTATTATTGTTCCTCAACATGCAAGATACATTTTCTGAGCTTTACTATTGTACAATTGACTATGATTAATGCAGACTCTACTCTTAATTGCAATGATGAAAATCTGTTTTACCATATTATTTTTGAATTGCAAGAAGATGAATTGAACTGAAAGACGACTACACAGCAAGTGAGTATCTGGAGTATTGGGCAAAAAAATAATGAGGAAACTTCATCAAGTCATCAAGTTTTTTTTCCCCCAAGGATTGCTCCCATTTCTGTCTCAGATATATAACATGGCAACATTCCTCCAGATAGCCTCCTGATGTGCTGAATTGCTAAATGACATCAGGATGGCCAGTCAGGTGTTCTGAGCTATGATGTCATCATTCTCAGCCAGCCATATGATAACACAGTAAGTCAGAACACCTGGAGAGCAGCAAATTGGGGGAAAGATGTCTAGCCTGATGACACATCACAAGGACTGTATTTATCATAACACATGCTAAGAATCAGAGAAGAAGGAAGACGTGGAGAAGAGTTCTCCCTTCCAGCATTTATTAAATTTATGCACTCTCTCATGCAATACCACACACTTACTTTTCTTCCACCAGCTGCTTCTGATACTCTTCATATTCTTCCTTCGTCATTCCTTGGGCTTCCGCTGGAGATTTGTCTCCTTCTCCTTTGTCTTCTCCCCCCAAGCCACCGGTGAGATTCTTCAGTTGCCCACCGACCATTGACTTCACCATGAAAGCCATGGTTAGGCAGAACAGAGAGCAGCGGTGGCAGCGGCAGATACGGGAGCGGAGTTAGCACCCAACTGGAGATGGCAGGAAGACGCTCAGGTGGGTCGTGGAGTAGGCTGGCTTCTTAGATCAGCATCTCGTCTCTTGTTGAAGAAGGGTTCCCCTCGTTGTTTCCCATCGAGGCTCAACAGGGCTCCGGAGGGGGGAAGAGTAGACCAAGGCCAAGGGGAAGAAATTCAGCACCTGGTGTCCGCGGACAGCTCCGAAGAAGCGCGCACCGAACTTGCAGCCTTGCGGACTCCAAGCTCTAGTTTCAGCACCACGGCGCTCGGACAGCGACTACCGTCGATGGGCGTTTGGGAGCCGATGTGCCGACGGGGCTGATCCGGGAGAAAGACTCCCCTCCCGCCGCGGAGGGCAGTCCTTCGGAGCCCCAACCCTCTTAAATTGGTCTAACCTCGACTCTCCAAGCGTGACAAGTTTGCTCCGCCCCCTGAGCCCTCCCTTTCTGTCTTCCCGGCCCCACCTTCCTCTTTACTTTTAATTTTTTATTTACTTCTTTTTTTTTTAAGAAAAGAGACGTGCCGTGCCATGATGCCCGCCTCTCGTTGCTCCCTACCAGCCTTTGGCAAGAAAGTAGCCTCGATCGGGGTTCACCTTTAGGGGAAAAAAAAGAGGCAAATCTATCACTGAAACAGCTACTTTGGGTGGCAGCATCTGAATTCATCCGTTGGGAGGAAGAGTTGGAGTAGGTGTTTTCACCAGCTTTGCTCAGCCTGACAGGCACGGGATGGGCTGGTTGGCAAATCCTATCATTCACTTGGCTCAGAGTTAGGGGGATTTGTGCCCAACGCATCTGGAGAGACTCCAGGCGAAGAAGACAGTTGTAAGCATGCAAATACACATGTGATGGACAGGAAAGTGGGAAGCAATGAAGTTAAGTGCTTGTGAAACCGAGCTATCATTTGATCATGCCACACAGGCAGCTGAACTTCAGCTGACTTTTCTGGAAAAATAGGTCGAAAAGATGATTTTTTTACCTCTTGGGACTGGCATGCTTTTCCTTTCTTTTGTTCTTTGCCTATCAGAGAATCTTTATATTGATCCTCAAGAGTTACTAAATTTCTAGAGTTCACATAAAGAGTTTTCTGGCATCTTAAAGACTGGTTTAATGAGGTATAAACTTCCATGTGATAGCTGTGTTTGAACTGCATGTTTACCCAATCCAACATTTCTGAACAAGGCCATCAACTCAGCTCACAGTTGAGTTTGCACTACTTGGTTGGGCAAAGTGTAGTTGCTAGTTTGAGATGCACAGCCGATGCAAACAACACCCACCCATCAAAACCAAGTCTCACTGGATCTGGTTCTTTATTTACCCTCCTGCTTTTCAGTGAAATTTCACTCCCAAAAGTGACTTGTAGAGCAATTAAAATCAAACACCATAGCATTAGCAAGTTTGTGATTGCAAGGCTATTTTAGACCTTGGTAATAATGGCTGGAACATCAGAGGTTTTTAAGTTCTGGCATAAGGTGGGGGGGGGGGAGGAAGGAAGGAAGGATATGGGAATGAGAGGCAAGAGGGAAGGAGGGAGGGAGGAGGGATATGGGAATGAGAGGGAGGGAGGGAGGGAAGGAGGGTGGATATGGGAATGAAAGGAAGAGGGAGGGAGGAAGGAAGGATATAGGAATGAGAGGCAGGAAAGGGGGTAGGGAGGATATGGGAATGAGAGGCAGGAAGGGAGGGAGGGAGGATATGGGAATGAGAGGAAGAGGGAAGGAGGGAGGGAGGATATGGGAATGAGAGGAAGAGGAAGAGGGAGGAAGGATGGATATGGGAATGAGAGGCAAGGAGGGAGGGTGGGAGGGAGGGAGGATGGATATGGGAATGAGAGGCAGGGGGAGGGAGCAAGGGAAAGGGAAGAAAAGCAACAAGAAGGAGATAGGAGAAAGGAAGGAGGGAAGGGGAAGGGGAAGGAGGGTAATGGATTCTCTAGAAATCACAATGGGGGGGGGGATGAGAAAACATTTGGAACAGATGAAAAGAGCCTAGGAAGAGCTCATCTACAAAGCTTCTGGTTTGAATGGATAATGCCCATTAACAGCAGCTAAGCTCCTAATGTAAGAAAAGAATGTACCATGATAGACATTGAAATGGCGAGTGAGCAAATGTCTTCAAAAACACCCTCCTATTTTTCACATGTGAATAATATGAACGCTGCTTTTGATAACAGAAGACGATATCCAATCATGGCAAAATTCAAGCCTCGTTGAAAAATAGAAAAGTGAGAGGTATCACATCTTAAGAGAACAGAATAAGAGAGCTGGATGGGACCTGGGAGGTCTTCTAGTCCAACCCCCTGCTTAGGCAGGAAACCCTAGACCACTTCAGACAAAGGTTATCCAACATCTTCTTAAAAACTTCCACTGTTGGAGCATTTACAACTTCTGGAGGCAAGTAGTTCCACAGATTAATTGCTCTAACTGCCAGGAAATTTCTCCCTAGTTCTAAGTTGCTCCTCTCCTTGATTAGTTTCCACCCGTTGTTTCTTCTCCTGCCTGTCTAGAGGACCTTATCTTTCATACCTTTTGTCCTTCTAGCTTCCTTCCAGTCTATATTTTTAATAACAGCGATGGGGAGAAATCCATTTCTACCTGCTTGGGTTTTTTTTTTTTTTCATGATCTTGAGGTTTCATGAACCCCAAAGAGATAAACATCTATAGAACTGAAGCACAACTTAGCGCACAAAACCCTTGCGGTTTGCACCTCTAACAACAGGAAACTCCTTTTCGAATCAACAGTTAGAATCGGTGTGCTTAAGAAATGGCGATTCCTTTTGAACAGGATGTCGTTTCGCTGAATCGGCCTGATTTTCATCCAAATAAGGACTTCATAAGAATTTTAGCACATTTCAGCGCTAATATTTCTTCACTTTTTTAAAAAAGAATTTGATTTATATGCCACCCTTCTCCAGAGACTCAGAGTGGCTTACAATGCGTTAAGCAATAACCTTCATACTTTTGTATATTTATACAAAGTCAGCTTATTGGCCCCACAAACTGGGTCCTCAATTGACCTACCTTAGAAAGGGTGGAAGGCTGAGTCAACCTTGAGCCTCGAACTTACTAATTGCAGGCAGCTGGAGTTAAATCACAGTGCATTAGTCTGCTGAGCTAGTCAGGCTCCTGGATAGCTCAGCACTTCTCTCACACTCCGTCAAGATAACTTCTCTCACACTCCATCAAGTAGCCTCCAGATCAGTGTTTTTCAACCTTGGTAGCTTGTTGAAGTCCACCCATCTTCAAGCTTCCAAGGTTGAGAAACACTGCTCCAGATCCTCCACATTAATGTCCTTCAAAAGGCCAGAACTGGAGACTTTATTTTGGGAGAGGGGTTTGCAGAGTGGAAAGTGTTTTTTTTAAAAAAAACCCAAGAAAATGGCAGTTCTGATTGTGCAATTGCAACACACCTATAGTAAACAAAGATGAGGCTTTGCATACATGGGTTGTGGCTGAAATTTTGGGTTGTCGTCTCTTCTAAGGTTCTCCTTGGCCCTTGGTAATATACTCCACCGTCATTGTTTATTTTTTGTCACCTTGTCCCAAAGGTGCTTTTTTTGTCAAGAGGCAACTGGACTTTCTGGTTTTTCTCTGAAGATGTTTTGCTTCTCATCCAAGATGCTTCTTCAGCTCAATGAGAATCCACTGATTGAATCCATCCACAGATTGACTCAGTCCACTGATTGAATCCATCCACTGATTTTTCCTAATCCCCTGATAAATTAACCTGATGAACCTCTTACTTCCAACCACCCCCATTTCTATCTGGAGAAGGTTCCTTCTCAATCAGATGCCCTGATCCCTGGCTAATCCCATACAGGGGTGGGTGGGTGTGGATGGGGGTCCTTTTAGCCCCTCCTGGAGAAGGAATCTGTTAATCGGAGCAGCTAATTATGCTTGGAGATGTGCTCTTCTGCTCTCAGTGGCCACTTGCCATGCGCCAGGCAGGCTCGCCTCGCTGTGAACATTCAGGCCCGGGGGGGATCTTTTCATGCGCACTGGACAAGCTGTCATGGGGTTGAATCGGCAGCGGAGAGAGTCAAACATAAATCCCTCTAAGCAGCCATGGATAAAGTCCCTGCCGACTCTTGTCATAAGCTTAGGAATGTGCACGCTTCATCCCCCCCCAAACACATGGAGCAGAGAGGAAACGCAGGTCCCTTCCGTGACACAAACACGCATGGACAGGAACCCCCCCAACCAACCAGACTTAGTAATCAGCACATGGGTGAGACATGTGCTTTCTATTGCCCCTGGCCGGGAACAACTCGGAAACCGGGCCTCTGCGTGTAAACAAACTCGGCGTACATTTCCTCCTCCACTTTCAGTGTTCGGGACTCGCATTCCTAGAAATTTAGGAAAAGCGGGTGGAAAGAGGATGCGGATGGCATGGCTTTCTCCATCATTGGAGAAAGAAAAACAGCAGAAGGAGGCAGGAATGCATGCTCAGACCGAAGCCTTAGAGCCACGCAGCCCAACCCTGGATAAATTACGCCCAATGGAGTCAAAGTGGTTTGCTTGAATTAGGATGGTACCCAAAGTGGCCCACTGAGATGGGCGTCCTCATCTGCCAGGGCTTGAGTGGTCAGGGGCCCAATGAAGAAATATCTTCATTTGGTTTTTCTTCCGTCACTTCTAGTTCTCAAGCCAAGGAGGGGGGTCTGTGCCAATAAAGGAGAATATTTGTAGGGTTGAAATGAAGGATCCTGGGTGCTCTCTGAGCTTGGAGGTTTTCGGGTTGATGTTTCATGTCCAAGCAACACAACATTATCAGTTGTAGATGTAAGAGGGATTTGTGGACAGGAGGAGGAGGAGGATTTAGCTGAGCCAGGGCATCGACCTCCGCTGGGAAATCAACTGCTGTTGCTCAGCCTGATTGGGTTTGTGCATCACTGTTTGCGTAGTCATGGGGCTGCCCGCTTAAGGTGAGATCTCAGCCGCAAGGAGAAGCAGAGTCACCTCCTTGGTGTTCTCTGAGCTCAGCTGGTTTTCTTGCCAATGTTTCATGACCCAGCTAGGTAACATGATCAGTTCTAGAAGTGTGAATAAGAGCAAACTCCATTCCCTTCTAGCACTGATCATGTTACCTAGTTGAGTCATGAAACATTGGCAAGAAAACCAGCCGAGCTCAGAGAGCACCAAGGAGGTGACTCTGCTTCTCCTTGCGGCTGAGATCTCACCTTAAGCGGGCAGCCCCACGACTACGCAAACAGTGATGCACAAACCCAATCAGGCTGAGCAACAGCGGTTGATTTCCCAGCGGAGGTCGATGCCCTGGCTCAGCTAAATCTGTTCCGGGACCTCAATTTCCCCTCACCCTTCACCGAGGATTAAATTCCCCATTTCCTCTTTGACACACGATCCTCCTGACTTTGTCAGTCCCGGGAGAATTAATATCGCTTTTGCCACCCAAGTAGGCACCAAGAACACAATGCGGCTTATTTTTATAGAGTTTTTGTTATCTTAGCCCAAGGCTTGGGCACAACATCTCGGTGTCTTATTTTAGATCATCCCCGTTGACAATGGTGTTTCCTGTTTGCATTTCAAACCTTACCTTCCACCAAAGATCTTAAAAACCGAGATTTTTTTCCCCCTTCCTCCACTGTCTTGTCCCCTGCCCTGGGGCTCATTGGTCTGAAGGGGTGTAGGGTTTCCTGCCTAAAGAGGGGGTTGGACTAAAACAGGGGTCCCCAACCTTTCGGACCTCAGGGACCATTAAATTCATAATTTTAAATCCTGCGGACCACTAATATGATCTGCCTAATGACCAGCTGGGTGGGCGTGGCTAGGTGATCATGTGACTGGGTGGGCGTGGCCAACTCGATGTCACTCACGTTGAGGGGCACCTCGCTGGCCTCTACTTGCCCCCCCCCCAGCCACTCCTCTCCTCCCCGCCTGGCCTCCTTAGGACCCCAACAGGAAGCAGTTATTGGAGCTAAGCAGCCACCATGAGAAAGAGTTGGCAAAATAGCTCAGTTCAGATTGGATCTGACCAAGAAGGAGGCTCAGCAGAAGCACCTCAGTGAGGACTAGGAGCATAGGCTTTCCAAGCAGAGGGAAGACCTGTAGATGTGCAAAGCCAGGTACTGGCACCTGGAGGCTCAGCGGGCTGAGAGCCAGTTCAAGGCCATGAGGCAGTCCCACTGGAACAAGGCCCTCCAGCTCTTCGCCACCAGCATCTCTTCCCTCCAGCCTTCACCCAAAGCCCCACACCAGGAGGCTGAAGCAGACCCCGAGTTGGAATTTCTGCCCCCCTCCAACCCACACAAAAAGACCCCAAAGGGGGAGACTTTCTGCAGCAACAGAAGCGTTCACTGCATGTATCCAGCCCAGGGACTCTAGTTTGAGGACCTCTGGTTTAGTGCAATATAAAAAATGCAAGTAATTTATCTGCGGACCACCAAAATTTTCTTACAGACCACCAGTGGTCCACGGACCGCCAATTGGTGACCTCCAAGGTCCCTTCCAACTCTGTAATTCTAATTTCTAAATTAAGAGGGGAATCCTTATCTGAGCCTCTTTTTCATCCTGGGAACTGCAGTTCAGCACAAAAACCCATCAGTCAGTTTGTTGTAATGGTGAAAGTGCTGGACTAGAGATTGGGAGTTCTAGTTCCACCTTACATATGAAAAACTGGCTGGGTAACTTTTGGCCAATTACCAGGAAATGGTGAGTTCTAGTCCCGCTTTAGGCGTGAAAACCGACTGGGTGATTTTGAGCCAGTCTCCCCAAACTCTTTCTCAGCCCAATGCACCTTGCAGGATTGTTGTTGTGGGAAAAAGAGTGAGACAGGGCTTTTGAGTGCATGCTTTAAAATAACCCCGCCCCCCCAAAATAAACCCTCCCTGAAAATATTTAAATGGTCCCCGCCATTTCTTCTGGCTAGGTTAGGGAGACAGAGCTGGAAATCAGGTAAGATGGCAAGAGGAGCCCCGTCTTGCTCCACGCACCCCAAAAAAATAAGACATCCCCGAAAATAAGTCCAAGCACTTATTTTGGGGTTCAAAAATATATAAGACAGGGTCTTATTTTCGGGGAAAGCCGGTATAAATACAGCTTTGCATTTTGGCTGAAGAGGCATATAGGATTTTGAAGGAGGCTGGTGAGAAAAACCACCAGCACCCCCCACCCCCCCCCCATCTTCGTTCTCTACTTCCCTTCTGTCAGACAGGAATGATGCATTTACAAATCGGAGAAAGGCAGCCTGCTGTTGTGATGGCTGTTTTCAGCCAGGATTACAGGAGTTTATTTATAAAATATCCAGGTGGAGCAGGTGTGATGGGGGAGCAGCAGCAAATGCAGAGAGAGAGAGAGAGAGGCAATGCTCATTCCCAACACATGTCATCGTTGTTCTTCAGAAATCGTCATTACAGGAGAATCATGGACCACTCTGCAAAACGGGGCTCTTGACTTTGTGTCTAGCTTGTGTTCCTCAAGATCAGAGATTTCCCAAACTTGGCAACGTTCAGACTTGTGGATTTCAACTCCCAGAATTCTAAGAGTTGAAGTCCACAATGTGTGGACTCCAACTCCCAGAATTCCTCAGCCCAGCTTTGCTCCTTAAATGAATCAGACTGAGGTCCAGGAAGGACCCACTCTATAACCTTGTTTGTATTTGTCTCGGAATTCTGGGAGTTGAAGTCCACAAAGTTGTGGCCTCCAAGACTTGCGGACTTCACTTATGGACAAGTTGTGGACTTTAAGACTTGTGGACTTCAACTCTTTATTTCTTTTTGCAGTAGATCCTGGTTTATCATAGAATCATGGGGCTGGCTTGGAAGGGACTTTGGATGTTTTCTAATCCAGGGGTCTTTGACCTGGGTGGCTGGAGATCTATGCTTGTTGATCAGAAAGATCAGCAGTTCGGCGGTTTGAATCCCTAGTACAGGTCTCCGGCGTGAGCAGGGGGTTGGATTAGATGACCTCCAAGGTCCCTTCCAGCTCTGTTACTGTTAAATTAAAGTTAAAGCTGAAGAATGATGTGGCTTAGCTGTTGACCAAGAAGAGAAAAATAATAAGGGAGAACCAGAAGAGTGGATCCATCTTCTCGACCCAAACAATTGCTTGTTAAGAATATGTGTGGACTTCAGCTCCCAGAATCCCCAGTTCTCCAGCTCTCTTCCATTGTCCAACGTATCCAACTTTTTCTGATGTCTTGGTAGATTCCAAATACTGAAGATGTAACCCAGGAGAGAGATACCAATGGGTGATCTATTTAATCCTGGAGCATAGATACGGATTTTCCCCAAGGTTCTGAAATGTATGTTCCAAACTCTACTTCCGTTAAAGGAGGTAATTAGCACAAATTAGGACAGATGCAAAAGGCGTTAGAGGTATGTAAGGAAAATAAATTAGACAGTGGTGGAGAAGCCTGCGGGGAGGGGGGGGAGGAAGGGTGGGAGGAGAAACGAAGAAAGCTGCTTGTCTTTTTTTTTTAACCTGCCCCCCCCCCAAGCAAAATGCCAGTCAGATATTTTGCCTCTTAAACATTTAAATCTTTGCTTGTGTGCCATTGACTGCAATTTTGAAAAGTCTTCCTAATCCGCTAAAGGAAGGCACCTAATCCTTTTCTAAGCCAAAAAATAAAATTACAGGGGAAGCGTTTAAATGAGATTCCTGAAGGCCCTGGACACAATCACTAGGAGCTGATGAATTCTAGTCCTGCGTTAGGCATGCAAGCTGTCCTTGTATGCTTAACACAACATCAAGTTGGAAGGAATCTTAGAGGTCTCCTTAGTCCAAGCCCCTGCTCAAGCAGGACACCCTATGCCAGGGGTCAGCAACCTGTGGGTCTGGAGCCGGAATGTGGCTCTTTCATCCCTCTGCTGCAGCTCCCTGTCGCCAGTCGGCACCACAATTTTGAGAGGAGCTCCCGGTTGGGGGCATGCCAGGAGGAAACTCTATGGCAAGGGTTTTCCAGTCAGCTTCACAATTGATAGGGCTTTTGGTTAGGACTGGTAGAGGAAAAAGGATGCCGCACTAGGAGGAAACTCTATGGTGGGGGAACCGGACTTCTGGCTGGCTCCAAAATTGAACAGAGGGCTTCCGATTAGGATTTTTGTGGCTCTTTGAGTGTTTAAGGTTGCCGACCCCTGCCCTATCCCATTTCAGACAGGTGACTGATTGTCCAGTCTCTTCTTAAAAACCTCCAGTGATGATGCACCCACAACTTTTGGTTGGCAAACTGTTCCATTGGTTAATTGTTCTTGCTGTTGGGAAGTTTCTCCTTAATTCCAGGTTGCTTCTCTTCCTTGATTTAGTTTCCATCCGTTGCTTCTTGTCCTGCCCTCGGGTGCTTTGGAGAATAGCTTATTCTCCAATATCTATCCTGCAATACATTTCCTTGGATTTAAACAGTCTTATCTGAAGTTACCGAAGCCTTCAGAGGAAGAGTGTGCCCATTCTCTAGGCTGCATTCACATGATCACTTGTTGGCTCACCGTTAACAGAACCACAATTCACTCAATTTTTCTTGGTTTCTGGGATCAGCCAGCACTCCCTGAACCAGAAACCCATCTGAGAGAGACGGGATAGCATAGATTTATGGTTCAGAGCATCGCTGGAATAGACTCCCTTCCCGCAGTCAAGACGTCATGGCTGAATGATCTCACTCACTAGCCTTTGGGAATGGCTCTCCCTCCTGGGAGAAGCCAAGCACAGGTTGGCTCTCTGTCCTTATTGAGTCTGTCATTTGCACCTCTAGAACTGTCTGGTTTGGCTCTGCCACCCAACAAGACAGACCCAGACTTTAGAGGATCATTAGAAATGCAGAAAAAACCATGGCTACCAAACTGCCTTCCATGGAGGACCCGAATACTGCACGAGTCAAAAAGAGGGCTGTGAAAATATCTACAGACCCCTCGCATCCTGGACATAAACTGTTTCAACTCCTACCCTCAAAACAACGCTATAGATCACTGCACACCAGAACAACTAGACACAGGAACAGTTTTTTCCCGAACGCCATCACTCTGCTAAAAAAATAATTCCCTCAACACTGTCAAACTATTCACTAAGACTGTATTACTATTAATCTTCTCATCCTTCCTAGTACCTATCTCTTCCCACTTATAACCATTTTGCTTGTAACTTTACAACTGATATTGTTTTATTTGTTTCCTGGTATGATTTGATTGCTTATTAGGTCGTACAACCTAATTGTACAAATTCATAAGAATTCGTACAATTCGTAAGAATTCGTACAATTCTTACGAATTCTTACAATTCGTAAGAATTGTGTCTTACGATTCTTGATGAATGTATTTTTTTTATTTTTATGGAGCCTATGCACCAAAGACAAATTCCTTGTGTGTCCAATCACACTTGGCCAATAAAGAATTCTATTTTACTTCTCAAAAATGGCCTGGTGCTAAAAATTAGAAATTAAGGATGGAAACGATGGTGTTTAAATTAAAAGGTTTTTAATAGAAAAAAAGGATAACATTAAATATATGTGATAAAGGAAGAAATAATAGAATGAAATGAAATAAGATTAAGAGTAGGAGGTCAGAGCGGATGGCGACATTGACTATATATTAAATATTAAACAGAGATGAAAAATAAAAATGTAAAAGAGTATGGCAGAAATCGAAATATATAAATCAAATTTGGGGAAAATAAGCTGTATAAATTTTGACTCGGTCAATACTTTATTCAGAAAAAAATGTACTCTTTGCATGTATGTTTGTTTTTAAAAAGAATAAAAAACTTTTATTAAAAAAAAATTCCTTGATGCTCCACTATTCTCACCACGTCTACGGGTATCCCACAGTCCCATCTACAGGGCCTCCAGTTTCCCTGCTGCCTATTTCGTTGGGTCCTGGAATCGCTCGGGAAGGAAGGAAGGAAGGAAGCCGAAAAGCTGAGAGAGGAAAAAAGAGTTTTCGGTCAGTGACTGTTTGATTCACGCTGAATAATTCTCTCCAGTGCAGAGGGAGCTATTTTAATCTTGTGAGAGACGTCTTTTGACAGAGGCAAATTGAGGTATAGGTTTAGAAAAAAGGCAGCTGAGGCTAGCAGACAGACAGCCTTTCAGTTCTGCCCTTCTCTTTCTGACAGAACCAAACGTTTGCAGTCCTAAAATTGCCTGCCCAAGAGGAGTCTCTTCCAACCTCAGTAAATTTTAAGACCTGCGGACTGCAATTCCCACAATTCCCAAGCTTGCATGTTTATTGAACTGTAAGATGTGCAGACTTCATCTCCCAGAATTCCCCAGGCATCATGCTATTGAACTTTAGCTCCCAGAATTCCCCAGCTCACATCAGTGGAGAAATTCAATTTTTTTTTACTACCGGTTCTGTGGGTGTGGCTTGCTGGGTGTGGCAGGGGAAGAATATTGCAAAATCCCCATTCCTTCCCCACTCTAGGGGAAGGATACTGCAAAATCCCCATTCCCTTCCCACTCCAGGGAAAGGATACTGCAAAATCTCCATTCCCACCCCACTCTGGGGCCAGCCTGAGGTGGTATTTGTCAATTCTCTGAACTACTCAAAATTTCCGCTACTGGTTCTCCAGAACCTGTCAGAACCTGCTGAATAGCACCCCTGGCTCACATGCTTTGAATTTTAAGATGTACGGATTTCAACTCCCAGAATTCCCCAGGCATCATGCTATTGAACTTTAGCTCCCAGAATTCCCCAGCCAGCTTGCTTTGAATTTTAAGATGTGCGGATTTCAACTCCCAGAATTCCTCAGCCATAGGTGGCACGCATAGCCATATCGGTGGGCATGCGAGCTCAGCTCTGGCGCATATGCACACACCAGCCAGTTAATTTTCAGGCCTTCTGGGCCCACCGGAAGTAGGGAAACAGGCTGTTTCCTGCCTCCGGAGGTGGTGGGGAAGGCCCATTTTTCTTTCTCTTCAGGCTCCAGAGCCTTTCTAGGAGCTTGGGGAAGGTGAAAACGCCCTTCCCACACAAACCCGGAGCCCTCCAGAGGCCAAAAGAGCCCATTTGCCAACTTCCAGTGAGACCGGAAGTCCCATTTTTTGCTCTCCCCAGCCTCCAGAGCCTTTCTAGGAGCCTGGGGAGGACAAAAACGGCCTCCCCCCCAACCCTGGAGGCCAGAAACAGCCCGTTTGCCTACTTCTGGTGGGACCAAACAGGCCATTTCCGGCTGCTGGAGGGTCTCCGTGGTGGGGGGGAGGCCATTTTCGCCCTTCCCAGGCTCCTAGAAAAGCTCTGGAATCTGGGGAGAGGGGAAAATGGGCCTACCAGGCTATCATGTGCCAGGAGCGGAGAGGGGGAAGCAGGGGGGGGATGTCGCACGTGCATGCATGGGAGAGGGGCACATAGAATTATTGATGTTGGCACACATGTGTGTGACCCCCCCCCCATCCTGGCACGCAATGGCAAAAAGGTTAGCCATCACTGTTCTGTTCTGTTCTGTTCTGTTCTATTCTGTTCTATTCTATTCTATTCTATTCTATTCTATTCTATTCTATTCTATTCTATTCTATTCTATTCTATTCTATTCTATTCTATTCTATTCTATTCTATTCTATTCGCCTATCCCAAGTATTTGTTGTGCAATTTTGACTTTCTCTCTGACCCATTGCTGAGTGAAATTGCAAAGAGCAAAACATTAACCAGCGGCCTCTTTTTCAACTCCCCGTGGAAAGTTTCTGTCCATGGGAGCTGTTCATTTGCGGTAAAATTGTCTTTCATTTTACTGAACATCAAGAGAGCAAGTCTGAATTTCTCCCCCCCCCTGCCTTTTTTTTTTTTTTTTTAATAAATATACACTATGGGGAACTCAAGTTGATTTAGATTCTGTGGCTTCACGCGATTACAATCTAACTCAGCCGTTGGGGACAAAACAGTTATAAAGTATATGCTAGTTAATGACAATGCATAAAATATTAGTACTAATAAATAAATAAGGGCAGCTCCCTCATGCTGAGCTGAGTTCCTGGGGAGTTAATAAAACACATCCATATTGCAGACTATTAATTCCATTTTTTTTTCCTGAGGGGCAGGACGGGGAAGGCTGATTTGTGATCTGTTTGATAAGCAGAGCTCCTGGCAGGAGATTCAACTCAAAAAACATTTGAGATCCTTTAAAAGAAGCTGTTTTGAGAGAATTGGGCTCCCCCAAAAAACCCCCAACAATGGCCATCACAATTTTGTGATCAAAGCCCTTTGTAGGCATGCAAAATATCCATACTGGTACGAAATGATGTGTCATAAGCTTTGAGAACAACCTTAGAAGAACAGGAGGAAGAGACACAGCTAGGACAAGTTAAAAGAAATTTGAGCCTGTGCCAGAAATGTAATTTGAGAAAGCATCTCAAGGAACCCTCCCTAGTTTCCTTGACAATAAGGGGGGGGGGGGAGTGTATTCAGTCTTGCAAGATTTTGTTACTGCAACTTGATAATAAAAACAGTAATAGCATTTTAACTTTAGTTTCCTAGTTTGGTCTACCTTGAAGCGTTGACAGGACTGGACCTTCTTTGTGTCACTGCAACGGCCATCTTGATTTTTTGGCCCTCCTCACAGAGACCCTTAACTATTCCATTAAAGTATTTAAATAGAAGACCCCAATAGTCCTTCTAAATTTTCCTTCCACATTATCCTTGGGGAAAGAATGGGAGCTTCGGTGCTCAGCTCAACCAAGCTAAATATTGAAACATTAGGAGTCTATCAACTCAAAAGCCTTTTTTGAACCCTGGCATTCCTAAGGATGATGACTAGGCAGGCCTAGGCAAATTATTGCAGCCCGTTTACAATATATCCCAGGTATTTGAAAGTGTTGAAGAAATGTCTATTCCTCTTTATTTCACTTTTGTTGATACCAAGCTCACAAGTTTAACATGTCAATCTTATCAACTTGATCCGCAGAACTTCTGCAGGGCTTCAGACAGAAATATTAATTTTCTCTCCTAATATCTGAGGCGCAACCCTTGTCTCTGGAGAGGATTGGGTTTGGGTTTGCAATCCTTGGCAAGAAAGAACTGTTTTAACTTTTATAGAATCTTTCCTAAATTCTTATACCAAATCAAACAATTCGTCTAACCATATCTCGCAGCCTTTTACTATCCGTTCTCTGGATGTGTTGGGCATAGAACCAGAGATCATTTCCAAGCAGGTTGGCTGGGGTTTATGTGAGTTGTAATCCCTCTGACTGGAAAGACCCGATTAATAAAAATTGCTTGTAAAAAAAATAAGTAAATCAAGGGCTCTGAATGAAAACGGGTCTAGTAGTAATCTGGGGGCAGAGAGCCATCTAGTGGCACTAAGTTGAACTACAGGTAGTGAAGTTGGTCCAGTTTTAAATCAGAAGGTTGGTTTCTCCCTTTTCCAACTAACAGGTTTTATTTAAAAGCTTTGGGAATTTACATTAGATGAATTAGATTAGGCCTCTCCATGCATTTGAAGTCAACTGATGCACTTGAAAACTGGTGCCTTTTTTACAAAAGTGTTAAGTCGGAAGAGAGGCAACCAGATTCCTGATTTTTAGCCACTATTGACCGATTCCTTCATGGTTCATTCACATGGTTTTCTAAGCGGGGAAAACAGCAACTAGTTTTCTTCATCCTTGAATGTTAGATATCACCAAGTATTTCCTTCTCTGTTAACTTGCCTATCATCTTCCCTGCGCAGTGGTTAGAATGCAAGATTGAAGGCTAACTCTGCCCACTGCCAGCAGTTCGATCCTGGCCGGCTCAAGGTTGGCTCGGCCTTCCATCCTTCCGAGGCGGGTAAGAGGGGGATCCAGATTGTTGGGGGCGATATGCCGACTCTGTAAACCGCTTGCAGAGGGCTGGAAAGCACTGAGAAGTGGTATACAAGTCTTAAGGGCTATTGCTATCTCAACTCTACATGGTTTCCAAGATAAAAGAACAAGACAAAAGGCTCAGGCTTGGCCAGTAGAATCCATCTATTTCAGATTTTTTGACAATTAAAAAGCCTTCCCCACACAAGGCCTTTTTTTTTTTTTGAAGGAAAAGAATAACAGCTCACCTAAATACATCATTGAATACAGGTAGTCCTTGACTTAAGACCGCTATGGAGTCCCCCAAATTTCTGTTGTTAAACAAGACATTTGTTTGGTGAAGTTTGCCCCCTTTTACAACCTTTCTTGCCTCAGTTGTTAAGTGAATCACTACAGTTGATATATTAGTCACCCGGTTGTTAAGTGAATCCGGCTTCCCCACTGACACGGCGACTGTCATATACATACAGTAGTGGCCAAAATTGTGGAAACCTTTTGGGAAAAGTGTATTTTTGAGATTTGATGGCTAATAACACCACTTTTTGGGGGGGAGTTTCAAGATAATCCTATTCCACTGTTGGGATGGCCTGGGAATAGCCCAGACCTTCTTAACCCAATTGAAAATCTATGGAGCCGACTCAAGAAACTGGTTAGTCAAAAGCAACCCAGCAATCAAACCCAGTTAATAGAAGCAATCCTTCAATCTTGGCTTCACACGATAACAGTTGCAGAACTAAAAGACTCGGTTCACTCCATGGGAAGACGTTGCAAGGCCATCATTCATGCGGAAGGTTACCCAGCTAAGTGTTAACTGACATGGGGATCATTTTTGCGTATCTCGTTTTTTCTACGTGTTTTCACTTTTCTTCTTTATACCGTCACTGCTATTCTAATAGCAAATCCTTCCTAAAAGTGATGGCATTACATTCTTGATTGAATTATCTTTCCATTGATATATAATGTTATGGTACTACTCCCCCGATCCCGAAAAAGTGGTGTTATTAGCTAGTTTTAGAAAAATACACTTTTCCCAAAAGGTTTCCACAATTTTGGCCACTGCTGTATTGCCAAGCGCCACATTTCGAACACGAGACCACAAGGATACTACCACAGTTTTAAGTGTGGGAAAACGGTTGTTTGAGTCCCTTTTTCCAGGGCCGTTCTAACTTTGAGCTAAGTGAACAGGTTGTAAGTCGAGGACTTACCTATAAAAGCCTCCCTACTTCTTTTTTACAAACCCAACCCCCCAAAAAAAGTTTAACAGAGACGAGACAACGAAGTTACATCTTCATATGGAGATGTGGGGATGGTTTTTTTTTTCTTTTTCTTTTAATGCAGCTTAATCTCACAGTTGGCAGCATAATATGAGCATAAAAGACACGACTGGGAAAGGATTCTGGAGGCAGCATGCAAACACTGTTTGAAGCAAGAACTAAACGAAAATTTAAAAAAAAACAAACCCCATCTAAGCCCCCTTTTCCTGGGTCTGCATTTTGTTTTGTTTTTTTTGTTTTTTTGAGAAGAAACATCTCCTTGGTTTGGTCGAGACCTGATTCAGGTAAGGCAGGGTTTCCCTGTGCACGCAGATGTTTCTTCTTCTTCTTCTTCTTTTTTTAAAAAAAGGCAAACAAACAAACTCCCGTTTTTATTCAGGACATTAAAAAATAAGGTTTGTAACTCGAGTTAAAAACCCAGCCAAAACAGCGGATTTCTGGTGCAGTTTGAAACCATAATTTCCTTTAAAAAAAAAAAAAAAAACACCCTGAAAATTAAAAAAGGAACAAAAATCAATTATTATTATTATTATCTTTTTAAAGGTGTATTCAGAAGGAAGAGAATGCTGGATCATGAATTCCAGAGCTCATGGGGTCTCTCTCTATCTCTTTTGTTTTGAGAAAGTTATCAAAAAAGGGGTTCTCTTTCTCCAAGAAAATTGGCGCCTTTAATAGCTGTCCCACCACTGTTCCCCACCCCCCCACATTTCATTATTTTTTTTTTTTTGGCATGGTCCGCCCTTCTTACGTTTCCCTACGAAACAAGAACGAGTATGAGTTTGGTTCCGGAGGGAGGCTGAAAACAGGTGGGAGGGAGGTGGGGATGAATTAAAGGGGAGGGGGTGGGGTGGGGGAGTCCACGAGAAGAAAGAGGGATTCAACAACGTTGGAGAACATGCAACTAAAATATGATACGATTTGACCCTTGCGGTGAAACAAGATTTTGTTTTTAAAGGACAGGAAGGAAAAGGAAACCTCCAGGTTGGCTCCCATGTGTCCATTCTTCAAGTGGTTCAGCTGAGAGAGACAGAGAGAGATAGAGAGAAAGAGAGACTTCCTTGGGAGAAGGGAGCCGGGCTCCCCACCTACCCATCGGGGCCCCTGGGGAGCGGTCCAAGGTCCATACGTTTCTCTAAAGACAGTGGAGAAATTTGGATTCCTGGAAAAACCAACCACCTGCTTCGCTTGGGGGGGCGGGGAGGGGGAGAGGGGGTTTTTTTCTTCGCCCAGCCTCTCCCCTGAGGTCTGTGCACAGGGGAGAGGGCGGGGAGGGGCGTGTCCGAAAGAAGCCCCGCCCTCCGGTCGGCTTCACAGGTAGAGCTCGCTGGCTTTGATATGCTCTAGCTGTTCCCGTAATTGGTGGAAGGAAGGCCGGTGGGCGGCATCCAAAGTCCAGCATTTTTTCATCACCTCGTAGACAATCTGGGGGCAACCGTCCGGAGAGTCCATCTTGTACCCCTTTTCCACACGAGGGACCACGTCCTTCAGAGGCTGTGGGGGAGAAAAATGGGGGGAGGGGAAGCAATGCATTTAAGGCAGGAGTGGGCTGCTGGGGGTTCGGGAGAATCTCTAGCTAAGATTCTGTGCAGTTCAGAGAACCCCCCAAATCCCACTCCTGGCTGGTCCCGCCCACCCCTCCCCTTCCCAGAGTCCCCACGCGGCCTGTTTTGGATGCAGGAAATGCGTAGAGGCTCAGGGAGGGTGAAAAACAGACCTACCGGAAGTTCAGGAAGGCCAGAAACGGGCCAGTTTCCAGATTTACAGGGCCTCCAGAGCCTGGAAAGGCCGTTTTCACCCTCCTGGAGGCTCAAGGAAAGCCTCCGGAGCCCGGGGAGAGCAAAAACACCCCACCACCACGGTACAGGAGGCAGATTAGGCCACGCCCACCATAGCCACGCCTACCCAGCAACCAGAGAGAGAACCCCTTGCTAAAATTTTTGAAGCCCACCCCTGATTTATGGACAGCGTAGATCCACAGATGTAGTCAGTTCAACACTGACGACTTCATTGTTTACTGGCTATAATACAGGAATCTCCCGAGACTGGCAGCTTTTGTAACGGAACTACCAGATAAGCCGGGGGTCAGGGGTCAAACACCCTTGAGAAACTTCACTTACAATTCTCGGATAAGGCACTCGCCCAAAGGAATAGATTTCCCAGAGAAGAATTCCAAAGCTCCATACGTCTGATTTGGTTGAAAATTTCTGCCAAGGTTAGAAGAAGACACACACAGAGAGAGAGAGAGAGAGAGAGAGAGAGAGAGAGAGAGAGAGAGAGAGAGAGAGAGAGAGATTGTCAAAAGACCTGGATCAAGCTGGCCAGATGTTCTACCACCAGAGAAAGAGGCGCTGTTTAGACTCCTAGAGAACCGATTACCAAATCATAGAATCCTAGGACTGGAAGGGACCTTGGAGGTCTTCTAGTCCAACCCCACCCCCCTGCCCAAGTCCTCATACCATCCTGGACAAATGGGTTGTTCAATCTTTTTTTGAAAACCTTCAGTGATGGATGACCCACCACTTCAGGAAGCAAACTATTAATTGTCCTCACCGTTAGGAAATTCCTCCTTAGTTCCAGGTTGGCTCCACCCTTCTTGAAGAGCTTCCACCCTTCCCTTCTTGTCTTGTCCTCAAATACTTTGGAGAACAAGTCAATTCAGTCTTCCCCATGACAACCCCTCAAGTCCTAGAAGACAGCTATCCTTTCTCCCCCTAATCCTTCTCTTCATTGGGCTAAACATCCCTAGTTCTCTTAAGCAGTACATTGTATGATTTAAACCCCAGGTCCCTGATCATCTTTGCTTGATGTTTGCTTGTGTTGTGGCCTGCCAGTGGCCAGCAGATCTGGTGGCAGACTCAGGCACTGAGGAGGTTGGAGAGGAACATGAGCCAATCCTGGAGTCTGGGGAAGGCTTGGATGAGGGCTCTGCGTCGGAGGCAGAGAGGGGGCCAGGGCCGTATGCCACTTATCAGCTGCCTTCAGAGTCAGACATCAGTGAGGCAGACGAACAGCTGGATCCTGTTCCCAGTGTGTGCATGCGCAGAGTTGCCAGACGAAGGGAACAGCTAAAGAACAAGGGTTGGCTTGGCAGTAAGGCCACAGGTGGACGATGAATGGCCCCTCCCAGAGGGAATAAAAGAGGAGCAAAAGGGGAGTAGCGTTTGCAGGAGACAATTAGTTTGCCTAATTGGTTTGTGACTCTCTGAGTCTCTCTGATATCTTCAAAACCTTCCAAGTTTTGAAGATATCGGCCTGGCAGCTCTCCAAGCCAGAGAAGATCTGTGACTAAATTCTTCCTTGAAAGACTTCGCTGGATGTGAATGAGAGGAATTCACAGTAATGTAATAAAAAGGGTTTTTTTTGGTCAGGACAAGGTGTCTGCTTCGTGCTCTTCGTGCTCTGAGCCTTCCCCAGACTTCAGGACTGGCCCATGTTCCTCCCCCAACCTCTTCACTCTCCGAATCTGCTGCCAGATCCGCTGGCGGGCCACAACACCTGTGTCCTTGTGGACCTTATCAAGTCCTACCTGGCTGAGTCATGGGTTAGTTGTCAATCACTCCCAAGTCCCCCATTCACCTTTTCTCTAAGTGCTTCTGGCGCTGTCCATTTCACCGGGAGCTTGCCGGTGTCCTGGGTGGACGAAGCTTCTTTTGTCAGCCCAAAGTCACTGACTTTAGCAATATTGTCCTCCGAGACCAAGACATTCCTTGCTGCCAAGTCCCGGTGAACGAAGTTGTTGGCTTCCAAGTAAGCCATGGCTTCGCAGACATCTCTACGGGCAAAGAGGAAGAGAGGAATGAGGATCAAGAAAAAGGGAGGGGCACACCCCCAGGCCGCTGAGAAACCCCCCCCTCAACCATGAAGCTTCAACATACTTTTTTTACGCCTAAAAACACACACACACCACAAGCATTTTCTTCACAAAAAGGCAATATACTTACAAGGAAAACTTCAACAAACACTCGCCTCCCAGCACAGATCTTCCACGGGAACGAAGATAATCGACTAAACTTCCCTGTCGGAAGATTTGAGAGAAAGGATTAAGATTGGTAAGGAGTGATTGAGAGAGAGAGAGCCAGTCTGGAATTTCATCTTCAAGAAAGGGATATGGGAAGGGGTTTTTTAAACACCCCTGTTCTTAACAATGTGGGAGACAACGTATTAGCTTTTTTTTTTTTTAAAGTCTTCTGAATTTTTTAAACTTCGATTTTTCTCTTTGAACCTGGAAAGGTGCACCTCGTTCTTAATTCGGTTTTAAAACGGTGCTTTTAGTGATGCACTCAGAGTGTTTCAGTACGTTGTTGCAAATTGCCCAGAATCACCTGTGGTGGGGGAACGGAAGGTGTAGAAATGTAATAAAGAAATAAATTCCCTGAGCTCTGTCTGAAGATGTCCTCCAAAATTATCTAAGGCAGACCAAGAACACCTTCAAAACCCATTAAGGGTTGAAATCAAACTTGTCTCAAGACGGTTACCCCTATTATATCGGCAATACTGATAAAAACGAGTGGACAGGGCAAGGGTGCAATTAGTGGCACTCCTCAGTAGATGGCACTCTCCTCTTTGTGTAGGCAGGCATACACACACACATACACACACACACACACATGGGGGGGGGGATGCACACCCATGTAGGAAAGCAAAGGAAAAAACCCAATACATTTTCAAAACTGCAGGTTACACCAGCAGTAAATGGCATTTCACTCTAGAAATTAACTGACGGGGGAGGTTCAAGGAGATGAGTGGGGAAAGGAAAGAGGGAGGGAAGAGACAGCAGGAAGGAAGGGAGAAAGGGAGGGAAGAAAGGAAAATGGAGGGAAGAAGGAAGGAAGGAAGGAAGGAAGGAAGGAAGGAAGGAAGGAAGGAAGGAAGGAAGGAAGGAAAATGGAGGGAAGGAAGGAAGGAAGGAAGGAAGGAAGGAAGGAAGGAAGGAAGGAAGGAAGGAAGGAAGGAAGGGGGGGCATTGTTAACCCTAAGGGTTGCTTGGAAGTGTTATCAGACATAAAAGAATTGTAGTGAAAAAATTCTGGTTGCAACAGGGTATATGGGAAAGGGAAGTTGAAGTAACTCCAACTTCTGCTCCAATTCTGGGAAACAGACAAGAGTAATAGTAGCAGAAGAGGAAGAAGAAGAGGAGGAGGAGGAGGGGGAGGAGGATCAATCTTTTCTTCTCCATTTCTGAGGTCAAAAGAATTTGATTCCAAAGACCTTAAAGACTGAAGGCTGATCAACACAAAGACTTGAAAAGTCAAGATGTTGGAAACGATGGCAGGAAAGAGAAGAGGATGACCAATCGCAAGATAAACGGTGATAAGGGCACTATTCAGCCGAAGAGGTTGCAGGAAAAAAAAATGCTTTTAAAAGCCTCTGCCGATCAGGCAATTCAGCTGGGAACGTCAGAGGCTTTTAAAAGCATTTTTTTCTACAACCTCTTTGGCCGAAGAGGTTGTAGAAAAAATGCTTTTAAAAGCCTCTGACGATCCCAGCTGAATTGCCTGATCGGCAGAGGCTTTTAAAGGCATTTTTTTTGAAGAGATACTGGAGCCTGGATAGCTCAGCAGACTAAAGCATTGTAATTAAAAACCAGCAATTACTGTAAGTTCGAATCTGACCAGGCTCAAGGTTGACTCAGCCTTCCATCCTTTCTAAGGTAGGTAAAATGAGGACCCAGTTTGTGGGGGCAATAAGATGAATTTGTATAACTATACAAAAGTATGAAGGCTATTGCTTAACGCATTGTAAGCCGCCCTGAGTCTCCAGAGAAGGGCGGCATATAAATCAAATTTTAAAAAAATGTCCTGGGAAAAAGTCTTTCTGTTGACTAAGAGTCAACACAGACTTGATGATCCATAATCAATAAATCAACCAAAGATCGTCAGAAAGTAGAAGCCAAGTTTAAGGAAGCCTCTTCCTTCTCATAGGCATGTCTGTCATCGCTATGTTCTTCATCAACGTCCAACTTCAGACCAACCTTCCTTGGAAAGGACAGCAAGTTCTTACCTTTGCCATAAATTCTGTGACAATGTAGAGGCCCCCTTTCTCCTCCACGATCACCCCCAACATCTGGACCAAATTGCTATGCCGGAGCTGTCTGCAATGAGATGGAGCGGATGGGGAGAAGATCAAAGAGGGATCAACCGGAATTTTTTTTCCCGTTGCAAGTAAAGGCCTTCGTGCAAGGGGCACCACACCCACCCCTGGTGTCAAAAGACGGCCCTCCTTTCGCTCAACGTGGCTATGGCGTCCCACCTCTCCCTTGTTTGATATGCCTTGAAGAGTTTGTATCCCAAATGTTTTGAGGGTTGTTTCTCCTAACTTCTCTTGGATGTAAGAGCAGTACACAAAACCCTCATGGGTTCTAGTTTATATGGGAATCTAGAAGAAGCAAGGCTTTTTGGATAATGGTCCTAAAGTTTCTTCTATGGACTCTTGAGCTTGTCTCCTCCTGAATGACAATTCAGGAGCAAGTAAATGTATTCTCCACTGTTTTCTAAACCAAAGCATGTATGAGAAGCTGGGATAATCCAGCCTGAACCTCAGGTACATCTTCGTTCTCTGCCACCTTTCTCTGCAACCAGATGTTAATCCAGATTAAGTCCTCCTGGTCAAGGAGGCAGGGACTCACGTCATCACCGAAGCTTCAGCTAAGAAGGCTTGTGCGGTGGCGTCATTTTTGATGCATTTCACAGCAACCTTGTTTCCGTGGTAATCACCCAACATCACATCTGCGAAAGAGAGCAGACGACTGAAGGAAGGAGATGAGATCTGATGGAGCGCAACAGACCACTTATCCAGCATTGAAGAGGTCCAAGGGGACACCTTCTGTGTCTGACTCACCTCCAAACTCTCCCTTCCCAATGATCTGTAGCAACTTCAAATCTTTCATGTTGAGGGACCATCCACCTGGAAGGAGAAGCAGAAGGTAAAGGTGGAGGTGGAGGAGTAAGAGAAGGAGAGGGAGGAGGAGGAGAAAGAGGACGAGGAGGAGGAGAAGCAGAAGGTGGAGGTAGAGGAGAAAGAGGAGAAGGAGAGGGAGGATAAGGAGGAGGAGGAGAAAGAGAAGGAGACGCAGAAGCAGAAGATGGACGAGAAGGAGGAGGAGGAGAAGAAGCAGAAGATGGAGGTAGAGGAGAAAGAGGAGAAGGAGAGGGAGGAGGAGGAGGAGGAGAAAGAGAAGGAGAAGGAGGAGAAGCAGGAGGTGGAGGAAAAAGGAGGAGGATATGTCACAGTATGTCCACTGTTTTTAATTTTTATTATAAATTAAAAAAAATTAAAAAAAAGAAAGACGGAGGATAAGGAGGAGGAGGAGGTGACATAAAGAGGAGGAGGAACTACAAAAAATGAGAAGGAGAAAGGGAGGAGGAGGAGGAAGAGGAAGAGAAAAAGAAGAAGAAGCAGGAGGAGGAGGAGGACGAGAGAGGGAGAAAGGGCCCATGCCAACCGAGCAGTCCACTCCGCTTCCGTGTGGCACTTACTCCGTGAGAATTCGTCTTGCGCCGCCACGGTGCCTTCCATGACCTTCGGCTTCATGAGACGAGTGCAGAGCCCGTCAGCGTCCGAGGTGTAGTGCTGCCAAAGAGAGGGAGCGTTTATCTCTCTCTCTCTCTCTCTCTCTCTCTTGAAGAACCATTTCGCTGAACGTGTGTCCCCCCGCTAACTGCTTGGGACAAGTTGGTTTTGATGCTGTGGCTTTTCTTCGATCTTGAGGACCATAAACCAACCCACTCCCAGGGACTGGAGTATAGTATGTGTGTGGATATTATATGCCAGGGGTCTCCAACCTTGGCAACTTTAAGCCTGGTGGACTTCAACTCCCAGAATTCCCCAGCCAGCTGGCTGGGGAATTCTGGGAGTTGAAGTCCACCAGGCTTAAAGTTGCCAAGGTTGGAGACCCCTGTTATATGCCAATAAAAGTAATATGTAGAAGATGTGCAGATGCTATCAATGCCACTGCAGTAGTGACCTTTTAGAATAAAATAGAATAGAATACCAGAGTTGGAAGGGACCTTGGAGGTCTTCTAGTCTGATCCCTGCTTAGGCAGGAAACCTTATACACCATTGCAGACAAATGGCTGTGCAGTCTCTTCTTAAAAACTTCCAGTGTTTTTAAGCACTAAGGAATGTAATTAATAGAAAATTATATCTTTAGCCAGGTTCTTCCTACGTAAACCAAGATTTTATGCAGCCCTAGTTCGGTGAAATCACAATCCACTAGTTTCTAGCTTTTTTTTTTTCTTTTGGCAGCCAGCAGACCGTTTGCTGCCCATTGGGAGACTAAGATAGATCTATTTCGGCCTTATAAGCCCTCATCAGTTAGCCACACCCTCATCTCATGTATCCTCCCTGTAAAGGTACAGTATTTGTTTTCTTTCTTTTTCGTAGGTTTTATGTGTATTTCTCTTTAGCCAGGTTCTTCCTACGTAAACCAAGATTTTATGCAGCCCTAGTTCGGTGAAATCACAATCCACTAGTTTCTAGCTTTTTTCTTTTTCTTTTGGCAGCCAGCAGACCCTATGCTGCCCATTGGGAGACTAAGATAGATCTATTTCGGCCTTATAAGCCCTCATCAGTTAGCCACACCCTCATCTCATGTATCCTCTCTGTAAAGGTACAGTATTTGTTTTCTTTCTTTTTCGTAGGTTTTATGTGTATTTCTCTTTAGCCAGGTTCTTCCTACGTAAACCAAGATTTTATGCAGCCCTAGTTCAGTGAAATCACAATCCACTAGTTTCTAGGCTTTTTTTCTTCTGGCAGCCAGCAGACCCTCTGCTGCCCATTGGGAGACTAAGATAGATCTATTTCGGCCTTATAAGCCCTCATCAGTTAGCCACACCCTCATCTCATGTATCCTCCCTGTAAAGGTACAGTATTTGTTTTCTTTCTTTTTCGTAGGTTTTATGTGTATTTCTCTTTAGCCAGGTTCTTCCTACGTAAACCAAGATTTTATGCAGCCCTAGTTCGGTGAAATCACAATCCACTAGTTTCTAGCTTTTTTTTTTTTCTTTTGGCAGCCAGCAGACCGTTTGCTGCCCATTGGGAGACTAAGATAGATCTATTTCGGACTTATAAGCCCTCATCAGTTAGCCACACCCTCATCTCATGTATCCTCCCTGTAAAGGTACAGTATTTGTTTTCTTTCTTTTTCGTAGGTTTTATGTGTATTTCTCTTTAGCCAGGTTCTTCCTACGTAAACCAAGATTTTATGCAGCCCTAGTTCAGTGAAATCACAACCCACTAGTTTCTAGCTTTTTTTTTTTTCTTTTGGCAGCCAGCAGGTTTACGGTTTTTTTTCCAACCGAGGGGGTGATGGGATAGCAGCACCGGTTAGTTAGTTTATTGTCATTGCACATCATACAACGAAATCTTCTGGCAGAAGTTACAGAACAATTAAAACCTGGCTAAAGAGAAATACCCATAAAACCTACAAAAAAGAAAGAAAACAAATATATATATTTATATATATATATAAAGGACACACATTCACACAAACACAAACACATGTTCCGCTCAGGATGAAACCGCTGCTGGCCATCCCTGATCCCTCTAAGAGTTCTAATTCATGTATTTGTTGGGCTCTGGCCATCTTCCAGGGTCCCAATAAGTCCCAATGACCCTGCAAGCCCACCAGGGGGCAGTAGGACGCCTTAGCCAGGCTACCAAACAACTCTGCTGGGAGGCTACGGAAGGAATGGGGAACTTAACTCGCCGTTTTACAAGCATTAATCCCCCCAAGGGAATTCATTGCTCGTTGTCTGTCACCACTGGGAGACGCTTCCGCCAGGCGCTGCCCGAGCTGAGCTGCAGCTCACCGGCTGCTGGTTTTGCAAGGGGGCACTTTCAATATCGCTCAGAAGCGCCTTCCTGCCTCTCGTAGTGATGCGAGAAGAGACAGGAAACTGAGAGCGAGCTTCAGCTGCCTTCAGCCCGTGACCGCACCGGGTGGGGTCAGGCCGCCAATTCAGGAGGGTGGGTGGGTGGGGTTTTTAAACTGGCACATTATCTAGCCCGACTTTTTTTTCAAACCGAGGGGGTGATAGGATAGCAGCTTTAGTTAGTTAGTTTACTGTCAGCACTTCAAGCTGCATTTACTCTAGTGCTGACATAAGAAGGAGAAGCGGAAGCGTCTGGAAAGGGACATTTGACTTTTCACCTACTTATTTTCCCTGGAAATAATATCCCCTAGGAGATGGGATGGGAGGGGGGAATTCCTTTGAGCTGGAGCAGTAGATTAGGGGTAGAGTGACTTGGAAGATGGCCAATGAGTGCAGAGGAGTGGGGGAAGGAAAGGGAGGGTTTTTGGGTCGGAAATCAGTGTTGGCTATGATGAGTCGGAGTTAGAACATCGTGCTTAATAAATGAGAGTTTTTCATCAAAGACTTTGTTTGAAATGCAATTTATTTGAGACGACCTCGAAACCTGACATTTACTTTATTGTCATTGCACATTGTAGAACGAAATCTTCTGGCAGAAGATACAGAACAATTAAAACTCGGACCACATGTTTTCTGAATAGTTTTTATCCCAGAGCTGTAATTGCACTCAACCATGAACTAAAGGGCCACCATCGGTGAGCTGTTGGACAGCATTACTTGGTCTGTTGTGTGGATGTTTGGGTGGTTTAGAGGTGGGGAATTTGTGGTGGGTGGGAGTGTGTTTGGGGATTGTTATGTGTGTTGGATCTGGTCTTTGGGTGTTAAGTGAATTTTGTTGTATGGTGATACTGTGTATACACGTACAATGACAATAAAGTTATTATTTCTTCGAAATTAAATGCCTTCTTCAGTGTACATTATAACTATAAAAATACAAACACACATCTTTCACATTCTATATAATTGAAATTGAAAACCCGATATTGCATTAATATTGCACTATACCATAGAATTCCTGCTCTGGAATAGCAGCTGTTTTTCAGCCTATTTATCCTTGTTTTTATTGTCCTGTACTGGCTGCCAGATGGTAATAGTTCAAAAAAAAAGGGGGGGGTGCCCAGGATGAGATGGATCTTTAAGGATGTTTTGAACTTTCTTAAGGCAGCGGGGGCTATCAAGCTCTTCCAAGGAGGGGAGAGGGCAACCCATGATCCTCTGAGCAATGACGTTGACCCTCTCGAGCGCTGTCCTATCTGCCACTGAGCAATTGGCAAACCATACCCAGGTGCAGTAAGTTAAGACAGTTTAATATAACTATGACTTATAACTAACTATAAGTTATAATATAACTATAATTATAACTATAGTTATAACTATAACTTAAGTTAAGACAGTTTAATATAACTATGTTATATGTTATAAATTATAAATTATAGGTTATAAGTTCTTATCTAACTATAAGATAACATAAGTTAAAACAACTAACTAACTAATTATCTAGCGACCTTTTTCCAACCAAGGGGTGACATGATAGCAGTCTTCCAATATCTCAGGGGCTGCCACAAAGAAGAGGGAGTCAAGCTATTCTCCAAAGCACCTGAGGGCAGGACAAGAAGCAACGGGTGGAAACTAATCAAGGAGAGAAACAACTTAGAACTAAGGAGGAATTTCCTGACAGTGAGAACAATGAATCAGTGGAACAACTTGCCTCCAGAAGTTGTGAATGCTCCAACACTGGAAGGTTTTAAGAAGATGTTGGATAACCATTTGTCTGAAGTAGTGTACGATTTCCTACCTAAGCAAGGGGTTAGACTAGAAGATCTCCAAGGTCCCTTCCAACTCTTATTCTGAAAGACTCAGGTGGTGGTCCCTCACCCTGGTTCTCCCTGCCAACCTTGGCTCAGCCTCACCTCCACGAGTTGCATGAGGTTTTCGAAGTAGACCTCTTCGTCGATGCTCAGCTTGCTGGAGGAGTAGATGATGCGGTAATGTTCCACCTTGCCTTCGCAGCTGACGCAGAGGGTGTAGTCGCCAGGGTAGTTGGTGCTCTCGCGTACGAGGAAGAGGCCCGTCTCCGGAGGGTAGAGCAGCCGCTCCGCTTGTTCCCGTGTGATCTTCCCATGAAACCAGCTGAGGAGGAGGGGGGGGGAGAAAGGAGAACAAGAGGGCAGTCAGAACATCCTGACCTTCATGAGGACTAGAAACTTATTTCTTCACAGAGGTTCCATTATGCGCTTGCCCCCTTCCTTGGCAAAAACTGGCAAAACGGGAGCAGTGTTTTCTATTTATATCGGGGCGGGGGAGAGAAAACGAGTCAAAATAGAAGCAAAGGCCGCTGTGTTGGCTTCCACAGTTGGCTATTTATTTATATTTGATTTCTTATTTCTAGATCGGGACTCCTTACGCACAGTCACTCAAGCACTCGTCACTTCTCGTCTGGACTATTTTAACGCTCTCTACGTGGGGCTCCCCTGGGGGTGCACCCGGAGGCTCCAACTGGTGCAAAATGCGGCCTTGCATGGGATTATGGGAGCGACGGGGCACTCCCACGTGACCCCTCTCCTGCGCGAGCTGCATTGGCTTCCGGTGGACTTCCGGGTGCGCTTCAAGGTGTTGGTGACCCCCTTTAAAGCGCTCCATGGCTTAGGGCCGGGGTACTTACGGGACTGCCTTCTGCCACCAATTGCCTCCCACCAGCCGGTTCACTCCCACAGAGAGGGCCTCCTCAGGGTACCGTCAGCCAGACAATGTCAGCTGGCTCTGACACCCCCAGCTTCTCTGTGGTGGCACCTACCCTCTGGAACGATCTACCCCAGAGATACGAACGATCCCAGCCCTTCGGACTTTTATTTGGGCTGGCCTGATTTTAAGTTGATTTTAAAGTTTAATACCGATTTTAATTGAAATGTTTTAAATTATGGGCCAAATTTATTCAATTACTTTTAAAATTATTTTAACTTTTGTGTACAAATGTTTTTACTCTGGCTGTTCACCGCCCTGAGTCTGAAAGGAGAAGGGCGGTATATAAATCTAATAAAAGATAAAGATAAAGATAATTTCCAACTGTTCTCTCGGACTTGGCCAAGAGGGGCTATAAAATGGCGGGTGAGGCGTCGACTTACGGCATGAGGCTCAGCTTGATTCCTGGTTTCATCCCTTCGCGCTTCTGAACGTAGTTGGCCGGGATGATCCCCTCGCGACCTACTTTGTTTTTGGCTTTGTACCAGTTGGGGTCCTGGAAGAGGGAAACCGTGGTTAGCAAGAACCCCAGACTCCCAGGAAGGTTTTTTGAGTCCTCAAAATGGAGTCCTCCCTCCATTTAAAGTCCCATTTCTCCGCGGCCACAATCGTGTTCCCTCCTCATCCTTGAGAGAAAGGAAATATTGTGGGCAGCCCGCCTGGCGGGACCCAGAGAAGACCCTCCTCCGTGGTGGCTCCCTTCCTTTGGAACCTCAGCCCTGTGGAGATTAGACTGGTCCCCATTTTTGATTCTCCTTCGCAAGGCCCTGAAGACCTGGTTCTGCCAACGGGCCTGGGGAACCCAGAGCAGGATGAAGCCCGTCAAGTGGCTTCTTTGATTGGGTGTTGAGGTTGGGAGGAGAAGGGAAGGGAGGGGTAACTGTTTTTTTATTGTTTGTAAGCCACCCCGTGTCAAAGAGAGTGAGTGGGCAGAGAAGAGAGAGAGAGAGAGAGAGAGAGAGAGAGAGAGAGAGAGAGAGAGAGAGAGAGAGAGAGAGAGAGAGAGAGAGAGAGAGAAAGAAAGAAAGAAAGAAAAGGGACAAAAGAGGAAGGAAGGAAGGAAGGAAGGAAGGAAGGAAGGAAGGAAGGAAGGAAGGAAGGAAGGAAGGAAGGCAGGCAAAGGGACAAAAGCAGGAGAGAGGGAGGGAGGGAAGGAAGGAAGGAAGGAAGGAAGAAAGAAAGAAGGGAGGGAGGGAGGTGATGAGATGATGATCCTTGTCCAGCAAGGAAAGAGGCTAAAGCAGAAACCCAGCATGGTTGCTTTCAATGTGCCATTTTATCATATCCTCCCTGTTAAACTAGTCTCTAAACTACTTGCAAACTAGTCTCTACCACAGCATTTCTCAACCTTGTTAGTTTTCAAATAGCTGGACTCCAACTCCCAGAATTCCTTAGCCAACATGAGTATTTTCTCAATCCTGGGCCTCAGAGGAACTGATGGTTGCTTAGTTATTCCTAGCAAACAAGAGATGATAAAACTGGATTTGACCCAGTAGCTTACATTTAAAAGGAAGGCTGGATAATGTTCATGGTTAATTAAATTGCTCCCCTCTCTCTGGAGAAAGAGAGAGAGAGAGAGAGAGAAAGAGGCCACTGAGGGACACGTTTCAACTTGGCTTTGGCTTCTACGATCTTCCCAGGGGAAAATCTTCTAGACCAGGGGTCAGCAACCTGTGCTCTTCCACCCCTCTGCTCCGGCTCCCTGTCACTCAAAATATGCGACACTCGCCGGCATGCAATTTATTGAGCTTTTCAAACCCCCCGGTAGGCCAACCATGGATAAATCCAAGAAAAGAAAAGTTTCAGAAGAAAACAGAACATTTAATTCAACTACATATGCTAATTTTGTGGCTGCCCAAGAAATAGTCAGGCACGGGAAGAGTTTTGTGGCTCTCGGTGTTTTCTTTTCTGTGGGAAACGGGTCCAAATGGCTCTTTGAGTGTTTAAGGTTGCAGACCCCTGTTCTAGAACAGCGGTCACCAACTGGTGGTCCGTGGTTCGTTTTCCACAGAAAAATTATTTGCATTTTTAATATTGCACTAAATCAGGGGTCCTCCAACTACGGCCCCTGGGACAGATACATGCAATGAATGTTTGTGTTGCTGCAGAAAGTCTCCCCCTTCGGGGTCTTTTTGTGTGGGTCAGAGGAGGAAGAATTGGGTCTGCTTTGACCTCCTGGTGCAGGGCTTTGGGCAAAGGCTGGAGGGAAGAGACGCTGGTGGCGAAGAGCCGGAGGGCCTCGTTCCAGTCGGACTGCCTCATGGCGCCTGGAACCGTCTCAGCCCGCTGAGCCTCCAGGCGCCAATACCTGGCCTTGCACTCCCTCAGGTCTTCCCTCTGCTTGGAAAGCCTATGCTCCTAGTCCTCAGTGAGGTGCTTCTGCTGAGCGTCCTTCTTGGTCAGATCCAATCTGAACTGAGCCAACTGTTTTGCCAACTCTTTCTTGTGGTGGCTCCTTAGCTCCAACAACTGCTTCCTGTTGGGGCCCTATGGAGCCCCGGCGGGGAGGAGAGGAGTGACTGGGAGGGGAGGGGCGAGAAGAGGCCGGTGAGGCGCCCCTCAACGTGAGTGACATCAAGTTGGCCACGCCCACCCAGTCACATGACTACCTAGCCATGCCCACCCAGCTGATCATTAGGCAGATCATATTAGTGGTCTGCGGGATTTAAAAGTATGAATTTAGTGGTCCCTGAGGATCAAAAGTTTGGGGACCCCTGTTCTAGAAGGTGTGTCCTCTTCCCCAACCCATCCCTCTACAAGATATTTCGGGGTATACACCCTTCTTCCCAGCTTTATCTCTGAGAGAGTCCTCCATGCAACGTGGGTGATAACCACTATGCAATTTCTCAAGAGGCAAAAACCGGAGCTAGGATATCAGCAGGAACATCTCGAGATGTTAATTTCCCAGCTGCGCCAGACTCCCGAATCCCCATCCAGGAAGATTTGCAAGGCAGCGGAAGGTTAAGAGCATTCTCTTCCTCCACGATGAACTCAATAATATGACTCATTAAAAGCTTATCATACATTAGTATGGGGCGAAATCTGATTTGGTAAGCATCTGGCCAGCTTCTCTTTCCTTGATATCTCCTGTCGCCATCGCGGTTTAATTGTAATGCATGAAGAGCGGTGAAGAGGAAACTGGCAGGGAAGATGTGACAGAAGGAGGGTGACGCAAGCATTTTAATTAAATGTATAGATATAGATATAGATTCTCAAAGGGTTGTCATCGAACAATAGAACTAGCCCGTCTTCTGTGTTCGAGAAGCTCCATCGGGGAAGGTGGACAAGAAAGGACTTGGATTACACAGATTAACAGAGTTGGAAGGGATCTTGTAGGTCATCTAGTCCAACCCCAAGCAGACCCTACCCCATTTCTAACAGATGACTGTCCAGTCTCTTTTTTTTTATTTGATTTATATGCCGCCCTTCTCCGGAGACTCAGGGCGGCTTACAATGCGTTAAGCAATAGCCTTCATACTTTTGTGTATTTCTACAAAGTCAGCTTATTGCCCTCACAAACTGGGTCCTCAATTGACCTCCCTTAGAAAGGACGGAAGGCTGAGTCAACCTTGAGCCTGGTGAGATTAGAATTTACAGTAATTGTAGACAGCTGGAGTTAATCACAATGCATTAGTCTGCTGAGCTATCCAGGCTTCTTCTTGAAAGCTTCCAGTGATGAAGCTCCCACAACTTCTGAAGGCTAGGATGATATGAGGATTTGAACTCTGGGCAAAGAGTTGGAGCAGACTTCCTATGATTTCAAAGCTTAAGATTTTAAGCACCAGGATAGAAAGTAGGGGACTTGTGAGTTTTAAGTCCTGACTTGGCCGTGAAAGCCGGCTGGGCCAATCTCCATCCCTCAGGCCAATTCAACACACAGGATGGCTGTTGTGGGGAAAATAGAAGGAGGACGCAGGGCAGAGAGTAATTAAGAGAGAGAGAGAAGATAGATGAGAGAGAGGGAAGAGAGAGAGAGAAAGAGAAAGGAGAGTGATAAGAGAGGGAGAGAGAGACGATAGAGAGAAGACAAATGAGAGAGAGGGAAGAGAGAGAGAGAGAAAGGAGAGTGATAAGAGAGAAAGATAGATGAGAGAGAAAGAAAGAAGAGAGAGAGAGAGAAGAGAGAGAGAGAGAAGATAGATGAGAGAGAAGATAGATGAGAGAGAGAAAGAGAGAAGACAGATGAGAGAGTGGTGAGAGAGAGAAGATAGATGAGAGAGAGGGAAGAGAGGGAGAGAGAGACGATAGAGAGAAGACAAATGAGAGAGAAGGAAGAGAGAGAGAAAGGAGAGTGATAAGAGAGAAAGATAGATGAGAGAGAAAAAAAGAAGAGAGAGAGAGAGAAGAGAGAGAGAGAGAAGATAGATGAGAGAGAAGATAGATGAGAGAGAGAAAGAGAGAAGACAGATGAGAGAGTGGTGAGAGAGAGAAGATAGATGAGAGAGAGAAGATACAGAGAGAGAGAAAGAAAGAAGATAGAGAGAGAAGAGAGAGAGAGAAGATAGATGAGAGAGAAGATAGATGAGAGAGAAAGACAGAAGACAGATGAGAGAGTGGTGAGAGAGAGAGAAAGGGAGGGAGGGAGGGGGGGAGAGGGGGAGAGAGAGAGAGAGAGAGAGAGAGAGAGAGAGAGAGAGAGAGAGAGAGAGAGAGAGAGAGGAGAAAGAAACAGACAGACTTTGTTGTTGAAAATTGGCCCAAACTGCCTCCTTTAGCAAAACCAAGATGACATCATGAAGCTACACACCCTTGACCTTATCACACAACAGACACAGCGATGTCTCTGGCCCAATGACATCCTAAGCCACCTGTGGCCCTTTGGGGGCAGGTACCTGACACGTCTCATCATGGCACCCCCCGGTGCAAACCCCAAGACCTCAAGAGCCACGTTCGGCGTCACAAGGGCACCGAGCAAACACCGTGGCTGGAGGCAGACGCCTGTGGGCACACGGTTGGGCCCGGTGCCGGAGAAAGGACGGTTACCTTGGTGACCGAGATGATAGTGAGAACGTCTCCTTTGCTGAAGGGGAGATCTTGATCAGCTGTGCCGTGAAAATTATATTTGGCGATACATTCTGTGCCGGAAGCCCAGACAGCCTTTTAGAAAAAGAACAAGGACATTGTTAACATTTGGATCCAACGTCAAGAGAAAGGGTTAGGAAAAAACAACAACCCCTGAGCAATTTCTACTAGGGATTTCCATAGAAAACTATACTAAGGAAATATATTATTTAATATTACATATACTGACAGCAGCCCGCATAGTATTCTTTCTTTCTTTCTTTCTTTCTTTCTTTCTTTCTTTCTTTCTTTCTTTCTTTCTTTCTTTCTTTCTTTCTTTCTTTCTTTCTTTATTGGTTCGATTTATATGCCACCCTCCTCCGAAGACTCAGGGCGGCTTACAATGCACTTATAGCCATAGCCTTCATTCTTTTGTATATACCTGCTTAGTAGGGCTTTTAGTCAGTTTATTGCCCCCATAATCCGGGTCCTCAATTTACCTACCTCGGAAGGATGGAAGGCTGAGTCAACCTTGAGCTTGGTGAGATTTGAACTCGCACTAATTGCAGGCAGCTGGCAGCTAAGTGCTACATAATAGCGCTTAGTCCGCTGCACCACCCAGGCTCTTACTGGTGGCGCAGTGGACTAAGTGCTGTTAAAGTAGCACTTAGTTGCCAGCTGCCTGCAATTACTGTGAGTTCAAATCTCACCAGGTTGACTCAGCCTTCCATCCTTCTGAGGTAGGTAAAATGAGGACCCGGATTGTGGGGGCAATAAGATGACTTTGTATAAAAAAGAACACCGCTTAGGGGGGACCGAAAGCCCTACTAAGCAGGTATATACAAAAGTATGAAGGCTACTGCTTAACGCATTGTAAGCCGCCCTGAGTCTCCAGAGAAGGGCAGCATATAAATTGAACCAATAAATAAATAAATATGTGCAAAATTGGAAGAAGGAAAACTTACCGTCAGAAGAAGATTTAATTAGGAAAATCTTAAGAGTGCGCAGAGATGGACAAATTAACAAAAGAACTCAAGGAGAAAAGAGGATACAGAATATTACAAAGTGCAGTGTAGGTGGTATGAATGGCTGGAGAATAGGAAAAATGAGAAAGAGGAATAAAGGAGAGAGGGGAGGGAAAAAAGTTGAAGATCAAAGTACAATCTAGACGAAAGAATGAATGATGGAAAATAAATTGCTGAATAAGATAAAGTTAAAATACGTGTGAATAGATGTAAATCGTAAGAAAGGATCACTTCGAAGTAGCTGTAGGGAAATGTATATAAAAGTTGTGTGTTTGTGTCTTGTTTTTAATGTTTTCAAAATAAAAAACGTTTAAAAAAAAAACCCAACCCTGCATACGAAACTCTTTCTAGCCAGGAAGTCCTCGACTTACGATCGTTGGCTTAGCAACCGTTCGAATTCACGACGGATCTCTCCAGGATCCGGACTTAGGATCCGGATTTGAAGTTCTGATAGTCACCTGTTTCTGCGCCCCCTCTTGTGATCATGTGATCGTATTTGGGGTGCATTTTGGGATTTCTGAGCATCCATCTGTCACGGGACCACAATTTGAGACTTATTTTCTGCGTTGACTTGCTGTGGGTTGGGTTTTTTTTTTTTTGGCAAAACCAGCCATTTGGTATTAGGGGTTCACTTAATGACCGGCTGACAAAAGAAGTCATCGAAACAAGCGTGGTCATAGGGCGACCTGCTTAATGACTACCATGATTTACGACTGTAATTTGGGGCTCAATTACGGCTGTAAGTCGAGGATGACCTGGATAGTAGTATTTTCTCAGGCTTGGTAATTGGAAGGCGGGCGGACTTCCAACTCCCAGAATTCCTCAGTCAGCCAGCCATGCTCGCTGGGGGATTCTGGGAATTGAAGTCCACCCATCTTCAAGTCGTCAAACTTGAGACCAATTGCTACTTGGTACTTGATTACCTATATTTTTAAACCGGGGGACTCCAACCTGTCTGGCAAGGAAGTCATGTGATCTTTCACTGAGCTATAGTTCCTTCTTCTTTTCTATTTTTTTCCCCTTCGTTAAAATAGCACATCTTCCGTATCAAAATTTTTTTTAAAAAAGAAGAACAGCCCCAGTAACATAAAAATTGCTTTGAAGACACAAACTCACAGGCATCAAAATGAGCTACAAAAATCCGAAAGCATTTCTCTGAGGGCTGAATGCCATAAAAACACCCCACTAGAAAACCCAGCACCAAAATTTGGGGGAGGGGGGAAATAGAGGAAATCCTCGACTTACGGCCGCAATGGAGCCCCAAAGGACCCAGTTTGTGGGGACAATAAGCTGACTTTGTATAAAATATATAAAAGTATGAAGGCTATTGCTTAACGCATTGTAAGCCGCCCTGAGTCTCCGGAGAAGGGCGGCATATAAATCAATTTAAAAAAAAAAAAAAAATGTATGCTGCTAAGCGAGACATTTGCTAAGCTAGTTTTGCTCTGCTTTACGACCGTTTATGGCCACGGTGGTTAAGCGAAGCGCTGCGATTGCTAAATTAGCCACGTGGTTGTTAAGTGAAACTGACTTCCCCATTGGCTTTGCTCGTCAGAAAGGTCACCCCAGGACATTACGGCCGTCATAAACATGAGACAGCCGCCAAGCATGTAAAGTTTGTTTGATCACGTGACATGGGGATGCTGCCATTCATCAGGGTGAGAAACGGTCATAAGCTGCTGTTTTGCAAAGCCGTTGTAACTTCAAACGGTCAATCAATGAACCGTCACTAAACGGGTAAGTCAAGGGCTACCCCATATAGTAACCGCGTTTCAAGCAATCATCAGGAAGGATCCCAGAATACCAGAGACATACCAGAGACATCAGATGACTGGGAATTTTTTTAAAAAATGTCCAGGAAAAATCCTTTCTCCCCCGCCCTCACACATCCAAAATTGTGTGAAACTGAAATCAAAAGAAAATATAGGGGGTTTTTTCTCTCTCTCTCTCTCTCTTTTGTCTTGTTCCTTACCTGCATTCCTGACATTTTCTCGGGTGCTTCCGGGGACTGATTCTCATAAGAAGGACACGTCACTTGGTACCATGAGACCTAAAACGAGAAAGATCTTTTCAAGATGAGGTTTTCTAGAAACCAGGCACCTACCATCACCTGTGGTGGACATGCCCAAAAGCAAAAAATAAAAAAAGGGCAAAAATGCATAAGTGGTTAGAAAAAAATGTTAAGACAGTATATAGATTTTAAGCCAGAACTATTTTTGTTGGACATAATACCAGAAAAATATGATAAAGGGAATGTATATTTGATATTGCATGTTTTAACAGCGGCAAGAATTGTATTTGCACAACATTGGAAAAGCGAGGAAACACCTACGGAAGAGGAGATAATTTTTTAAAAAAATTGGACTGTGCAGAAATGGACATATTAACACTGAAGATAAACGAAAAAGAAGACACAGAAAATTTTTGAACTTGGGACTGGTTTTATCAATGGATGGACGACAGGGGTAGAAATTAGGAATTTAAAAAGTATTACTATGAAAACGAATGGACTCAGATAGCACGCTGTTCACTAAGTACATATTGAATGTAAAGAGAAAACCAACGATAGAGAGATAGATAGATAGATAGACAGACAGACAGACAGACAGACAGACAGATAGATAGATAGATGTAACTAATAGATTAGAGAGAGGGATAGTAGATAGATGATATAAGGTAGATAGATAGATGACAGACAGATATAGATAGATAGAAAATAGATGATAGATGACAGATAGATAGATAGATAGATAGATAGAGAGAGAGAGAGAGAGAGAGAGAGAGAGAGAGAGATCGATAGATAGATAGAACCGTCATAAATAGGAGTCAGTTGCCAAGCACCCACATTGTTATCATGTAACCGTGGGGAATGCTTTAACAGTCGTTAGTGTGAGGACTGGGGCCAGCTACCTTCCAGACTGACTAGGTGGCTCAGTGGCTAAGACACTCAGCTTGTCAGTCAGAAAGGTTGACTGTTCGGCGGTTCGAATCCCTAGTACAGGTCTCCTGCAGGAGCAGGGGGTTTGACTAGATGACCTCCACGGTCCCAACTCTGTTACTTTTTATTTCCTTAAATATTTCGTTAAAAAACAATGGAACATGACAATCTCTGTGTCCTCTTACAAGAGGCCAACCTGAAGACAACAAGGGAAATTCGCAAACACTTTGGCGCCAAGCTGCAATCCAGCAACACAAAAACCCCAAATGCAGCTCTACGCACACAATCGACCTCCCCAAAACCATCTAAACAAGAACTGGGGCTTATTTTCTGCTCTAATTTTAGTAAAATCAGGGATCATACCAACCCATTTTTTTTCTCTTTTGAAAAACAGGGCAAAAGAACAGCTGAAGCATTCACATTTTTTCTTTCTTCCTTCTTTCCTTTCCCCCTCCCTCCCTTTTCCTTTCTTCCTACACTTTCTTTCTTGTTCTTTCTTTCCTTCCATCCTCTCCCTTTCCTTCCTTCCTTCCTCTCCCTTTCCTGCTTTTCTTCTTTCCTTCCCACCTTCCCTCCCTTTCCCTCCTTCCTTTCCTTTTTCCTTTCTTTCTTTCCTTCCTTTCCCTTCCTTCCTTCTTTTTCTTTTCTTCCCAACTTCCCTCCTTCCTTCCTTCCCTCCCTTTCTTTCACTCCTTCTTTTCCTTTTTTCTTTATTTCCTTCCTTCCTTTCCCTCCCTTTCTTTCTTTCCCTCCCTCCTCCCTGCCTTCCTTCCTTCCCTCCTTTTCTTTCTTTTCCTCCTTCTTTTTTTTCTTTCTTTACTCCCTTCCTTCCTTTCCCTCCCTCCCTTTCTTTCCTTCCTTTTTTCTCTTTCCTTCCCACCCTCCCTCCATATTTTTCCCTCCCTTTTTTTCTTTCTTTCCTTTCTTCCTTTCCCTCCCTCCCTCTCCTTCCTTTTGTCTTTTCTTCTTCCTTCCTTCCTCCCACCCTCCCTCCCCCCCCTCTTTCTTAAGAACCCTTTCCAAGCATCCTTCAACAATGTGTTTTAACTTGAAAGCATCCAGAGTGACGGATGGATGGACACCCTGGTGGGTCCATTAGTGTGCCATCGATGGGCGGGGGTGAGGGTGGGGAGAATTGGGGAGGGGGGGGGTCAAAAAAAAACAAAGGAGAGTGATTGCTATTGAACTAACCTGCCACAGTATGGATGTTCTGCCAGGATGGCTCATGAGCCTCTCCTTGCAATACACTTATATAAGCAAAATATTTCTCTTTGCAAACATTTTTCACCACTTCAAGGGCTGAAAACCCATTTTTTGGTCCACGGCTTCTCTTTCGCCACGTGGCGAAGGGGCAGAAGGACCGTCTCAAGTCGTCCTCGACCTACGACCACCATGGAGCCCAACATTTCTGTTGCTAAGCGAGACATTGGATAAGCGAAGTCCCTCCCCCCACCCTCCGATTTTACAGCCCTGCTGGCCACAGTTGCCTAAGTGAACAACGGCAGCGGTTTTAAGTTAATAACAAGGACGCTAAGTGAATCTTGGCTTCTCCCCATGGACGTTGCTGGTGAGAAGGTCGCAAAAGAGAATCGCGGGGATCCTGGGACCAGTTACCAAGCGTCTGAATTCCGCTCACGTGGCCACAGGATGCTGCAACCGTCGGAGGTGCGAAAAACGGTCGTAAGTCGTGTTTTTCAGCGCCATTGTACTTGGGACGGTAGTAAACGAATTGTTGTTAAGTCAAGGAGTAGCTCCATGCAGACGATCAGGACTAAATCAACGGAAACTCATTCTCCTATCAAACTTAACATGGAGATTCTACGCTCTTCCTTAAGAGAGGCACCGTGGGCACAGCAGGCCCCATGCCAGTTGGGCGCAGCGGTTAAGGGGCTTTCCTAAGGCGCCGTTAAATGAATCCTGCTTCTCCTACTGACTTTGATTGCTGGGAAATCACCAATGGCGATGGCCTGCGGGCTGAGGAATTCTGGGAGTTGAAGTCCACCCCGTTGCCGAGGCTGGGAACCAGAGCAATGGCACAGCTGGAGCCAGCATCAGCCATGTTGCCGCCTTGCCCCCCCCCCTCCCTCCTGTGCTCAACCCTTGGCTGCCCCAACGGCAGCACCAGGAAGTGGGCTGGCCTCCCCGCTTTCCCCACAGCTCCCCAGAGATCCAACTTTTGCCCTGCCGGAGCTAAGTTTAGCAACTCCTAATTCCGATCTCACAGCGAAGCCCCAGCAGCTGCTATTCGTAAGAACAGAGAGTTGGAGGTTTTGACTTCAATGGGCTCACAACAGAAAGCTTGCTATGGGGCAGCAATGTGGGGCAAAGCATCCATCCATCCATCATCTATATTTCCCCCCTCCCTCCCTCCCCATCCATCCATCTATATCTCCCTCCCTCCCCATCCATCTCCCTCCCTCTCCATCCATCCATCCATCCATCGTCTATATCTCCCTCCCTCTCCCCATCCATACATCTATCCATCCTTCATCTACATTTCCCTCCCCATACATCTATCCATCCATCCATCATCTATATCTCCCTTCTTCCCCATCCATTCATTCATCATCTATGTCTCCCTCCCTCCCCATCCATCATCTATATCTCCCTCCCTCCCCATCCATCTCCCTCCCTCTCCATCCATCCATCCATCCATTGTCTATATCTCCCTCCCTCCCCCCATCCATACATCTATCCATCCTTCATCTACATTTCCCTCCCCATACATCTATCCATCCATCCATCATCTATATCTCCCTTCTTCCCCATCCATTCATTCATCATGTCTCCCTCCCTCCCTCCCGATCCATCCATCGTCTATATCTCCCTCCCTCCCCATTCATCCATCCATCTATATCTCCCCCCTCCCTCCCTCCCTCCCCATCCATCCATATATATCTCCCTCCCCATCCATCCATCCATCCATCTATATCTCCTTCCCCATCCATCCATCTATCCATCATCTATATCTCTCTCCCTCCCCATCCATCCATCCATCCATATCTCCCCCTCCCTTCCTCCCTCCCCATCCATCCAACCATCATCTATATCTCTCCCTCCCTCCCCATCCATATCTCCCTCCCACTCCATCCATCCATCCATCCATCCATTGTCTATATCTCCCTCCCTCCCCATCCATCTATCTATCCATCCATCCATCATCTATATCTCCCTTCTTCCCCATCCATCCATCGTCTATATCTCCCTCCCTCCCCACCCATCCCATCCCATCCCATCCCATCCCATCCCATCCCATCCCATCCCATCCCATCCCATCCCATCCCAGCCCAGCCCAGCCCAGCCCATCCCATCCCATCCCATCAAACCACTGGATTCTGAGGCTACACCTGGCCAACTTTCCAAGAGATTATCCTGGGTCCATCCAGGTTTTAAAAGCTGCATTTCTATAGGTAGTCTTCAACTTACAGCAAGAATTCTGGTTGTAAGTTCCATTGGTCATTAAGGAAGTCGTCAAGGGATGACTTCCTGCCTGGTTTTATGCCTTTTAGTTTGCAACGATCGATTGTTAAGCCAACATGGCAATTGGTAAGCAAACCCCACGAAGGGTTCAACCGGGTTGTAAATAACTCCGAGGAGGTCTGTCGTAGCTTTGGTCAAGGACTACCTGTACTGAAGATCTTTGGAAATTTACCCCAAGCAAACAAACAAAAAAATTTGCATCTCGCTCTGTAATTACTATTTATGCTTGTGTGTACGTGGGTATCGGTGTAGGTGTCTGGTTCTCTTTATTCTAGCTTCCTGTGCCTTTTTTTTTCATCCATAATTTTAATACTTTCACTTTGTTCTCTTATCTTTGTTTTTATTGAAGGGCATGCTTGTTTGCCACTTTTGATCTTTGTACTGTACATTCCCGAAGTCACTTAGGTAAGATGAGCAGTGTACAAAATGTGATAAAATAAATATTTTAACTTTTAAGATGAATGGAAAAAAAATAAGTGTAGAAGCCGGCTGGCGAAGAAGAAGGAGGAGGAGGAGGAGAAGAGGAAGAGGAAGAGGAAGAGGAAGAGGAAGAAGACAAAGACAAAGAAGAAGAAGAAGGAGGAGGAGGAGGAGGAGGAGAAGGAGAAGGAGAAGGAGAAGGAGAAGAAGAAGAAAAGAGATTTTCCTTGAAAAAGTGTCAATGCTCCTGTAGAACAGTGGAAATTAGCCATTCCTAATATAAGAAACAACTTGAGAGGATTCCCCTATTACGGGCGATATGCAGTTGTTCAACCTGCCTCTTTGTTTTTAATAAGTGTCTATATTTTTTTTAATGATTGTTTTGCATAAGAAACAACTTGAGAGGATTCCCCTATTACGGGCGATATGCAGTGTTCAACCTGCCTCTTTGTTTTTAATAAGTGTCTATATTTTTTTTAATGATTGTTTTGCATAATCATTGTTTTTATATTATCATTTTATACTCTGTTTAATGGGGGGGTCCCGTTTTTTTTAAAAGCCCTACAGCTGTGATGGCAAACCTATGGCACGTGAGCTACAGGTGGCACATGGAGCCATATTGGTGGGCACATGAGCTCAGCTCCGGAGCACGTATGCGCACCGGCCAGCTAATTTTCGGGCCTTCTGTGCCCACCAGAATTAGGGAAACAGGCTGTTTCCTGCCTCCGGAGGGCCTGGAGTGGGGGAGGCCCATTTTTCTCTCTCCTCAGGTTCCAGAACCTTTCTAGGAGCCTGGGGAGGGCGAAAACAGCCTTCCCCACCCTCCCGGAGGCCCTCCGGAGGCTGGAAACAGCCTGTTTGCTGAATTCCAGTGGGCCCGGAAGACCCGTCTTTCTCTCTCCCCAGGTTCTAGGAGTCTGGGGAGGTTGAAAACAATCTTCCCCACCCCCCGACTCGTGAGGGCTGTTTTTGCCCTCCCCAAGCTCCTAGAAAGCCTCTGGAGCCTGGGAAGGGCAAAAAACAGGCCTACTGGGCCCACTGAGCCATCATGTCAAAAGCGGAGGGAGAGCAGGGGGGTCGTGTGCACAAACGTGGGGGGCGGGGCACATAGAATTATGGATGTGGACATGCACGCGTGTGACACACACACACACCATGCTTTCCCCTCTTTTGGCACACTTTGGCAAAAAGGTTAGCCATCACTGCCCTATAGGATGGCTAATTATTTCCTTTATAAAAAGTGTAAAAAAAAAAAATTAAAATCTCAACTGCCAGGCTATAAATCAGCTGTAAGTAACGCAACTGCCACTAGATGGCAGCGAAACACTGGCATTTGGGGGGGGGGGGAGGTCTCCTTGCTGACACCTAGTGGGTGTTTGGAACACTACGGCCCAATCTTAAAAGAGCAGAGGACGGCCGCAGGGTCTTGTCAAGCCCACTCGGTGAGGACCGCAGGTTCTCTCCTGCATCGGTCCATGAACAAAGCCCAGCTTTGTTTCCTGGGTCAAGAGAGCCTTGCAGATGGATGAGGTCATCCATCTCAGCTCGGGAGCAAAAAAAAGGCGTAGGTGGCCATGCAAAGCTCAGCAGAAATGTCAGCAAATGCTTGAAGTGAGCCCAGGGGTGGGGGGTGGGGGCAGAGCCTTGATTGGCTCCCTTGGAGACAATCGTCCCTCCTCCCAAAGCCCTCTTAGCCAATCTAAAGTCAGTTAGTACCTATCCAATACCATGCTGGCTGAGGAATTCTGGGAATTGAAGTCCACATGTCGCAAAGTTGCCAAGGCTGGAGACCTGAGTCATTGCCATCACAATCTTATCAGCCTGACTAGGTGGCTCAGCAGCTAAGACCCTGAGCTTGTCGATAAGAAAGGTCGGCAGTTCGGCGGTTCAAATCCCAAGTCTTGATAGTGACTGATAAGGTGACGGGATCTGGTTGTTACCCAGGCAACTGGTTTTTATTGGAAATAGACAAAGCATGCTTCTAGACCTCAAGACAAGGGAAGGAGGTCTGAACGCCACGCTCTCCGAAAAAGGTCGTATGGAAGTGCCTTTCCATGAGGGGAGACCGCCGGTGGGTTTCACAAATTCTCACTACTGGTTTGCCCCACCCGCTTCACACCTACCACCTGTGCGCCCGGCCTCGAAAACATAGCTAAATAGGACTGCATTACACCGGGAGAGGGGGGGAGGGGGGGAGTGGCCACCCGCAGTTGCCGCTACAGATTCGCTCAAACCGATACGAACCGGCTGAATACCACCTATGAGGTAGACTATGCTCTCGTATTATGGGTCTCTCGTCAAGCAGCATCCTTCCAGATCAGTGTTACTCAACCTTAGCAACTTTTTTTAAAAAATAATTTTTATTAAATGGGTTTTTTTGATAATGAAAAAAAGAGACATTTTTACAATTTTCTCCTTTTCAACATTTTTGCATCAGTAAATGTTTCTTCCATATCCATTTATCTCCCTTACTTCAATTTACCATTTATGCATACGATTCTAATATTGATTTATATACATAAAGATAACAATGTACATTTCAATCATGCATTCTACTATACGTCCGTTCCATTTCCGCTTGTTTATTACTACTTTTCAACTCCTACATCGTCCCATTTACTCTTTCCTCGCCCTTTGTCCCTCTCCTCTAACCATTCATACCATTCCTCCCATACCATATAACCTTAGCAACTTTTAAGGCAGGTGGACTTCAGCTCCCAGAATCCCCCCCTGCTCCAGATGCTTTGGGACGGCCATTCCCCAGCATTCTCGGCACAGCACAATGGCATTTCCCCTTTCTGAACCTGCCTGCCAGGTGGAAGCATTTGGAGAAACAATGACTCACCCAAAAGCCCAGGAGAGAGAGCAGAGACGACATTAAATCGTTAAGCAAATTAATATTTTAATGCTCATCTGTTGCATTGCCCTGAATCCTGGCCACCTACCTACTTCGTCCTGGACCTTTTGCATCACAGTCATAAAAGAGAAACAATAAACACAGAACAGAAGAAACTTCCTCTTGTTCTGATCCTAATTTTGAGGGAGGTGGGAAAGCAGAAGAACGGCTCTGGAGCTGACCATCAAGGCCTTTGCTCATCTATAACGCAGACTGCCAGCCACAGAGACTGAGGTCTCCTGACCAAGCAGAGTGAAAAGGCCAAAGGAAAAACAATGCATACATAAGGTAGCATTACAGGACTGAGAAAGTAGCAGCAGGCAAGAAAATAAACAAACAAATATGCCTGGTTTAGCTACGAATTTAGAACTAATAATTGGTATATTTTGGAGGGAGGGAAGGAGGGAGGGAAGGAAGGAGACAAAAGAGAGAGGGTAGGAAGGTAGGTAGGAAGGAAGGAAGGAAGGAAGGAAGGAGACAGAGGACAAAGGAGACAGGTTAGGAGAGTAGGAAGAAAAAAGGGAGGGAGGGAGGGAGGGAGGGAGGGAGGGAGGGAGGGAGGAAAGAAAGAAAGAAAGAAAGAAAGAAAGAAAGAAAGAAAGAAAGAAAGAAAGAAGACAGAGGACAAAGGAGACAGGAGACAGGCTAGGAAAGGAGGAAGAAAGGAAGAGGGAGGAAAGGAGGAAGATAGGAAGGGAGGGAGGGAGGGAGGGAGGGAGGGAAGAAAGGAAAGAAAGAAAGGCAGGAAGGAGACAAAAGAGAGAGGGTAGGAAGGTAGATAGGAAGGAAGGAAGGAAGGAAGGAAGGAAGGAAGGAAGGAAGGAAGGAAGGAAGGAAGGAGACAGAGGACAAAGGAGACAGGTTAGGAGAGTAGGAAGAAAGAAACAGGGAGGGAGGGAGGGAGGGAGGGAGGGAAGGAAGGAAGGAAGGAAGGAAGGAAGGAAGGAAGGAAGGAAAAAAGAAAGAAAGAAAGAAAGAAAGAAAGAAAGAAAGAAAGAAAGAAAGAAAGAAAGAAAGAAAGAAAAGACAGAGATCAAAGAGGTGCTAGGAAAGTAGGAAGAAAGGAAGAGGGAGGGAGGGAGGGAGGGAAGGAAGGAAGGAAAGAGAGATCAAAGAGAGGCTAGGGAAGTAGGAAGAAAGGAAGAGGGAGGGAAGAAGGAAGGAAGGGAGGGACGGAAGGGAAGGAGCTGGATCATATCCAGGATAGATGCAAACCCTCCAGCGCATTTCCCCCACAGGCCCAATCTGAGCCCCCAAAGGAGCCTTTTTCCCGAAAGAGCCCAACCGCCCTTCGGGATTCCGCTCCAAATTGCCTCCTGCCATTCTGCCAGTGCCAAGCTCTGCACCCACGCAGCTCTGCAGAGACAAGGGGCTCCCGAGGGGCTCATAGGGCTCTGGAAGAAAGCCCTCACCCACTCTCTGCTCGGCCACGCGGCTCACACAGAGAAGCACACAAGTTCAACTGCCACTTCACGCCCACCGGTGCACAGCCGAGGCCTTCCGCCCGGCTGCGCGTGCCCCGAACGTTACACCTCAAGGACTTTAGCAAAATCCTCCGTTTCCCACGCTTGGCATTCACTCTCCAAGCAAGAAAATAGACTTTTTTAAAAAGCCTCTCGCTGCTGAGGCATTCAAACCCTTCTGATGATTACGTGGAGGAAAGTCGGGTTCGGCTTTGGATCGGGATGGAGGGATGGCAGAAATGGGGCAGGAGTGGGGAGAAAATGGCTGTGCAGAATTCTTTGGTGGAGGAGGCCAAGACATCCCATTCCTTCTCAAACAATCACTCAGAATAGATCGGGAAGGGACCCTGGAGGTCTTCTAGTCCAACCCCCGACTCCAGCAGTAGGGAAATCCACAAGTCTTAAAGCAGCCAAGTTTGAAGACCTCTGATCTAAGTGCCTGGAAACTGGCATGTACTTAAGACGGTTGCGAACGTCAGACAAGCAACGAGGGTGGGAGGTGGGTGGGTGGGAGGAGAAAAGCCAGATTCACTTAATGACGTGATTCACTGAATGACAGGCAGGGATTCGCTTCACAACCGTGGCCAAAAGGTCTTAATGTCGGGCACGACTCACAAAACAACCGCCTTGCTTAGCGACCAAATTCTGGGCCCGGCTGAGGTCATAAAACAAGGACTACCATAGTCTAATCTGTTTTTGTTTGTTTTCTTTTTCTTTTGTTGCAAAATACGAGTTGAAAATAGATCAAGGGGGAGAGAGAGGGAGAGAGGGAGTTGCAGGTTTGTAAAACTTGATTTTTCAGCTAGGAAGGGTTTCTACTTTTTTTTTTTTTCTTTTTTCAAGAAAAGAAGCAAACTGTTGTTGAGAGGATCAAAGAGCATCCGGCCCTGTGTTTTCCACCACACTTTTGAATGTGGTTACAAGCCTCGCCCCAAGAGCTGGAAATGCAAACCTAGCAGCTGCACCGAAAGGTCCCAATAGTTTGCCAGTGCAGAATAAATCCCTCTTTTGCATGTCCCTTCCCTGGCGTTGGGAGCTGCAATTCCATTTTAGCAAGGAAATGCAACTGCAGAAAATAGAACAGAAGAAGAATGCTTCCCTGGCCAAGTGTGATTGGATACCGAAGGAATTGGTCTCCGGTGTGTAAGCTCTCAGTGTACATACCGGCAACGAGCGATCAATCGCGATCACCGTAAAAAATGCAATGCATCGTAAATCGTAAGATACGACACTTAGCGATCGTCAACTCGCAAAGCATTAATTTAATTAATTTAATTAATTAGGGCACCCTCCAGAACCCTGACAGCGATAGTCATAGGATACTAAATAAGCAACCCATGCAAATCATACGAGAATAGCAATTGATGTAATTCGTAAGGTACAAAGAACGAAGTTATAGTTGTAAGAAGCTAAGGAAATAGGAAATAGGAAAGATGAGAAGAATAACTAGTAGGTAGTTTGACAGTGTTGTGGGAATTAGCTGTTTAGCAGAGTGATGGCAGAGGGGGAAAAGATTTGGTATTTGAAGCAGAAGGATTTTTTTCTCACCTGAAATCCTTGGCTGTGTTAACTCAGGGGGAAGCAACATACAAACTGGGTCGGATGCAGTCATGTGTGAGTGGGGTAGGGGGTTTTTTAGGGGTTGTTTAGGGTGGAAAAATGGATGCCTCCCGCCTTCATTGCCACAGATCAAAAAAAACCAAATTAAAATTGTTCCACTGAAATCATTGTTATATTTGTGCTAGTCCTGCCTTAGGCATGAAAGCTGGCTGGGTGACTTTGGACCAATCACCAGGAGAATTGAATTCTAGTTCCACATTAGACATGAAAAACTAGCTGGGTAACTTTGGGCCAATCACCAGGAGATGGTGAATTCTAGTTCCACATTAGACATGAAAACCCGGCTAGGTGACTTTGGACCAATCGCCAGGAGAAGGAAATTCTAGTTCCACATTAGACATGAAAAATTGGGTGACTTTGGGCCAATCACCAGGAAATGGTGAGTTCTAGTCCTGCCTTAAGCATGAAAGCTGGCTGGGTGACTTTGGGTCAATCACCAGAAGGGAATTCTAATTCCACATTAGACATGAAAAACCGGCTGGGTGACTTTGGGCCAATCACCAGGAGTTGGTGAATTCTAGTCCTGCCTTAGGCGCGAAAGCCGGCTGGGTGACTTTGGTCCAGTCCCTCTCTCTCTCTCAGCCCTGCCTACCTCACAGGGTTGTTGTTTGGGTGGGAGGGAAATAGGAGGAGGGAGGAGTATAAGAGGGGTTTGCCGCCTTGAGTTATCGATAAAAATAAAAAAGGCAGGAAAGAAACAAACAAACAAATAAATAAAAATGCATCAGTCCACGGGATGAGCCCTCTTCTCATAAGCCAACTTGAGTTTTGTTTGGCCTGGTCTACCCTGTGAATTCATTGTGAAGTCTTTCAAAAATCATCATCATTATGGTTTAGCTACAGCTGGGTACAGAGAGTCTCCCTCTTGCCAGACAGCTAATGGATCCGGCTGGTGGGTGCTCACAAGGAGAAAGAAATTGTTCCAGAAAAGCCTAAGTGTTCCCATCTTACAGACACATGCCTGATCATTAATTTTAGCCTTAGCCCAAGAAAAAGAACAAAAAAACAACAACAACAACAGGGAAGTGAAACAGAGGAGCTTCAAAAGCCAGGCCTCCTTCCAAATGGGAAGGCAGAATTGTCAGTACCAATGACACACTGTCCCTCCAGGCAAGGATTTCAAAGAAGAAGAAGAAGAAGAAAATAAGAGCTCAATACTTCAAACCGAACCCTGCATTTTCTGCTTCCATGTCTCAGTTCTACGGCGGGGTTTCTCGGCTCCTGGGATCAACCATTCCCACGCATACAACCTCGACCTGCTGTTGCTGAATTAACTCCTTCCCTTCTGCTGTTCTTAAGCCGAGACTGTGCAAAGCCGAAAAAGACTGGCCTGGTGGGGACCCTTGCCTGCCTGCCTACCTCTCCCCCTCCCCTTCCGGGCCAGCCCTTCCCATGCCAAGACCTACCCCACCAACCACATAGGCCTATACTGCAATCCGGAGCTCGTCCCGCACGAGACAAAAACGAGGTGCAAAAGATCCAAGGTTTGTTTAAGATTTCACCAGATGCCTGATTATCAGGCATCAATTTTTCTGTGTTTCTCCCCCCTCCCCAACAGATGCCAGCCCCAAAAACAAAGGGCATGAGAGAGAAAAAGAGAAAGAAAGAGAGAGAAAAAAGAGGAAGAGAAAAAGAAAGAGAAAGGTAGATTAGATAGATAGATAGATAGATAGATAGATAGATAGATAGATAAAAAGTATAGACATCGACATGGATGGGTAGAGATAGAAGATAGATAAAAAGATGGAAAGGGAGGGGGAGAGAGAGAGAAAGTAAGAGAGAAAAAGAAAGAGGAAGAGAAATGTGTGTGTATATATATATAGAGAGAGAGAGAGAAAGCGAGAGAGAGAGGTTAGATAGATAGATAGATAGATAGATAGATAGATAGATAGATAGATAGATAGATAGATAGATAGATAGATAGATAGATAGATAGATGGGTAGAGGGGTAAAGTGATGGAAAGGGAGGGGAGAGGGAGAGAAACAGAAAAGAAAAAGGAAGATAGGTAGGTAGGTAGGTATATATATATATACATTGTGAGAGAGAGAGAGAGAGATGGAAAAGGAGGGAGGGAAGGAGGGAGGGAGGGAGAGAGAAAGTAAGAGAGAGAAAAAGGAAGAGGAAGAGGAAGAGAAAGAGAAAAAGAAAGAAAGATGTATATATGTGTGTGTATATATATTTGATAAATTTGATAAATAAATAAATATATATATATAAAGAGAGAGAGAGAGAGGGAGAGAGAGAGAGAGGGAGAGAGAGAGGGAGGAGAGAGAGAGAGGATAGATAGATAAAGAGATGGAAAGGGAGAGAAAGAGAGAGAAAAATGAGAGGCCAAGTGAATCTCCTCCATAAGTCGGTTAAGGACTAGATTTCAGATCCAAGCATTGATCTCTGCAGGGGTGGGGGGGGAGAAGGGGGGGGTTTCAAGCTCTGGGCTTTCAGGCCCAGCCTCACCAGTTCACCCAAACGCAAGAGAAATTAATATAAATAGATAGATAGATTTTTAATTAAAAAAAAGAGAGGATGATAAAACACCGGACTTACAAGACTGGAACAGAGGCTAAAATGCATCTTGCTTACGTAACCAGGAGAGACGGAACGCATCGACGAGCGCCCCACCATCACACACACAGCCGGAGAACCTGCATTTATGGTCTCCTCCTGCGGTTCTTAGAGAAAAATGGGGGTGGGGGGAGGAGGGGGAGAAGCAGAGAGAGAGAGAGAGAGAGAGAGAGAGAGAGAGAGAGAGAGAGAGAGAGATCCGCAGGAAGCCAGAGCTGCATGCCGTTTGCTGCAAGGAAAGTGGAAGCTGCGTGAAGATCCGCCAGGAATCTCAGCCCAGGGGATCCCGCATTCAGCATCCGTGACACATTTACAAAGATCTTGTGCTGCAAGAGGTGCATTGCAGCTTCAACGCTGCGAAGCGCAGAGAAGCGCAGAGAAGAGCAGCGAGGATGATTAAAGGGGCTGGAGGCTAAAATATAGGAAGAACGGTTGCAGGGATTGGGGGGATGTCTAAAATTTAACGACAAGGAGACCAAGGGGAGACAGGATAGCCGTCTTCCAATATGGGAGGGGCTGCCCCGAAGAAGAGGGGCTCAATTTATTCTCTAAAGCCCCCGAAGGCAGGACAAGAAACAATGGAGGGAAACTAACCAAGGAGAGAAGCCAGCTGGAATTAAGGAGAAACTTCCTAAGAGTGAGGACAAATTAACCCGTGGAACAATTTGCCACCAGAAACTGAAGCTTCAGCTTCATCACTGGAGGCTTTTAAGAGGAGACTGGACAGCCACTTGTCTTAAATGGTATAGGGCAGTGATGGCTAAACGTTTCGGCCGAAATTGGAGCCCGCACACATGCCGGCGTGCTGCAACCCGGAAGAGAGCAGCTGGCTGGTGCACATGTGCTCTTCTGGGTTCCGTCGCATGCATGCACGCTGGCCAGCTGCTCCGTTTTGGGTTCCGGCGCATGCATGCACGCAGCACAACTGGTCTTCAAAGACCAGCCGGCCGGCGCGCATGCATGCACCAGAACCCAGAACAGAGCAGCTGGCCGGTGCGCATGCATGCCGGACCAGCTGGCCAGTGACAAGGACTGGCCATAGGTTCACCATCCCAGGTCTAGGGTCTCCTGCTTCAGCAAAGGGTCAGACTAGAAGACCTCCAGAGACCTTCCCGGTCTGTTCATCTGAATGAAATGGATGCCAAACTGAACAAGCTTGGGGCAGGGGAGGCAGAGGGTAAGCTTTCTCCAAACTGTAGTTCCGGCTGTACATTTAGACCTCAACTTATAACTATAATTGAGCCCAAAATTGTGAAGTGGGTTTTTGCCGGATTTTACGACCTTCAACCATCTGTAATAAAATCTCCCCCTAATTTCCACCATCTGGAATCAAAGCTGTCACGTGAATTCAGCCTAATCTGCCATCTGAATTCAGACGCCGGGAATACTAGCCACCTACCATCAAAATCTTACTTTCTGAATTCCAGAATCGGCGATCGACATCCGTTCTCTGAATTCCGCCCTTTGCAATCTAAACTTCCTCTCAATGCCGCGGTCAGCAATCTAATCTAGTCGCGTGAATTGAGCCCTCGGTAATCCGCCGTCTGAATTCAGACCGCCTGTTACCTTATCTGTCATCGGGAATTCTAGCCATCTACCATCGAAATCTTATCTTCCCGAATTCCAGAATCGGCGATCGAATCTGTTCTCCGAATTCTGCCATTTGCAATCTCAATTTTCCTCCGAATTCCACCGTCTCTGTAATCTAATCTGGGTTGAATTCAACCGTCTGAAATTTAATCTGTCCTCTGAATTCCTCCATCTTTTCAACCGTGGCTTTCTAGTTTGGGCTCCTTTTTTAATCCGTTTTCCCTAAAGGAATTCCTGCCCTCCACGTTGCCACAAAAGATCAGGCCCATGGCCACAAAGAGAAAAGAGAATTTGAGACCCACAAGAGAAGACTAGCCCTTCAACTTAACTTAAATTGCATAAATTGAATAAATTTATGTTTAATATAAGTTTACAGGATGGAAAGTATAAGGTTTTTTTTTACAATATATTTTACTGGAGACTAGTTGAAGCATTTTCTCTTTTTGGTAATATATGAAAGGGTTGGAGATGCGATGGCTAATTGTTACTAGGTTTTGACTGGAATAAAGAAGATCTGCTTATTGCTGAAGAATGGACAAGAATGAAGTGGGACTAACTACCTTCAAGCAAGAACAGTTATATTTAGATATGAACAAGGCGAGTTAAAGTGCAAGAGGGAGATAAAACTATAGATAGTTAGTGTGTGGTTTTTGTGTGTGTGTTTATCAAATGTTTTACCCTGTATTTGCTCTGGAAAGTCTGGGGGGGGGGGGTTGGCATAGGAGGGGGGAGGCGGGGGGAAAAATTTTTAAAACTTTTTCAAGCTTTGATGTATTAGATGCTATATTTTGATGACTATGTTTTGTTTAAATGCCTATATGTTTGCATGTTGATTATGAAATAAAATTTGTTAAGAGAAAAAAAAAAAGAGAAGACAAGCCCTTAAAGAAGATCTAGGGAAACATTCTAAGAATCCAGCAAGAATTTCTTCATTCTCTCTGCATGGATCACCAATGGGAGCAGCAACATCCAGTTTCAACATTTTCCGACGTGCCAAAGCATGAGTCAAAAACGGGACGGGGTATTAAACCCACCTGGATTGTCCAGGTCCGTATTTTTTTTGCAACGGCTCTGCCATGCTAGGAGAAAAGACTTTCTAGATCAGGGGTCTCCAACCTTGGCAACTTTTTAAGACTTGTGGACTTCAACTCCCAGAGTTCCTCAGCCAGCAAAGCTTTCTGGGAGTTGAAGTTCACGAGTCTTAAAAAGTTGCCAAGGTTGGAAGACCCCCTATTGTAGATCCCTGTTCCTCAACACTTAGCAGCTTTTAAGATAGGTGGACTTCAACTCCCATAATTCACACACACACACACACACACACACACACACGGCAGAGATAATCCTCAATTTACAACAGCCCATTTAGTGACCATTCAAAGTTGACACTGAAAAATGTGATTTAGGACGGTTCTTTCCCAAGTTACAACCTTTGCAGTCTCCCTACGATCGTGTGATCAAAATTCAGACACTGTGTGTGTGTGTGTGTGTGTGTGTGTGTGTGTGTGTGTGTGTAGATAGATACCCTGTTTCCCCAAAAATAAGACCTCCCCGGATAATAAGCCCAATCGGGGTTTTAAGCTCATGCGCTAAAATAAGCCCCCCTCAAGAATAAACCCTCCCCAAAAATATTTAAACACATGCGCAGCCGGTCCCCGCCATTTCCTCTGGTTACGGTTAGGGAGACAGAGCTGGAAATCAGGTAAGACGGCAAGAAGATCCCCGTCTTGCTCCAAGCGCCCCAAAATAATAAGACCTCCCCAAAAATAAGGCCAAGCGGGGTTCAAAAAAATATAAGACAGGATCTTATTTTCAGGGAAACACGGTAGATGCATATGCGCACACACACACACACATACACACACACAAACACACGCATGCATGCATGCATACACAGATAGGCTTTGACATGAATGCAACTGAGCCCAAAATTTCTGTTGTTAAGTGAGACATTTGTGAAATGAGTTTAGGACATTTTATGATCTCTCTGGTCACCGTTGTTAAGTTAATCACTAAAGTTCTTAAGTTAGTAACACGATTATTAAGTGAATCTGGCTATATATTGATCTACCTACCTATCTCTAGCTAGCTAGCTATTTAGCTAACCATCCATCATCTCTATTTCTCTATATCTATCATTATCTATCTTTCTATCCATCTCTTTATCTTCTCTCTCTATCATGTCTGTCTGTCTGTCTCTGTCATCTATATCATCTATCTTATCATCTATCTATCTATCCATCCATCATCTCTATCTCTCTATATCTATCATTATCTATCTTTCTATCCATCTATCCATCTATCTATCCACCTATCTATCTACCTATCTATCCACCTATCTATCTTCTCTATCACGCTACCATCTATCTATTATCTATCTGTCTGTCTGTCTGTCTGTCTGTCTGTCTGTCATCTATATCATCTATCTTATCATCTATCTATCCATCATCTCTATCTCTATCATTATCTATCTTTCTATCCATCTATCTATCCACCTATCTATCATCTCTATCTCTCTACCATCTATCTCTCTATTATCTATCTATCTGTCATCTATATCATTTATCTTACCATCTATCTATCCATCCATCATCTCTCTATATATATATCATTATCTATCTTTCTATTCATCTATCTATCCATCTAGCCACCTATCTATCATCTATCTCTCTCTACCATCTATCTCTCTCTTATCTCTCTATCTGTTTGTTTGTCTGTCTCTCTGTCATCTATATCATTAATCTTATCATCTATCTATCCATCCATCATCTCTATCTCTCTATATCTATCATTATCTATCTTTCTATCTATCCATCTATCTATCTCTATCTCTATATCTCTACCATCTATCTCTCTATATCTCTATTATCGATCTATCTATCTATCTATCTATCTATCTATCTATCTATCTATCTATCTATCTTTCTATCTATCAATAAAAATTCAATTTAAAGTTTCTCTGACGGTTTCATTTAAATGCTTCCTTCCTACCCGAAAGGGATGGATTCTGAAGCAGTGAGCTTCCCGCAGCTCCTAATATCTACAGATTATTACAGCCCGGTGTCAAACAACGATCAAACTTTCGTTCCTTGTTCTGAACAACCAGCTCTTACCGGTATTTCCTTAGGGTAGGCTGAGTTCCTCTTTTTAGGGGTCACGTTTATATCATTCTTACTTCTGCTCTGGAGCTGGTCTTCTAAAAGCCACATCTGATCGTGCTGGACTCTGGACTCCAACAGACACTGTCCCAGGGAAAGTCAAACTTTCTACTAACCGATTTCAGTTTCTCTCTGAACACAAGAAGCTAAGGAGCAATGATGGAGACCAGGGACCCGGGTGGGGTGGGGAGTTCTCTGTGATCCCCTACTCAATCTTATTTGGAGACCGCAGAGCAGGGGTTTGCAACCTTAAACACTCAAAGAGCCATTTGGACCGGTTTCCCACAGAAAAGAAAACACCGGGAGCCACAAAACCCTTCCCGTGCCTGACTATTTCTTGAGCAGCCACAAAACTAGCCTATGTAGTTGAATTAAACTTTCTGTTTTCTTCTGAAACTTTTCTTTTCTTGGATTTATCCATGGTTGGCCTACCAGGGGTTGAAAAGCTCAATAAATCGTGTGTCGGCGGGTATCGCACACTGGCGGCTGTGACGCATATTTTGAATGACAGGGAGCCACAGAAGAGGGGTGAAAGAGCCACATGCGGCTCCAGAGCCGCAGGTTGCTGACCCCCTGCCCCAGAGGGAGTAATTACAGGTATGGGTAATCCTCGATTTATAACAGTTCATTGAGTGACCGAAGTTGCCACGGCACTGAAAAACAGTTGAGAAAAACACATGGGACCATTTTTCATTCTTACGGCGGTCAAAGCAATCCTCACGTGATCCAAGATTCAGACGCTTGCCAAGGGTCTCCAATTTATGACAGTCGCAGCATCCCGGAGTCACACGATTTCCCCGAGAAAACACGCGAAGTTTTTTTGTGACCTTCTGACAAGCAAAGTCAAGGGAGAGAAACCCAATTCACTTAACAACAATGCTACGGACTTAAACCACCGCAGGGATTCAGTTAACAACGGCAGCCAGGAAGGTCGTAAAAAGGGGCAAAACCTCACCGGACAACTGTCTCGCTTAGCAACAGAAATGTGGAGCTCCATGGTGGCCGTCAGGCTTTCTCTGTTATTCTGCTTTGTGATAGAGAAACGAACCAAATGAATAAAATCCGAGCTCCAAGTTATGGGATGAACGGCTGTTGGGATTCAATTAGCTCCCTTCTTACCACTGGAGGAGACTTCCAAAAGGCATTTCTTTATTAAGACCTTTACTAAGTGTTTTTAATTGTTTTAAAAGTAATCATTGACGAATTATTAACGGCTTCAATGGTACTTTTCTTTCAATTGTACTTTCTGAGCCTCCAGGAGCCGCTGAGCAAGTGGGTGGTATGGGAACATTTTGAAAAAATAAATTAAATCATCAAGTTAGCCTTTTTAGAGCTCACTAATTCCCTTGTTGTTGGGGTTTTGTTTTTGTTTTTTGCTATAAAAGACCAAAACACCTACTACGTCTTGGGAAAATGGCTTAAATTAAGCTTCCTGTGTTACGATTCACATTTGCCAAATAAGAACATCAGAGGAGCTCAGACAGGTGAGATTAAAACAATATTTCTCAATCTTGGCTTACTTTCAGATGGGTGGACTTCAACACACACACACACCCAAATTCCACAGCCAACATGGCTGAAAGAAGCCAAGGTAGAGAAAAAGTCAACTAAAGGCTTAGGGTTCATTTAATGACCATTTGACATTACAACGGTGCCGTAAAGAGGGACTTTACAACCGGTTCTCGCACCACCATTGCAGCCTCCCTGTAGTCACATGATCAAAATTGAGACGCTTAGCAACGGGCATGTAGTTATGACGGTTGCAGTGTCCCGGGATAACATGATGTCCTTTGGCAACTTTCAGACAAGCTAAGTCAACAACGGCAGCCAGAGTTACTAAACGACCAAGTGATTCACTTAACAACCAGGGCGATTTGTTAAGACTACCACAGCAAAAAAAGGGCATAAAAGTTTGGCACAACTCAGTTCACCATCACCTCGCTTAACAAGGAGGGTCCCGTGCCCAACTGTGGTCATAGGTCAAGGACTACCTATACTGAGACTTATCCAGCCCCCTTTTGAGGGAGAAGGGTAATTTAGAAATAGAATGGGGGGGGGTAGATGGATGGATGGAGATGGAAAAGGGGGAAAGAGAGAGAGATGGATGGACAGGGGGATGGATGTCGAGATAGAGATGGGAAGGAAAAGAAAGAGAGATATAGATAGATAGATAGATAGATAGATAGATAGATAGACAGACAGACAGACAGACAGACAGACATGATAGTATTATCCTTTGGAACAAAAATATTCAGTCCTCACAAGCACAATGACAGACTTGATCTCTCTTTAAGCCATTGTTTGACCAACATTTGTCAAACAAGGCTGGGTCCACCCTATGCCACAGACCCTAGATGACCAACTACAAAGTTACTTTGAGGGAAGATGGGCGGCCTATACATTTTATAAATAAATAAATAAATTGGCTGAATTCACACGCAGAGACCCGAACCAACAAGAACCAGGTGAAGGTTGAAGGCAACAGGTAAATCCAAACAATGTCAACCAACAGAAGACCTCAACCATCATTGGGAGACACAATTCTCATGTGGCCTGATTTGGGGGTGGGGGGGAAGGGTCCAGATCCAAAACTGCCTTTGGCTCATGATCCCATACTCCTGTCTCAGACCGGTCATAATTTATAGAGTAGAGTAGAGTAGAGTAGAGTAGAGTAGAGTAGAGTAGAGTAGAGTAGAGTAGAGTAGAGTAGAATAGAATAGAATAGAATAGAATAGAATAGAATAGAATAGAATAGAATAGAATAGAATAGAATAGAATAGAATAGAATAGACATTCGAGGTCTTCTACTCCAACCACCCTGCTCTAAGAAGTTGGCCGCCGACCGTTCGGGGGGGGGGGTCACATAACTAGTTTAGCATGCCAGAGTCTCATTCGTTATCGGAATTATAAGTATTTGGAGATATCTATGACCATTTTTGGAAAAATACATTTACTCATATACTTATCGGATCTCCCCCCATGTAAATTAGTGAATGACCCTGTATTTTCAAAACAGGGATGTTATTATTATTCATGATTTAATTTATCGTGAATATTATTTTTAATTTATTGTATGTCTACTGCTGGTCGATGACCGTATTGAAGTTTATATTCTAAAACTCTTCAACCCTCTGCCCAAGCAGGGGAATTCTGGGAGTTGAAGTCCACAACTCTTAAAACAACTTCTAAAAACAAGTCCTTCCACTGATGAATTGTTCTAACCATCAGGAAATTCCTCCTTAGTTCTAAGTTGCTTCTCTCCTTGATGAGTTTCCACCCATTGCTTCTTGTGCTGCCCTCAGGGGCTTTGGAGAATAGCTTGACTCCCTCTTCTTTGGGGCAGCCCCTGAGATATCGGAAGGCTGCTATCATGTCTCTCCTAGTCCTTCTTTTCATTACCTCCTACCGGCCTCCCACCGCCCTGTATGTTCTCATACAACTGCCCTCCCCCGGGTGCCGTCGGCTAGACAATGTCGGCTGGCGACCCCCAGGATGAGGGCGTTCTCTGTGGCCGCACCGATCCTCTGGAACAGGTTACCCACCGAGCTCCAGATAGCTCCTGATCTCCACATGTTCCACGCTGGCCTGAAGACATGGCTCTTTCATCAAATTCCCTGACCGATTATGGGGTTTTTAATTCTGGGGATTTTAATCTTTTTTTTTTAATTTGATTTATATGCCGCCCTTCTCCGGAGACTCAGGGCGGCTTACAATGCGTTAAGCAACAGCCTTCATCCTTTTGTATATTTATACAAAGTCAGCTTATTGCCCCCACAAACTGGGTCCTCAATTGACCTACCTTAGAAAGGATGGAAGGCTGAGTCAACCTTGAGCCTGGTGAGATTTGAACTTACAGTAATTGCAGGCAGCTGAATGTTCTTCTTTCTTTCTTTCTTTCTTTCTTTCTTTCTTTCTTTCTTTCTTTCTTTCTCTTTCCTTCCTTCCTTCCTTCCTTCTTTCTTTCTCTCTCTCTCTCTCTCTCTCCCTCCCTCCCTCCCTCCCCCCCTTCCTTCTTCTTTTTTTAATTTGATTTATATACCGCCCTTCTCCGGAGACTCAGGGCGGCTTACAATGCGTTAAGCAAGAGCCTTCATACTTTTGTATATTTTATACAAAGTCAGCTTATTGCCCCCACAAACTGGGTCCTCAATTGACCTACCTTAGAAAGGATGGAGATTTGAAATGATGTAATTGCAGACAGCTGGATGTTAATTACGGTGCTTTAGTCTGCAGAGCTAAACCAGGCTCCTGGTTTATTTGGACTGGATTTTAATATTGTATTGTTGTTGTTTTGATTGCCCCGAGTCCGACAGGAGAAGAGCGGCATATAAATTTTAATAATAAATAAATAAATTAGAAATACCCAATCGAGAGTAGAGCCCTGTCACGCCACGACTCAGCCAGGCCAGCTAAGCCACGGTTCGCCTCCCCTCCGTTTGACTCTTTGCCAGGCGAATCGGGGGAACAAAGCCAGGCTGCCTTCCATTCCTCCCCGTAGCCAACCAAAGCTTTCCACCAACGGTGCAAAACAAACACGGCAAGTGTGAAGCTGAGAAAGGAAAAGTGCTGCTCTCACCAAAAAAAGCTGCCTGGGTTGCAGAGAGCCCCGTAGGGAATCCACAGCTCGCAAAGAATTTGCATTTTTGAGCTTGGAGGGAGGGTGAGCCAAAAATCGCAGCAAAGCAGCAGCGGAGGACGGACGAAAACGACGTATCAGCCACAGGAATAGAGTTGGATGGGACCTTGGAGGTCATCTAGACCAACCCCCCTCCTCACGCAGGAGACCTGTACTGGGGATTCGAACCGCCGAACGGCTGACATTTCTGATTGACAAGCTCAGCATCTTAGCCACTGAGTCACCTAGTCAGGCGCTATACCGGAGGACTTGATTCCGGTTCCAATGAATTCCAAAGAGGACGGTACCCAAGTGAACTCTTGAGCCAGGCAAAAAGAAAATAATAATAATAATCACCACACATGTGTTTCTTAATGACATGTGTGTGTCTGTGCACACACCTTCCGGTCAGTGTGAAGACTCCTGAAGATTGTCTGCATAAATCCGTGCAGTTTTCTTAATAAGGTTTTCAGCAAGGTTTGCCATTGCAAACCGATATAGAAATAAAATTATTATTATTATTATTATTATTATTATTATTATTATTATTATTATTATTATTATTATTATTATTATTATTATTATTTTCTTTGGGTTGAGAAAAGAGGAACTGGCCCAAAGTCGCCCAGATGGCTTTCAAGCCTAAGGCAACACTAGAACTCACAGTCTCCTGGTCAATGGCCCAAAGTTGCCCAGATGGCTTTCAAGCCTAAGGCAACACTAGAACTCACAGTCTCCTGGTCAATGGCCCAAAGTCACTCAGCTGGCTTTCAAGCCTAAGGCAACACTAGAACTCACAGTCTCCTGGTCAATGGCCCAAAGTCGCCCAGATGGCTTTCCTACCTAAGGCAACACTAGAACTCACAGTCTCCTGGTCAATGGCCCAAAGTCACTCAGCTGGCTTTCAAGCCTAAGGCAACACTAGAACTCACAGTCTCCTGGTCAATGGCCCAAAGTCATCCAGATGGCTTTCCTACCTAAGGCAACACTAGAACTCACAGTCTCCTGGTCAATGGCCCAAAGTCGCCCAGATGGCTTTCAAGCCTAAGGCAACACTAGAATTCACAGTCTCAAGCCTAAGGCAGGACTAGAACTCACTGTGGCCTGCTGAAAGGAACACAGTGGAGAACTGCAGGATTTTAACAGAAAAGAGCAAAAGAGAGAAATACGATCATAATTCTGCTACTTTCTTTTTGGAGTCCTAACCTCCATGGTTCCCCTCCACCTGGCTGGGGACTTCTGGGAGTTGGAGTCCGCCCTACTTAAAGCTGGTGAGGCTGTGAATCACTGACCCCGATGATTTAAAAGATGGCCCGGCCGAATGAATTCAGTCTAAAAACCCCCATATCTAAACATCTCCAAGAACCCTCCTGCTAAGGCGTGTGTGAAACAGGAAGCGAGCTGCATTTTTAAAAAAAAATAAAATAAAATAAATGCAACATCAGCAGTTGCGTGACTCCAGGGGTTTGTGTTTGAGAGAGGTTGTATAAGATACAACACAAGGCCATTGATGCTTATTCATTAATTCCATCTTTCTCAACTTTGGTAACTTTTAAAGATGGGTGGCCTTCAACTCCCAGAATTCCCCAGCCAGCCATGGCTGGCTGGGGAATTCTGGGAGTTGAAGGCCACGTATTTTAATATTGCAAATCATTGCAAACTATAAATACTGGACAGTGGTCTAGCATCTGAATTTTTGATACGTGACCACGGAGAGACTGAAAGGGTCATAAGTGTGAAAAATGTCCCCAGTCTTTTGTGTGTGTGTGTGTGTGTGTGGTCGTAACTTCAAAACGGTCACTAAGCGGACGGCTTGCTTCCAGAAGCTGTGAACGCTCCAACACTGGAAGCTTTTAAGAAGAGATTGGCTAACCTTCTGTCTGAAGGGCAGTAACGGCTAACCTTTTCCGGACCAAGTGCCCAAAGCGTGTGCATGCGTGCGCAAATAGACGCATGCCTGAAACCTCCAAAATGCAATGCGCGTGTGGCCCTGTGCCTGCGCCGCACCCCCTGCAGCACCCCATGCATATGTGCACGGCCCCTCCTGCCTGCATCACACTCCCCCATGCATGCGCGCACGGCCCCCCGCATGTGCCCCACCTCCAGCACATGCGCGGCCGAGACCCGAAGATCAGCTGGCCAGCTGCAGGTGTATGCAGATGTGCAGCAGAGCTGAACTGGCGTTTGCCATAGGTTCGCCAGCACGGGTATAAGGGTTTCCTGCCTACGCAGGGGTTGGACCTCAAAGTCCCTAGCAACTTTGCTATTCTTCTATTCTATTCTATTCTATTCTATTCTATTCTATTCTACTCCTACTCTACTCCTACTCCTACTCTATTCTTACTCTACTCTACTCTACTCTATTCTACTCTATTCTACTCCTACTCCTATTCCTACTCTCTTCTTACTCTACTCTATTCTATTCTATTCTACTCTACTCTATTCTACTCCTACTCCATTCTTACTCTACTCTACTCTATTCTATTCTACTCTATTCTACTCCTATTCCTACTCTATTCTTACTCTACTCTACTCTAATTCTATTCTATTCTATTCTATTCTACTCTACTCCTACTCTATTCTTACTCTACTCTATTCTATTCTACTCTATTCTACTCTGTTCTACTCCTACTTCTATTCCTACTTCTATTCCTACTCTATTCTTACTCTACTCTACTCTACTCTACTCTACTCTAATTCTATTCTATTCTATCCTACTCTATTCTATTCTATTCTCTCTACTCCTACTCCTACTCCTACTCTATTCTTACTCTATTCTACTCTGCCTGTAATCCTGTTTCTGCTCCTTCTTCGGCAAGTAGAGTAAGAGTAGAGTAGGGTAAGAATAGAGTAGGAATAGAGTCTCCCCATCCATCCTCTCTCCCGGAAGCCTGCATCCGTCCTCGCCTGTCTGCCGTCCATCTGGACAGCCGGTGCGACAAGGCCTTGAATGGGCCCACAGACCCCAGTCCAGTTGCCTGCCATATGACGCATGGATTGTGGCCGCAGGAGAAAGGAAAGCTTGCAACCCGTGGCCATCAATGCCTCCCTTGTTTTGCCCGCACTGTGACTCCACACAGCTCCTGCCCAGCTGACGGGCAGAGTCGCAGCGCCCGTCCGTCCGCTCGCCCTGGGGAGGGGGAGCGTGTCTGTTTCCCCCTTCCCCCCCCTCACCCACACAAAGGCCAGACTCTCCGCACAGCCCCAAGATCAATTATCCCATCTCTCTTCCAATTGGGTTCCAGTTTAAATATATATATATATATATATATATATATATATATATATATATATATATATATATATATATATAAATAAATAAATAAATTGGAGATTTGTGATATCTCCTCCATTCATGGTAATCCAGGATGACTTAATACAAAAAAAAACCATACATACATACATACATACATACATATATATATATATATATATATTTGCTGATAATACTATAAATAAAGTATTTATAGTATTTATAGGCTGAAAGGCAAAAATTGGAGATTTGTGATATCTCCTCCATTCGTGGTAATCCAGGATGACTTAATACAATATATATATATATATATATATATATATATATATATATATATATATATATATATATATATATATATATATATATATATATGCAGTCCTCGACTTAAGACAATCGAGCCCCAAATTTAACATTTCTCACTTATTTGAAATGAGAAATGTGCGAAGGGAGCTTTGTCCCATTATACCGCTTTTCTCGCCGTAAAGCAAATCGCTGCTGCTCTTAAATTCGTAACGCAGTCGTTAAGCGAATCTGGGTTTTCCTTCTCCCCCCCCCATTGACTTTGTTGTTGAAAGGTCACAAAAGGGGCTTCCGGGAGCATCGAAACCGTCATAAACACGAGTCCGTTGTCAAGCCTCCGAACGCCAATCGCGTGACCGATGCCGCAACAGTCACTAAGTGTGACAAACAGTCAGAAGTCGCCTTCCCCCCCATAACTTCATAACACAGTCATAACTTCAAACAGTCACTGAATGAAGTGTTGTTAGGTTGTAAGACTACGATAGATAGATAGATAGATAGATAGATAGATAGATAGATAGATAGATAGATAGATAGATAGATAGTTTGGAATGCAAATAGCAGTGACATCTCTGTCCGGGGGAGCCAGCAAGCTTGCCCCTAGACGCCAACGATGGGGGGGTAGGGGGCTGAACCCCCAAATAACCGAGAGCTTTGCTTCATGCCTCAACCGGGGATGCCCCCCCTCCAAGTGGACCCCCAAAGACCCACCAGCGGCGTGAAGGGTGTCTTCCCTTGGAGCAGACTGAAGCTTCACTTTTTCCCAAGAATAGAAAGAGGAGGGGAGATCACCATGCCCACCCCCCCAGACCCCAGCTTTGTCTCAACATCTCTCTGGATGCCTGGCGAGGCTCTTGACCCCCAGATCACATGGGATCTGGTGCCTGATCCTTTTGCCCTTTAGAAAGTCTCTTCTCCCATCCCCACCGGTGGTTTTCAGCTTTGAATCTCCCCCAAGGCGGCTTTCCCAGGGGAGGGAGAGAGGGAACCCCAGAGGTCATAAAGCCAGCCAGCCAGGGATCCCTTGGGCCGCCTCTGTCCCTCCGGGTCGATCCCATCCACACATGTAGAGCGGAAGAAAGCCTCCCAGAAGGGAAGTGAATGACAGGCCCGGCCCAGCAGATTCCCACAAATGCAAATAAGCAGCCCCACAGCGCCCTGTTTCCTGCTAGGATCGCCCAAGATCCAGCCAGCCCGTCTGCCTTGGATCCTCTTACCCGATCTCCCGGGAAAAGGCTCCCGGGGGGAGGGGGTGGGGGCTTGTAAACCGCACATATTGCCAGGCCTGCCCCACTGATCACTGTATCTCTCTTTTCTCCAAGGTTCCTCCCTAGGGACTAGCCACTTAAATGGGAATTCTCCCCAGAGCTTCCACTTCGGAGAAAAGGCGGAGAAGAAAGAGGAGGAGAGGAAGGAGCGACCCCTCCTCCCTCCTAACTAACCCTTCTCTTACCCCCCCCCCCCAGATTAAGGCTTCACCCCAAAAGTACCCTCGGGGTGGGGGAAAGAAAAAAAGGGGGCGACTCTGCCGTTACTCACCGCTCTGCCTCCGCTTTCCGACCCGGCGGGGGGAAGCGGGGGGTCCGCTGGCTGGGCTTATTCCATGCAACGAAGGATCGGGGCTTTGGGGGGGGGCGACCCCCGGATCTGGGAGCCGCGGATCGAGGAGATTCCGAGGGCCGGGGAGATCCACCAGGGGCGGGGTTGGGGTGGGATCAGCCAAGGGGGGCGACCGGGGTGGGTGGGGTGGGGGCGCCGGACCCGAGGCGGGGCAGGGGAAGAAGGTAACGAGGGTGGAAGTGGGGGTGGGGGGGGGGTGGAGAAAGGAAAACAATGTAGCCGCCGCGAACGTTCCAATTTCGAACGTTGCCGGCTTCGCTTTGGAACGTTGGCGCCGCCAAGATTCCAAGCGGCTTTTCGCGGGCGGAGGCGGCGGGAGGATCCGGGGCGGAGGAGGAGGAGGAGGAGGAGGAGGCGTCGCGGGGCGGCGAGGATCTCTTTTTCTTCCCGTCTCTCTTCCGACCCAGCCCCGCCGCTCGAGATCTCGCCGGGCCTGGTGCTCGCTGGCTTCCAAGGAACCCGAGCAGCCCGCCCGCAGCCCTACGGCGCCTGCGCGCTTGGCTCCCTTACCTTCCCCCCGCCTCGCTTGCCCGTCTCCGCCCAGCGGCGGCGGTGGGGAGCTGGGCGAAGGGAGAGCGCCCCCTTCTGGTCAGCACGTGCTTTGTGCTAGAGCCTCTCTCTCTTTCTTTCTCTCAATCTTTCTCTCAATCTCCCCTCCCTCTCAGTCTCTCTCTCTCTCTCTGTTTCAGTATTTATTGATTTCTTTCCATCTCTCTTTCTCAGTCTCTCTCTTCTCTCTTCTCTCCCAATATGTCTCTCACTCACTCTGTCTTTTTCTCAATATTTCTCTCTTTCTCTCAATCCCTAATCTCTCTCCCTGTGTTTCAGTATTTATTTATTTATTTCTCTCAATCTCTCTGTGTTTCAATATTTATTTATTTTTCTCAATCTCTCTGTGTTTCAGTATTTATTTATTTATTTCTCTCAATCTTTTTTTTTTAAATTTGATTTATATGCCGCCCTTCTCCGGAGACTCAGGGCAGCTTACAATGCGTTAAGCAATAGCCTTCATACGTTTGTATAGTTATACAAAGTCAGCTTATTGCCCCCACAAACTGGGTCCTCAATTGACCTACCTTAGAAAGGATGGAAGGCTGAGTCAACCTTGAGCCTGGTCAGATTCGAACTTACAGTAATTGCTGGTTTTTAATTACAATGCTTTGGTCTGCTGAGCTATCCAGGCTCCAGTATCTCTTCAATATCTACCTCTCTGTGTTTCAATGTTTATTGATTTCTTTCCATCTCTCTTTCTCAGTCTCTTTCTCTCTCTCTCTCTCTCTCTCTCAATAGAATGTGTGATTGGACACACAAGGAATTTGTCTTTGGTGCAAATGCTCTCAGTGTATGTAAAAGAAAAGGTACATTCGTCAAGCATCATAAGGTACAATACTTAGTGATAGTCATAAGGAAACAGTCAATATAAATCTTAAGGATACAAGCAACAAAATTATAGTCATGCAGTCATAAGTGGGAGGAGATGGGTGGTGGGAACGATGAGAAGATTAATAGTAATGCAGACTTAGTGAATAGTTTGACAGTGTTGAGGGAATTATTTGTTTAGCAGAGTGATGGCATTCGGAAAAAAACTGTCCTTGTGTCTAGTTGTTCTGGTGTGCAGTGCTCTATAGCATCGTTTTGAGGGTAGGAGTTGAAACAGTTTATGTCCAGGATGCGAGGAGTTTGTAAATATTTTCACAGCCCTCTTTTTGACTCGTGCAGTATACAGGTCCTCAATGGAAGGCAGGTTGGTAGCCATGGTTTTTTCTGCAGTTCTAATGATCCTCTGAAGTCTCTGTCTGTCTTGCTGGGTTGCAGAACCAAACCAGACAGTTATAGAGGTACAAATGAGACTCAATAATTCCTCTGTAGAACTGTTATCAGCAGCTATCTCCTCAATATCTCTCTCACTCACTCTGTCTTTTTCTCAATATTTCTCTCTTTCAATCTCTTTCTCTCTCTCAATATTTCTCTCTCTCACGCTCTCTGTCTTTCAGTATTTGTTTCTTTCTCTCAATCTCTCTTTCTGAATCTCTCTGTCTTTTTCTCAATATGACTCTCTTTCTCTCAAACTCCTTGAGCAACAAAGAGGATTAGGGGACTGGAGGCTAAAACTTATAAAGAACAGTTGCAGGAACTGGGTATGTCTAGTTTAATGAAGAGAAGGACTAAGGGAGACAGGATAGCAGTCTTCCAATATCTCAGGGGCTGCCCCAAAGAAGAGGAAGTCAAGCTCTTCTCCAAAGCACCTGAGGGCAGGACGAGAAGCAATGGGTGGAAATTCATCAAGGAGAGAAAAAACTTAGAACTAAGGAGAAATTTCCTAAGAGTTAGAACAATTCATCAGTGGAACTACTTGCCTCCAGAAGTTGTGAATGCTCCAACACTGGAAGTTTTTAAGAAGAGGTTGGATAACCATTTGTCTGAAGTGGTGTAGGGTTTCCTGCTTAAGTAGGGGGTTAGACTAGAAGACCTCCAAGGTCCCTTCCAACTCTGTTATTCTATTCTGTTCCTCAATCTCTCTCTCTTTCTGTGTTTCAATATTTCTTTCTTTCTCTCTCTCTTTCTCCTCCTCCTCCGGATTGGCTCCTTCTCATGGTGCAGGGGCAATTAACAGACAGGATGTAATACAGCCCTCGACTTACAACAGTTCAATTTAGTGACCATTCAAAATTATAAAGGCACTGAAAAAAGAGACTGGGGAATTCTGGGAGTTGAAGTCCACCCACCATAAAAATTGCCGTGTTTCTTTTTTAAAAAAAAAAAAAAACACCCATCTAAATTAGCTTCATCAAAACTGCACCGCTGGGTATTTCCTTTTGAAGCCTGTGGCTTCGCTTGCGGTGCAGCAGGTGTGTTTACTCATTTGAGGAAAAAAGATAGCCAGCAAAAGATAAAGGACTTTGTTTAAAAACTCTGGGTCTCTTCCTATGCACCATTTTTTTGCAAGAGAAACACTTAAGCCAGAAGTCAGCTTGCTAGCCAAATAAGAGACAGAGCAGATCCCGATGTTAAGTGCCCGAAGATGGAGTGTGGGTTTGGGCAGGCCTGTGTGTGGGCAAGACAGTGGAATTGGTCTGGAGTTTTGTCCCCATTCTGTCTTTTTTAAAAAATCAATGTAACTTACTTCCCCCCCCCCCCCTTAGACTTATGCAAAATTAATCAGTGCATTCGTGGTCCTAAGTCAACTTGGATTTATTTGTAGAGCACAACTAAGAATGCCACATGAATTAATCATCGTCATCAATATTTAATTTGGCAGTGACAAACGGGAGAGTCGGATTCACTTAAAGTGAATATTGGAAGAAAAAAAAAACAATTTCGTTTTTTTGAACCAGAGGGAAAATGATACCACAGCACCTCCTACTGCACAATCACAACTTGGCGGTATTTGGGGCAACCGTAAAGGCTGCTCTGTGATGTCCAATATGGGGTGTGCTTTATGTGACATGGTCCCTACGTGAGTCCTATCATAAATTTTTTCCTTCATTGCAATGGTCCATGCTCAGAATTACATCTGGCCCAGAATGAATGAAATAATGAATGAATGAATGAATGAATGAATCAGTATCTCAAAGTTGTGGGCGCTCCATTGATGGAAGTTTTCAAGGAAAGAGTAGACAACCATGTGTCCAGGATGGTACAAAGACTCATGCCTAAGGAAGAAGTTGGACTAAAACAGGGGTCTGCAACCTTAAATACTCAAAGAGCCATTTGGACCCGTTTCCCACAGAAAAGAAACCACCAGGAGCCACAAAACCTGGGTGGGCGTGGCCAACTCAATGTCACTCGCTTCCACCAGTCACATGACCCTCCCAGCCACGCCTACCCAGCTGGTCATTAGGGCAGAGAACCTCTTGTTAAAAAACACCAGGAACCATAAAATCCTTTTGACATCTCTCTGTCTCCCCACCCTCCCCCCCTCTCTCCTTCTCTCTCTGTATCTCTCTATGACTCTCTCTCTCTCTCTCTCCTCCTCTCTCTGTATCTCCCTGTCTCTGCCCTGGCTGCTTCTCCATCCCAAGGCTGTCCTTACCTTCTCAAGGAGGCAAGGAGTGGCTGGGAAGGAAGGGCGAGGGGTGGGGCCAGCCGGTGGTGGGATCACCTCACAGGGAGCCACAGCAGAGGACCCAAAGAGCCCTAAGAATCTTTGATTCTATGGATGGATAGATGGAAGGGTGGGTGGGTGGGTAAATGGATGGATGGATGGGTGGGTGGGTGGGTGGGTTTGGGGGGGGTGGACAGATGAAATATACCAGGATCTGAAGGAGGAACTAGAGAGGAAGACATATATTGCCCGTAGGGATAAAAACTTTTTATTCATGGGTGGGAAAACACAAATACAGTCCTGCGAAGAATAGAGAAGTGGAATAGAAAAACAGAGGAGGAGAAGGAGAAAAAAGAAACAAGGAGAAAGCTGAAGAAAGAGGGAAGGGGGAAGAGAAGGAGGAGAAAGATGGGGAAGGGAAGAAGAGAAAGGGGAAGAGAGAAAAAGAAGAAAGGGAATAATTTTTAAGACTCTAATTTCCATTACTGTGCTACTTATTTCAGCCCAATTCCGTCAATCACCTGGAAGATTTTGGGAATTGTGCCATTTAGAGGTTTAATAAATAATTTGAAGGGCCATCTGTGTCCAGAGGCAACACAGTAGATCTGAAAATCTCACAGGGGGGCAAACCCATGTAGGGCGAGGGTTAGGTCCCCATGAATTCAGACAGAAAAATGGACACCACCAATGAATCCACAGCTCATCGGTACGCTTAGGAAGATGCTGGGTTTTTAAACCTGCCTTATCTATGTTTCCTGGTAAAATGCATGCAAAAATCCCATTGGGGGAAACCCACCTAATCGAATCACTGAAATTAGTGAATTTCCAGCAAAAACATCATAAATTGCCTGAATTTCCAGCAAAAACTTCATAAAAGAGCCTGGATAGCTCTGCAGACTAAGCACCCTAATTAACATCCAGCTGTCTGCAATTACTCCATGTTCGAATCTCCCCAGGCTCAAGGTTGACTCAGCCTTCCATCCTTTCTAAGGTAGGTCAATTGAGGACCCAGTTTGTGGGGGCAATAAGCTGACTTTGTATAAATATAAATATACAAAAGTATAAAGGCTATTGCTTAACGCACTGTAAGCCGCCCTGAGTCTCCGGAGAAGGGCGGCATATAAATCAAATTTAAAAAAAAACCTCCAAATCTGGGTCATAAATCTATTTTTTAGATTCCGTCGTAAATTGAGTATAACTTGTATATAATTTCTTGGGGCCCTTCATTGTTGTTTCTATTCCCAGAGTTAATCTCGATATAGCCTGCAATACCTCCAACAAACCAGCCGGTGGCGCTGTGGATCCAGTCTGGCAACCCAGGTTTGAACCGGTAAATCCGCCTGTTGGTCTTTCCAGGTACTTGATGTTAAAGAGGAAAATTATAACAATGCCACTCTTATTTCGAAAGAGGAGAGCTGAAAGGTGAGAAGAGGCAGATGTACCCATTAAGAGCTGGCATTGTGTAACTTCTCCTTCATCAGGCTGTCCCAGAGAAAAATAATTAGGTGAGAAAAGTTCCCATGGAGAAAGAAATAAGCACAATTGAGCAGGGGGTTGGACCCCTGGTTAAATCCAAATTTTTTTACTACCGGTTTTGTGGGCATGGCTTGGTGGGTGTGGTGTGGCTTCATGGGCGTGGCAGAAGGATATTGCAAAACCTCCATTCCCTCCCTATTCCTGGGGGAAGGAGGATACTGCAAAATCTCCATTCCCTCCCCACTCCAGGGGAAGAATACTGCAAAATCTCCATCTCCTCCCCACTCCAGGGGAAGGGTACCGCAAAATCCCCATTCCCTCCCCACTCCAGGGGAAGAATACTGCAAAATCTCCATCTCCTCCCCACTCCAGGGGAAAGATACTCCAAAATTCCCATTCCCACCCCTCTCCAGGGAAAGGATACTGCAAAACCTTCATTCCCACCCCACTCTGGGGCCAGCCAGAAGTGGTATTTACCGGTTCTCCGAACTGCTCCAAATTTCCGCTACCGGTTCTCCCAAACCTGTCGGAACCTGCTAGGTTTCACCCCTGTGTTGGACCAGAAGACCCCCAAGTCCCTTCCAGCTTTATTCTGTTTGATTTTTCCAGCCGGCGCTCTTGCGGGGCGGGGGGAAGCAGAACTGTCAAAGAAGAGAAGGCGGGTGGGTCTGGTTTGTCACCGCTTGACCTCTTTAAAGAGCAGAAGGGAGAGTGTGATGTGAAGGTGTCCCGAGAACAAGGGAGCAGGCAAAAAAGTAGATGGCAGACTTTTATTTGGAAGTTACGTCTGACTGAATTGCTTCTCAGATTTCAAAGCCAGATGCCTGGAGCACAGGGGGCTCTCCAAACTTGGCAACTTGTGGACTTCAATCCCCAGAATTCTGGGATTTGAAGTCCACCAACCAGTTTTTAAAGTTGCCAGATTTGCAGCTGCCTCTCTTGATTTCCCAGGATGCTTCTGTGGGTCCTTCTAAGCAGGAGGGCCAATAGCCACCTTAAAATGGAAAGTGCAATCCAGCCCATCTGGAATACACACACACACACACACACCGAAAAAAAGCCACACAAACGCACACCTTAGTCTGCCTTAAAGAGAAGCATGGATTTTGTTTTATTTTTTAAAAAAGCTTTTCTTCCTCCTGAATTCTGATTATCCCTCTCTTGCAGATAAACTCTTGAACCTCTCAAATCCTCGTGAACCTATCAAGTTTTCTTCTTTTTTTCCCCCTTTGTTGGCTGCCAGGCAGTTATGTAAGAAGGGATCTACCGCTCAGTTAATAATAACAGGCCTGCCATTTTTACTTGGACCAACGCCAGGGTCATTACTCAACCAGCCCTTCAGTTTCAGTCTGTGTGTGTGTGTGTGTGTGTGTGTGTGTGTGTGTGTGTGTGTACTCTCGTGCATCCGTGCAAAGTCCTACACACCTTAGAAGCCTGGCTGTTGAATCAACCCCAATGGAAAGGAAAATAACTGCATTGCTTTAAACCCATCAGGGCAAAGATACCGGAGAATGTTTGGAAATTAAAAATTAAAGAAGGCAGGACAAGGAACTAATGGATGGGAACTAATCAAGGAAGAGAAGCAACCTGGAATTGAAGAGAAACTTCCTAACAGGGAGGACAATTAACCAGTGGAACAGCTGGACACCAGAAGTTGTGGATGCTCCATCACTGGAGATTTTTAAGAAGAGACTGGACAGTCACTTGTCTGAAATCGTATAGGATAGCTAGACTAGAAGACCTCCACAGTCCCTTCCAGGTCTATTCTGGGAAGGAAGGAAGGGAGGGAGGGAGGGAGGGAGTGAGGGAGGGAGGAAGGAAGGAAGGAAGGTTGAGTCAAACTTGAGCTGGGGAAGGAAGGAAGGAAGGTTGAGTCAAACCTGAGCTGGGGAAGGAAGGAAGGAAGGAAGGAAGGAAGGAAGGAAGGAAGGAAGGAAGGAAGGAAGGAAGGAAGGTTGAGTCAAACTTGAGCTGGGGAAGGAAGGAAGGAAGGTTGAGTCAAACCTGAGCTGGGGAAGGAAGGAAGGAAGGAAGGAAGGAAGGAAGGAAGGAAGGAAGGAAGGAAGGTTGAGTCAAACTTGAGCTGGGGAAGGAAGGAAGGAAGGAAGGAAGGAAGGAAGGAAGGATCAAACTTGAGCCAGGGAAAGAAGGAAGGTTGAGTCAACTTTGAGCCGGGGAAGGAAGGAGGGAAGGAAGGAAGGAAGGAAGGGTCAGACTTGAGCCAGGGAAAGAAGGAAGGTTGAGTCAACTTTGAGCCGGGGAAGGAAGGAAGGAAGGAAGGAAGGAAGGAAGGAAGACTGAGTCAACCTTGAGCCAGTGAGAATTGCACTGCCAAACTGCTGGTAGCTGGCAGTCAACAGAAGTAACCTGCAGTACTGCATTCTAACCATTGTGCCATCATGGCAGCGCAGTTTCGAAACCCAAGCTCCGCACAACGGGTTGAGCTCCTGTTCCTTGCTTCAGCTCCTGCCCACCTAGCAGTTCGAAAGCATGCAAATGCAAGTAGATAAATAGGTACCACTTCAGTGGATAGGTAACAGCGTTCCGTGTGCCTTTTAGCATATAGTCATGCTGGCCACATGACCATAGAAAATGACCAACGCTGGCTCCCGCAGCCAAGAATCGGAGATGAACACTGCCCCTTGGAGTCGGACACAACTGGACTGGAGAAATCTTCCCCTTTTTAAAAATTTTATTATTATTATTATTATTACTATCTCTTTTATTCATTAAACATGAAACTCAGTCAACTACACATTCAAATGTGTCACAAATACGATTGACTGGTGCTAATGGTTGATATGGGTTGCTGCCAGCATCCTAGGGATCAACCAAGAACCTTCTTAAGATGTACAATGTTCCAAGTAGTGCAGTTTTTTGCAGTTCCGCTGGTGTTATTGCAGGAAGCTGCAATTTGCTGATATATCTTATAAAATTCTTGGATATGGTACCAAGTGCCCAGATGACAATGGGTATCACTATTAACATGTTTCATCCATAGCCGTGTAGTTTCGATGGCCAGGTTGCGATATTTCGTGATTTTTTTTCCCCAGTCCTTTTTCTTCAACTTTGGCATCTCCTGGTACAGCAATATCAATAAACTATATGCTTCGGCCCTCGGCAACCATGATATCTGGCGTGTTATGTTCCAAATGACGATCCGTCTGTATTCGAAAATCCCACATGATCTTCACCTTCTCATTTTCGATAACTTTTTCCACTTTGTGTTCCCATGACTTTTTGGATACAGGAAAGTCGTATTTTTTACATAATGACCAGTGGATTAATTTTAGCAACTCGGTGGCGTCTAGTTTTGTAATCAGTTTGTGCGATTTTGCTGCACTCACATATTAACTGTGAAACAGTTTCGACTTTATTGTTGCAAAGTCGGCAGATTGGAATGTCGGTGGATTTTTGTATCTTTGCTTTCATGGGATTAGTTTGTAGTGCTTGTTCTTGAGCAGCCAATATTAAGCCTTCCATTTCTTTCTTGATGGTTCCCATCTTAAGCCATGGTCATGTAAAATTATCATCACACTTTCCTTCAATGTTTTTCAAGTGCTGTCCATGCAAAGCTTTGGTTTTCCATCTATTTAATCTGTCATCCAGCTGTTTTTCCTTATATTCTGCCTTTGTTTCTGTTGTTTTTATAATGTTCTCCGTTTTCACAGCCTGCAGCAATTTTTCTGTACTTTGGTTCACATAATCATTCAATCTTCATTTATGATGGTGATGATGATTATATATGATTACATGTATTATATAACCATATATTATATTACATGATTATCATCATCATCATCAACTTTGGGTAGGCTCATACCAGGGTTGAAATGCTCCCGGTTCGGACCAGATCGCTTGATCCAGTAGCGATGGAGGCGGGCAGTTCGGAGAACCAGTAGCAAAAATCCTTGCCCCCTCCCCCATGCCCAGCTGAGCCACACAATCATCAGAGGCTTTTTTTTTTTTTTACTTTTAAAAGCATTTTTTCTACAACCTCTTTGGCCAAAAAATGCTTTTAAAAGTAAAAACAAAAGCCTTTGATGATCGCACGGCTCAGCTGGGATCATCAAAGGCTTTTAAAAGAAAAGAACCCTTTTTTTCTTTTAAATGCCTCTGACGATCCCAGCTGAGTTGCCTGATCGTCGGAGGCTTTTTAAAAAATCCTTTTAAAAAAAAGCCTCTGCCGATCAGGCAACTCAGCTGGGAACGTCAGAGCCTTTTGAAAGCATTTTTTTACAACCTCTTTGCCGAAGAGGTTGTAGAAAAGATGGTTTTAAAAGTAAAAATAAAAATTGGCCACTCCCACCCAGTCACATTACTCCACCACCAGCAAGCCGATTCTGTAGTAACTACCGGTTACTACAGAACCGGTAGTAACAAATTTTAGATTTCACCACTGGCTCATACAATGCTTTTCCCCAAGTAGACTACAAAAATATGCCGAAAAAGATTGAGATTCTTTGGACAGCTGGCGGGTAACCCTTTTTGCAATTAGTCCATCTTATTAGGAAAACGTGGTTTCACTTGCACTTGCTCGCATCTCTCGTGCCTCAGGGAGAGGCCGTAGATAGGGGTCATGTTTACCGTCACCCCGTCAGGAACGCTGAACTCCAGCTCTTGTAGCAAAGTGGCCAGGAAAAGGAAGACTTCCCATCGAGCGATGGGCTCTCCGATGCATCGCCGTTTCCCCAAGCCGAATATCAGGACTTTCTCCCGTTCATCCACGTTGATTTCTTTCCCGTTGGCGCTGAGAAAACGTTCGGGAACGAAGGCGGAGGGGTCTTTCCAATGATTTCTACACAGAGGATGGACGGAATGAAGGGTTGGGAACAAGGAGAAATTTTCCTGACAGTGAGAACGCTTGACCCATGGGACGGAAGCTGCCTTGAGAAGTTGTGGGAGCTTCATCACTGGAAGCTTTCAAGAAGAGACGGGACTGCCCTCTGGTCGACGCGGCTCTGCCACGCATTCGCAGGGGGGAACGCATGTGGGAGAGCGTGCAAGCATGCACGGGGGTGGGGCATGTGCAGGGAATGCATGCGGATGCACAGAGTGTGTGCGGGGGCTGCACGCATATGCATGGGGGTGAGGCACATGCATGGGGGCCACGCATTGCATTTTGGGGGTTCGGGCGCACGCTTTGGGCACGCGGTCTGGAAAAAGTTAGTCATCCCTGGTATAGGGCAGTGGTGAAATCCAATTTTTTTTTACTACCAGTTCTGTGGGTGTGGCTCGGTGGGCGTGGTGTGGCTTGGTGGGCGTGGCAGGGGAAGGGTACTGCGAAATCTCCATTCCCACCCCACTCCAGGGGAAGGATACTGCAAAATCCCCATTCCCGGGGGGGAAGGGTATTGCAGACTAAAAGCATTGTGATTAACAATTGTGATTGTGTCAGGGAAAAGGCTGTTTCTGGTCTCCGGAGGACTTCGGAGGGATGGGGAGTTCGGAGGGATGGGGAGTTCGGAGGGATGGGAAAGGCTGTTTCTGGTCTCCGGAGGACTTCGGGGGATGGGGAAGGCTGTTTTTATCCTCCCCAGCCTCCTAGAAAGGCCCTGGAGCCTGGGGAGGGTGAAAAACAGGCCTACCAGGCCCACTGTGCCATCACGTGCTAAAAGCGTGGGGAGCGTGGGTGGGGGGGTCGTGTGTGCATGCGTGGGGTGCAGGGTGCGTAGAATTATGGATAGGGGCACTCTGTTATTCTATGATCTTAGTGGGGTGCTGATGCTGGCTTTCTGGGTCATCCTACAATTCCCCAACCTCCAGAATAACAGGAGAAGAAGCAATGGATGGAAACCAATCAAGGAGAGAAGCCACCTGGAATGAAGGAGAAACTTCCTAACAGGGAGGAGAGTTAACCCATGGAACAGCTGGCCACCAGAAGGTGTGGGTGCTTCATCACTGGAGGCTTTTAAGAAGAGGCTGGACAGTCACTTGTCCGAAATGGTATAGCCTCTCCTACTTAAGCAGGAGGTTGGACTAGAAGGCCTCTGAGGGTCCCTCCCCATTCTGTTGTTTTGTTATTTCTGTTATTCCATGAGAACTCACTACTTACTCGTCATGGTTGACTTGCCACTGGTTGATAAAAACACAGAGGTCCTTAGGAATGAAGTAGCCCTTGAAGATGGTATCTCTCGTGGTGCTGAAAAGAAAACAAGAAAATTAATATATATAGATATATATTTTTCCAAAGCCAACAAAGAATCTGCCTGGCTGGGGGGCAGCGGGAAGATGGGAATGGAAGTGAATTTTCAAACCAAAAACATCTACATATAATTATTAGAGAGTATAGTCTGGCAGATCTAGAGTTTCCTTTGTACAGCAATGCAAATATTGGCCAAATTCCAATAGCAGAGAATATTTTTAGTTCATTTGGGTTTAACTGTGGGGTTCTTGGTGCTCTCTGAGCGTGGCTGTTTTCTCCCAGACGTTTCATTATCCAAGTAGGTAACATTATCAATATTAGAAGGAGGAAGAGAAGAACTGTGAGGTCCTTGATGCTCTCTGAGCTTGGTTATTTTCTTGTAGACATTTCATTACCCAAGCAGGAAACATCATCAGTATCTGATAATCACCATCACCGTTACAGCGCCATCAACACCATCAGAGCACTGATGATATAACCTAGTGGGGTAATTTAACAGCTGCAAGAAAACGGCTAAGCTCGGAGAGCACCAACACACAGACACACCCATGGCTCAAATATTTTTTTTAATAAGATTTGTTCCGGGATGATTTTCTCGGCAGCTCCCACCCAGACCTGACTCATATTTACGGGGACCCGTTCTGCACACGTGCAGAGGATAAAAAACAGATTACCTCCTGGTTAAAACCAGGAAGTAATGACAACTGAGCGGGTGGGCGGAGCCTCACACTGCCATCGCTACCGGTTCTTCGAACCACCGGCCATCATCGCTACCGGTTCAGCTGAAACGGTCTCAACTGGGAGCATTTCACCCCTGCGCTGAATGTTCTGCCCCAAGTCATGAGAATCCATGAATGATGAGACTCATGGCTGATTTGATTCAGGGGTGCTATTCAGCAGGTTCTGACGGGTTCTGGAGAACCAGTAGCGGAAATGCTGAGTAGTTCAGAGAACTGGCAAATACCACCTCTGGTTGGAACCCGAGTGAGGAGGGAACGGGGATTTTGCAATATCTTTCCCCCAGGAGTGGGGAGGGAATGGGGATTTTGGAGTATCCTTCCCCTGGAGTGGGGTGGGAATGGAGATTTTGCAGTATCCTTCCCCTGCCACGCCCACCAAGCCACGCCCACAGAACCGGTAGTAAAAGAATTTGAATTCCACCACTGACTTGATGGATCAGACCAGGCTCAGGGACTGGTTTGGGGGCTCATCTCTTTCTCTTCGGAATTTGGGACTTACCAATGGGGAAGTGTGAACGGCACGAAGGTAGAGTGTCTGAACACTTCCAGGATGAAAGCTTCCGTGTAAGGGAGCAGGGAACGATCGGACAATCGCGGCTTCCGTTCTCTGCCAATGGTGACATCTGGAAAGCAGGGAGTCAAAAAATCAAAGATCTCCCTTCTTCCATGAGAAGACCTTATCTCTAAGGGTGTAGAGGGCATGGGGAGTGACCTTGCAGGTTGGGATGAAGTGCCATTTGCTAAAGCAATGCTCAGATAAGAGGGGCTTGAGTCAAGAGAAAGCATCCCACACAAAAATGGGTTTCTTAGCTTGACCTACGTTGTAGGGCTGACAAAGGCCGTTGTGTTGTGGCCTGTTGGCTGCTGGTCTCTCCAGCAGCTGAATCAGAGGAGGAGGAGGCCTGGGAATCAGAGTCAGCATCAAGGTAACCTGAGAGCTCCGAGCGGGAAGAGGGAATGGAGCTGGCAGAGAGAGAGAGATGGAAGCGGATCCTGGACTGTCCGTCAGCCCTCAGATGGAGAGTCAACAGCCCCCAGGTCTGGAGGTGGCTGATGAGGAAGAGGAGGAACAGCTGGGTCCATTGCCTCAGAAGGCAGAGGAGAGGAGAGCAGTGGAAATCTATGGGCCGGTCCTTGGGACAGAAGAGCCACCACTGCTAGCGAAGCCCCACCCTAGCTCTGGGGATAAAAGGCAGGGGGTGAAGATGAATAGATGTGGCAGACAACTATTCATCTTCTGGCCAGCCGGGCTTCTTAACCTGCGTTGAAAGATAAACTTTTTGCCGGGGCTGCCGGCGCTCCTAATAAAGGAATCTTTTGAGGTCACATCAGAGGGTCTGTCGTGTTTGGGGAGCTGAGTCAGGACACAGTCTGATATGGCTTCCAAACACCGGCCTAATATGGCTTCCAAAGCTGACAGTCTGTTCATGTGACTTAAGTTGGGTTGTTTTGGTTCCCCCAAAGGCTGAGCCTAAGTTTGCAAACCCAGCCTTTTATAAACAAAATAAAAGAGTCCACAGTGAAGAGTCCACTGGAGTTGAGGGACGAACACATTCAAATAAATAAATAAGAAAAAATAACTCCTGGCTCCAGATTAATTATCCTGGCAGAGAAGAAAAAAAAGAACCTACCTATTTCTTCCTGGATCTTTTTCTGAATTTCGGGATAAGTGATGAGATACATAAGGGACCAGGACAAGCCGATGGACACTGTGCTGAAACCTGTAACAAAACACATACACAAAAAGAGGACATGGTGGGACCGAAATAACTCCATCTTGCCTCCTGTGGTGGCCCGTCAGCAGCCTGTGCGGATTGTAGCTGATTCTGACAGCGAGGAGGCTGGTGTGGTGCTGCGCCAGCAGCCTGTGCAGCTGGCACTGGAGTCAGGCAATGAGGAGGCTGGAGAAGAGGTGGTGCCAGAGATGGGGATTCAGCCAGGGCCTTCAGAACCTCCGGAAGCTCCCATAAGTGAAGAGGACGAAGAGGAGGAGCCTCTTCTTGATGCACGGGTGCGCAGAGCTGCCAAAAGGCAGGAGTGGCCCCTCAGGAGGAGGTCTCCTCGAGAGTAAGGCTTGGGGCTATTTGGCCACTCCCTTAGCCTATTTAAGGAGGAACACTGACTGAAGCAAGTTGTAGGGAACAACTTAAGTTCATTCTCCTTCACGTCTGGATTCTCTGCAAATCGCTTCTGGGCTTTATGCCAACTTTAGTAAGATTGCGATTATTTTATCTTGTTTTCTTGTAGGCTGTTAAGGAAGTTTATTAACAGCCTTTGTTTGGAAAAGACTGAGTTATTTTAGTAAATTTAAGTTTTGTACAGAATTTGTGTGTGCTGTGTTCTTTGGAGTCCGTAACTGGGGCAGAACACTTCCTGACTTACACGGGGTCTCACCTCCAGGAGGGCTTTGGCCAGATGCTTCCACAAATTCCTTTTCTTGCGGGCTGAAGAGTGAAATGGCTCAGATCCATCGAATCCAAAACAAGATAAGGAACTCGTGAAATTAAGGACTTTGATGGAGCCTGCTATCTCACAATAACCATTCAGAAGCCAGTGAAAAAATAAAGGCCTGTGAGAATGGCCTTGGGAGACAGGAGCCACAGATTAGACAAGTGGTATGTAAAAGGTATTTCAGCCGAAGGTGGTCTTCAAAAATTTTAGCAGGGGGTTCTCTGCCCGATTGCTTGGTGGGCGTGGCCATGGTGGGCGTGGCCTAGTCAGCCTCCTGCACCACAAGGAGGGGTGTTTTTGCCCTCCCTGGGCTCCAGAGGTTTTCCTCGAGCCTCCGGGAGGGCGAAAATGGCCTCCCCAGGCTCCGGAGGTCCTCTGGACTTCCAGAACTTCCGGTAGGCCCCTCCCTGAGCCTCCATGCGCACCCTGAACTTACCTGCATCCAAAACAGACTGCATGGGGACTCCTGGGAGGAGTGGGGTGGAGTGGGGGAGCCAGGAGTGGGATTTGGGGGTTCTCCGAACTACACAGAATCTTAGCTAGAAGTTCTCCCGCATCCCTGCAAATCCCCAACAGCCCACCCCTGATCTCAGCCCATAGAAGGAGACCCAGATTAATAAGCGTTTCCAGAGAGGAAAAAGAAATTGAAGGGGGGGGGGCGGGATAGATCTACAGATAGTCCTTGAGTTAGGACCAAAATTAAGCCCAGTGTTTCTGCTAAGCGAGATAGTTAAGTGAGTTTTCTCCCTTTTGCAAACTTTCTTGCCACAGCTCTTTGGATTAGACCCTCAGGTGAAGTCCTTACCTGCCCCAAAAATATCATTGACCAGATTCACAATTTTTTCAGTGGGGACCTGAGTTTTCAATTTGGCGTCTGTTTTCTGTTTTTGGCTTTCCTCGATCAGCGAATCGGTGATATCGCGGATGTGATCCTTGAAAGGAAAGATCAAGGAAAGTGGTGTTGACTTTGCAATAAAACCACTTGTTATAGAGGCAACTTCAGGAACTACCAGCCTTTTGGTTTTTTTAGGAAGCCCAACTTGAGAGAAATAGAAGACAATAACTGTTGTCATCGAGTCCCATTGATTTTGTATTAGGAAAATAGCAAATAGAAAATAGGTTTCATGATAATGGGGAGGGGGGGGATGAAGTTATCAAATACCAGAAATGTCGGAATTTGTAGACCTGAAAGAGTAAAATATCATGTTGTAGGAAGCCCCCCTCCCCACTCCCGAAGAATGAAATACTTTGGGAAATATTAAAAATCCCAAATGCCTTTTTAACATTTCCCCTATATGAGAAATGGAGGGGAAAAATCTTAAGGGAGGCAGAAACCAGCCCCAAGCAGAAACTGAGGAGGCCAGCTTTTAAAAATGCAGATTTGGTAATCCATTCAGAAAAGTGGATCACTTTTCAGATAAACTTCAGATAAACAACAAGCCAAAAGTTGACAAGATTAGCTCAGGCAAACACCTAGGATTTGCATTTTCCCCTTGTGCCTATAGAGCCAGCCATGACCTCGACATGACCCCATATGAATCAGGAAGGTATAAAAACCCACCCGCTTCCTCTCAACTCCATTTTGTCAGCTGTCCCAGAATCACATGTGGTTGATGGTTCTACTTCATCAATAAAGGGAACCTTGTTTTCCAATCAGTGTTGTGGTCCACCAGCAGCCTGAGGAGCTGGCAGCAGAGTCGGACAGTGAGGAGTCTGGGGAAGGCTCGGACAAGGGCTCTGCATCAGAGGCAGAGAAAGGGCCATCTGGGAGGTACGTGCTGCCTCCGGAGCCTCCAGTGTCGGACCTCAGTGAGGCAGAGGAACAGGGGGAGCCTGTTCCCAGTGCGTGCATGCACAGAACTGCCAGAAGACAAGAACAGTTAAAACAAAAGGGACAACTCAGGAGTAAGGCCTGGAGATGATTGGCCCCTCCCATAAAAAGAGGAGCAAAGGCACATGGGCCTTTGCAGGAAGCGACGTTGTTCATTCTGTGCAGTTTAAAGCCTGAAGCTCTGTTTGATTCTGGACTCCGTGTGACTTTGCCAATTAGGTCTCTGGCACGGTGTCAAGGGAGATAAAGGTGGGTGATTATTAGCCTTATCCCGAAGGACTCTATACAACTATTTGGGACTCATCTGTGAATGAACAGCATTCACAGCTATTAAAATAAAACAGGTTTTTGGGACTCCTCGTGTGTTTTACTGACTCAGGGGCCTTAGGTCAGGACAATCAGCAGCCTCCATTTTATTTCCAGCGTCTTTCTCTCGGCTTGGACATGGACCTGGGTATTTCTCCCAACAATGTCTTACCTTCCTGAAGCTCTCATAATGCTCTTGCACGTTCTTCTGCAGGAAGCGACTGAATTGCTGATTGTAGATCTTAAATTTTTTCAACTTGCTGTTGGGAAAATACTGAAGAACAGGGATGAAGGTGGCTAGGCTTCCTGACCCTGTGGATTCCACGAACTGTTCGCTGTTGGTCACAATGTTGAGCAGTTCTTCGTCATCGTAGTCGTAACGCTTGCCGAAACACATGGCCAAAACCACGTTGGCCACGGCGATCATCAAGTACAGATAGGGATCCAGGCGGTTCTTTGCAAGCATGACCTCCTGGAGCTTGGCCATCAGATGGTGGGCCTCCTTGGAGACGTGGTCTTCCAAGAGGCAGGTGGAGAAGGAGGTGAGGCTGGGTGAAGAAGCGAAGGTTTTCAGGGCGTGTTGAGCCAGTTTGCGACGAGCATGCCACACCGGTCCAGAATCCGTGCCGAAAGACAGACTCTGCCCATCGGTCACATGGCGGAAGACGTAAAGGTCAGGACGTCCCTTGAAGTCTTCTCCGTGTCTCACGAGAGCTTCCTTGATGGTCTCCAGCCCACTCAGCACCAAGACTGGCATTGTCCCGATGTGGATCATCATGACATCTCCGTAGGTCTTGCTCATTTGACTCAAACTGAGATGGACGTTGGTCCCCACTTCCAGCATGTTGCCAATCAAGGGATAGCCCCGTGGTCCAGGGATTCTTTTGGGGCCCTGGGGGATCTGTTTCTGGAAGGTCTGGAGGACAAGGAAGAGCAGGCAGAAAACTGCCAGGCCAATCAGGACCTCAGTAGCCGAAATCGATGCCAGGAGCCCCCGGAGCCACATGGCAAAGCTGGATAAAGCTTTGTCTTCAAGACAAGAGGAAAGATAGGACAGGCGGTACAAATAGGAAGGCAAAAATCAGTAGAGGGAGTCCTTGATTTATGACCAGAACTGGGCTCAGATTTTCCGTTGCTTAGCAAGGTGGTTATTAAGTGAGTCCTGCCCAATTTTATAATCATGTTTGCCACAACTGTTAAGCAAATCACTGCAGTTCTTAAATGAATCAGCTGATTGTTAAGCAAATCTGGCTCCCCCTGTTGATTTTTCTTTTTCCTTCCTTCCTTCCTTCCTTCCCTCCTCCCTCCCTCCGCCTCCCTCCATCATGTTTCCTTCCTCCCTTCCTCCCTCCTTCCCTCCTTCCCTCCCTTCCTCCCTCCTTCCCTCCCTCTCTCCCTCATGTTTCCTTCTTTCCTCTCTCCTTTCCTCCCTCTCTCATGTTTCCTTCCTCCCTCCCTCCTTCCCTCCTTCCCTCCCTCCCTCATGTTTCCTTCCTCCCTCCCTCCTTTCCTCCCTCCCTCATGTTTCCTTCCTTCCTCTCTCCTTTCCTCCCTCCCTCATGTTTCCTCCCTCCCTCCCTCCTTTCCTCCCTCCCTCCTCTTCCTCCCTCCCTCCCTCCCTCATGTTTCCTCCCTCCCTCCCTCCTTTCCTCCCTCCCTCCCTCATGTTTCCTTCCTTCCTCTCTCCTTTCCTCCCTCCCTCATGTTTCCTTCCTTCCTCCCTCCTCTTCCTCCCTCCCTCCCTCCTTTCCTCCCTCCCTCCCTCATGTTTCCTTTCTCCCTCCCTCCTTTCCTCCCTCCCTCCCTCATGTTTCCTTCCTTCCTCCCTCCTCTTCCTCCCTCCCTCCTTCACATAATAAATACCTGGTAAAATCCGGAAGAATAAGAACTAGGGATGAGGCCAACAAAGCCTACAAGTAAAAGTTGTCGTCCAAACGTCTTTAGCTCTTTCTCTTGCCAGCCGCTGGCTACCTTATGAGAAGGTGTCCCGTGTTCTCCTATCTGGGAAATTATTATTTAACCCACAAACCCTCCAAGTTCATCTGGAGAAAATCCAAGGAAAATATTGCATCCCACAGCGCTGGGCTAAAGCCAGATAATGAGCTTCTTGATTACCAAGATCGTCCTAGATTTTGCTGGTAATGAAGAAGCCTGGAGTTCTCTTTTACATTAAACCAGTGTTTAAGCCTGGCTTATTTAATAAAGTCCAGCTGGTTGGGTTTGCACAATACGTTAATCCGTACACCCTTATTCCTGAGCCAAAAGCAAAAAAATAAATGTAATAAGTCAGTAAATAAAACAAAACAAGGCCCAAGATGGTTCACAGTGCTTTGGGAACTTGTCAACTCTTCAAAAGGTAGACCAGACTAGAGGGTGCCCAAATCATGCTAACCAGCGGTGGGGCTGCTGGGGGTTCGCAGGGGTTCGGCAGAACCTCTAGCTAAGATTCTGTGCAGTTTGGAGAACCCCCAAATCCCACTCCTGACTGGCCCCATACACCCCGCCCCTCCCAAGAGTCCCCACATGACCCATTTTGGATGCAGGTAAGTGCAGAGTGAGCACAGAGGCTCGGGGTCGAGCCTACCAGAAGTTTTCTGGAGCCTGGGGAGGCTGTTTTCGCCCTCCCGGAAGCTCGAGGAAAGCCTCTGGAGCCCAGGGAGGGCAAAAATCCCCCCCAACATGGTGCAGGAGGATGACTAGGCCTATCTTTTTCTCCTGTCCCTCAAGGTTCTTCCTTCTACCCATTACAGAACCGGGCCAGAGCGAGCGACCATTAATAAGGTATTTGATGACTTCTGTTTCCAGCCAGCCAGGCAATGGTCATCTTTCAAGGAAACTCAAAGAGAACTATGCTAGTCCAGCTGCTGAAACGGAAAACTGTCTCTTCTTAAGGATTCCGGCGAACGAAAACGAACTGTCTAATAGTAGAACCGGTTCCTGTTATGTGTTGTGGCCCGCCAGGTGCCAGCAGAGCTGGCGGCAAACTCGGACGATGAGGAGGAAAAACAGCTGGGGTCTGTTCCAGATGCACCTATGCGCAGAGCAGTTAGGAGAGGTGAACAACGGAGGACAAGGAGTAGATTCAGGAAGCAAAGCACACGTGGACGCTGAATGGCCCCTCCCTGATTGGGGAATAAATAGAAGGAAAGGGGAGTGGTGATCATAGGAGACAACTGTTCGTATTTCTGGAGATTCTGCTCATTGCTTTTCATGCCACAAAGACTGCTTGCCGGAATTTAATTTGCAGCCTTTCGGCTGGGAGCTCACGGCCTTGAGATTATCATTATAGCAAGGAACTGGTAAGGTCTGTTACTGCAGTTAACTCCTTGAAGAACACTTGCCTGGACTTTTCGGTGGGTGAATGCAATTAATTCACAAGAGGTAAATAAAGAGCGGGGGGGTTGTGACAAGGAGTCGGTTTCTTGCTTCTACTAAGGCTGGGTCAGAACATTAGGTTACTGGAGAACCATCTCCCCTCCCCTTCCATGATTCCATGGTGAGGGGAACAGGATGATCTTGGTGGAACATTGGGGTGATGAATTCATCCCTTGGTCAAAAAAGGACAGGATCTCCTGACCAGGCAAGATAAAATCAAGTTAAAGATTAGCCAACTTTGCGTGAGAAGCCCTAGACAGCAGCTTCGTGCCACTTTTCAGAGCCAAGAGAGAAAACAAACAAGGATAAAGGGAAAGAAAAGTTCAAGGTATCTGAAATTGGGCTGTGAAGAATACCCCGAAGAAGGAATTTGCTCTTCTGAAGGGACTCACTGAATAACCAGGTCTTTTCAGAACCTTCATTGAAGTCCCTCACCATTATTATCCCAGTGGCCTGGATCAATGGTGAAATCCAAATTTTTTTACTACCGGTTCTGTTGGCGTGGCTTGGTGGGCGTGGTGTGGCTTGGTGGGCATGGCAGGGGAAGGATACTGTAAAATCCCCATTCCCTCCCCACTCCTGGGGGAAGGATATTGCAAAATCTCCATTTCCACCCCCTGGAGGGCCAGCCAGAGGTGGTATTTGCCGCTTCTCCAAACAACTCAAAATTTCCGCTACTGGTTCTCTAGAACCTGTCAGAACCTGCTGGATTTCACCCCTGGCCTGGATCAATAGATCCAGAGGAAATCAATAGATTTCCTCTATTGTTTTGGCCTCAACTCACCAGTTGAAGAAATGGAAAAACTGCGAAATATTGAAATCTATTTTTCATAGCTGTTCTATGCTGCGATTCATTTTATTGACTTGAATGAACAAGTCAACGGTTTTTTTGCTAAGTTAGTCGTAATTTTAAATGCATCCCAACTAAACACCAAAAGAAGCTATAGTGATATGGATAAACTGCAAATTCCACTTGGCTGTTTCATACATTCCTACTTGTTCCTATACCATACACTTGACCAAATAAATTGTAGCAACTTAATATAATTTGAAGGGACACGGTAGCTCAGGGGCTAAGAAGCTGAGCTTGTCGATCGAAAGGTTGGCAGTTCAGTGGTTCGAATCCCTAGCGCCGCGTAACCGGGTGAGCTCCCATTACTTGTCCCAGCTTCTGCCAACCTAGCAGTTCGAAAACACGTAAAAAATGCAAGTTGAAAAATAGGGACCACCTTTGGTGGGAAGAGAACAGCATTCCATGCAGGGGTAAAATGCTCCTGGTTCAGACCGGATCGCCCGATCCGGTAGCAATGGAGGCAGGTGGTTCGGAGAACCAGTAGCAAAAATCCCTGCCCACCCCCACCCCCAATTGCCCAGCTGAGCCGCGCAATCATTAGAGGCTTTTTTTTTAATTTTTAAAAGCATTTTTTCTACAACCTCCTTGGCTGAAAAAATGCTTTTAAAAGTTTTAAAAAAAAGCCTCTGATGATCGCGCGGCTCAGCCAGGATCATCAGAGGCTTTTAAAAGCATTTTTTCTACAACCTCTTCGGCCAAAGAGGTTGTAGAAAAAATGGTTTTAAAAGTAAAAAAAAAAAAAGTTGGCCATGCCCACTCAGTCATATTACCACCTCCCCACCACCACCAAGCCATGCCCACAGAACCGGTAGTAACAAATTTTACATTTCACCACTGCTTCCGTGTGCCTTTGGTGTTTAATCATACCGGCCACATAACCACGGAGACATCTTCGGACAGCTCTGGCTCTTCGGCTTTGAAACGGTGATGAGCACTGCCCCCTGGAATCGAGAACGACTAGCACATATGTGCGAGGGGAACCTTTACATTTACCTAGTATAATCTTACAACCATTGACCAGGGAGAATCTGTTTCGTCTTTGGAAAGAAGAGCCATCAAGGAATCCTAAAGACTTTAGATCAGGGCTGTGCAACCTTGACAACGTTAAGACTTGTGGACTTCAACTTCCAGAATTCTCCAGCCGGTGGTCCACAAACCTTAAAGTTGGTAGTTGAAGTCCACAAGTCTTAACGTTGCCAAGATTGGACACGCCTACTTTAGGTCAAATTGGGAAGTTGGAGAAGAAATAATTGTAGGAGAAGGCAATGGCTATCCATTTCTGTTCTCCTGCCAAAGGAAACTCTACAAACATTTGCCAGAAGCTGAGCTTGGCTGGAGAGAAATTTTACCTTTATCTTGTACAAATAGTAACCGTAGAAGTTTATTATTCAGAAGGCTCTCTGTTAAATCTTTTATCAACAAAGGAAATTCTAAGACACTTAAGGCTGCGAGCCAAGACAGAGATGTCGAAAGTTGTTTTGACTGAAGATGTTGTCAAATAATATTTATATTCTAACCTCCTGAAATGCTGGGAGAAGAAGAGCTGGTGAACAAAATCTCCTTTGATCTCAGGGGGTTTGAATTGGACACTCTGTTTTAAAGGTGGCTACCGTCCCAATTTTTCCCCAGCTGCTGGTTTTTCAAGCATTCGAAGACTCTGGTTCCCACCAGCCTCAAGAACTGTGGCTAATGGTTAAAGAGGAAGCATGATAGAGTAGATGACACATTTTTGGAAAACCAAAGACTCGGTGATTATGGGCCTGAGATGGAAAAATACACTTCAATTTAGCAGGGAAAGAGGCAGGAGAAAAGGGGGAATACAATACAGGTAATCCTTGATTTATAGTAGTACACTGAGGGACCGTTCAAAGTTACAATGACACCAGGGGTGAAATCCAGCAGGCTCTGACAGGTTCTGGAGAACCGGTAGCGGAAATTTTGAGCGGTTCGGAGAACTGGCAAATGTCACCTCTGGCTGGCCCCAGAGTGGGGTGGGCATGGAGATTTTGCAGTATCCTTCCCCTGACATCCCCACAAGCCACACCGATCAAGCCACGCCCACAGAACCGATAGTTTAAAAAATGGATTTCACCACTGAATGGCACTGAAAAAAAGGGACTTGACTATTTTTCACACTTACAACCGTTGCAGCAGCCCCCTGGCCACGCAATCAAAATTCAGACATAAATTCATATTTATGACGGTCGCATAACATGTCCCGGGGGGGTCACGTGATCTCCTCTTGCGACCATCTGACAAGCAAAGTCAATGGGGAAGCCAAATGCACTTAACAACTTCTTGATCTACTGAATGTTCCTATGAGCGATTTTAGAATAACAACGGAAGAAAATTTGATTAGAAAAGTTTTGGAGTGTGCAGAGATGGACAAACTTACAAAAGAAATACAAGAAAAGGAAGAAACAGAATACAGAAAAGAAATAGAATACTATATGGTATGGGAGAAATGGTATGAATGGTTAGAGGAGAGGGATAAAAGGCCAGGAAAGAGTAAATGAGGAAGATGTAGGAGTTGAAATGCAGTGACATACGAGTGGAAACGGAACGAGCACGGAATGTATGATCACTTTTGAGTACACTGTTATCTTTATGTACATACAATCAACATATGAACTATATGTATAAATGGTCAAATTGAAATAAGGGAGAAAAATGGATGTGTAAGAATGGTTTACTGATGCGAAATTGTTGAAAAGAAGAAAATCGTAAAAATTTCTCTTTTGTTTTTTTTTTAAAAAACTGTTTCATAAAAATTATTTTTTTAAAAAAAGAATAACAATTCCTGTAATCCTGATGAGTGTGTACCTCACAGCAGCGCGACAAAACACAATTCATGTGGCTAAGTTTCTGGCCCATTTAAATGTTTAACTTCTGTCTTGTATTTTATATTTTGAATGTTCTGTTGCGTGGAATGCCTTATTTTAATTGTGATGATTCCGATACCGCATAGGCAAAGCCAAGGGAGCAGAAATCATTTTGGAAGCCCCAGGCTGGGAGCTGAAAAGGTCTGTGCCAACCACCTCTCTTTGCCCTCCTTTTGCCAGATCATAAAATGTTGACATCTCTGGGATTGCCCAACCAACCTTTAGTGACATCTGGCCTTGTCTCCATGTTAACGATTGCCCAGGGTTGCGTGCAAAGCTACCTGGTCAACATTCAATAGGTTCTCCACTGCAAACACAGAGAGAAGGGACAAAGCCAACATGGCATGGACTTTTACTCAACCAGAGATCTCTGTTGGCTGCACACTCGGGCTCTGGGAGGAGAAGAAACACCTCTATTTGAGCCAGTGAGTAGCCCAGGATCAGGTGTCAATTTCTGTGTCCAACACATTTGAGGGGCTCCCATGTTGAAACAGGCTGACCTAGAGTCAGTAGCGGGGTGAAATCAATTTTTTTTTTTACTACCAGTTCTGTGGGCGTGGCTTGGTGGGCGTGGCAGGGAAAGGATACTGCAAAATATCCATTCCCTCCACACTCCAGGGGAAGGATACTGCAAAATCCCTATTTCCTCCCGATCATCTGGGACTCGGGAAGCAGAGAATAGACAAGGGTGAGGCCAGTCAGAGGTGGTATTTACCGGTTCTCCAAACTACTCAAAATGTCCACTACCAATTCTCCAGAACTGGTCAGAACCTGCTGAAACCCTCCTCTGATGAAGGACCAGGGGAGACAGGATAGCAGCTTTCCAATATTTGAGGGGTTGCCACAGAGAGGAGGAAAAAGGTCTAGCTATTTATCAAAGCAACCGAAGCCAGACAAGGAATAATGGATGGAAACTGAACAAGGAGACATTCAACCTGGAAATAAGGAGAAATTTTCCGACAGTGAGAACAATCAACCCATGGAACAGAAGTTGCCTTCAGAAGTTGTGGGAGCTTCATCACTGGAGGCTTTCCAGAAGAGATTGGACTGCCCTCTGTCAGAAATGGTGTACGTCTCCTGCTTGAGTGGGGGAGTTCGACTAGATCAGGGGTCCCCAACCTTTCGGACTTCAGGGACCACTAAATTCATAATTTTAAATCCCACAGACCACTAATATGATCTGCCTAATGACCAGTTGGGTGGGCGTGGCTAGGTGGTCATGTGGCTGGGTGGCATAGCCAACTTGATTTCACTCATATTGAGTAGGCGTCTCGCCGGCCTCTACTCACCCCTCCCCTCCCAGCCACTCCTCACTTGCCCGCCCGGGCTCCTTAGGGCCCCAACAGGAAGCAGTTGCTGGTGCTAAGCTGGAGCTGGAGCTAAACTAAGCTGGAGCTAAGCTGGAGCTAAGCAGCCACCCTGAGAAAGAGCTGGCTCAGTTCAAATTGGATCTGGCTGAGAAGGAGGCTCAGCAGAAGCATCTCACTGAGGACTAGGAGCATAGGCTTTCCAAGCAGAGGGAAGACCTGCAGGAGTGCAAGGCCAGGTACTGGCACCTGGAGGCTCAGCGGGCTGAGATGATCAGCCAGTTCCAGCCCATGATGCAGTCCCATTGGAACAAGACCCTCTGGGTCTTCGCCACCAGCCGCTCTTCCCTCCAGCCTTCACCCAAAGCCCCACACCAGGAGGCTGAAGCAGACCCCGAGTCAGAATTTCTGCCCCCCTCCAACCCACACAAAAAGACCCCAAAGGGGGAGACTCTCTGCAGCAACACAAGCATTCATTGCACGTATCCAGCCCAGGGCCCGCAGTTTGAGGATCCCTGATTTAGTGCAATATAAAAAAATGCAAATAATTTTTCTGCGGACCACCAAAATTTTTTCACGGACCACCAGTTGGTGACCGCTGGACTGAAGACCTCCAAGGTCCCTTCCAACTCTGTTAATCTAAACCACTCCTTAGAACCCCCCCCCCCCAGGCTGCAGAAAGCCTGCCTTTGAGTCGCCAGGCGCCAAAAAAATCTAAAGCCAACTCCCTAGGAATCTTTTTTTTCACATGCAAACACAGCTTTCCATAACAAACCTTGAGAACCTTCGTGACAAGGCTGGGTGAGAACGAAACACTGTGCCCATGCCAGGCTGGCCTAGGTACCATCCTTCTGGCTGCAAAATCCTTGCGTGCCAGGCAGGCTGTACCTCCCAAACCCTTGCTGGGCACACCCTGCTGATCTTGGTCTAAAAAACTCAGCCTGCCAAAACAGCCGGCAGGAAAGGTGGCTACGATTGTAAGATCTCGGTCAGCAAACAGTACCCAGGGTTTACCTTAAACAGGTTCATTCGTTTGTTAGAGGCACCAGGTGGGAAGGCAGAGGAGGGCATTGGTTCCTTTGACAGGGGATCAAAATTCAGCCGCGTGGCAATTCCGCCGTGATTCATATTTACGACGGTGGCAGTGTCCTGGCCCGATTTGCTTAACAACGAGGTGACTAATTTAATAACTGTGGTCAGAAAGGTTGTAAAATGGGGGCAAAATTCACTTCATAACGTCTCGCTCAGCAGCAATATTGGGGGGGCTCAATCATAGTTGTAAATCAAGATGCCAATTAAAGTCAAGAAACCCACCACTCTTGACAGCGCTTAAGTTGAGGGCCGATCATCAGAACACCACACAAAAGTGGATGGAAGCGTGGAGTAGCTATTCCCCCCAAGAGATCTCTGAACAAACTCGACATTAAACTTTGAAATGTTATTTCTGTTTTTCTTTTACTGCTTGAAATGTTATTTCTGTTTTTCTTTTCTTACTGCTTTTTTATTGTTTTTAATCTGTAAAAACGAAGTGTTTTAATATTGTGTGTGACCAGCCATACGCTAAATAAATAAATAAATCTCTGAACATATCAATCCTAATAGTATACCTCCAGGATTTAACCTACCCCGACACATATGGGGGACATATAACAGAATTAGAACGACTCATGGGGTATGTACTGACTCCTTGTATAAATGGGGAAAGATACCTTCAGCACAATGTGATTGCGGGGCCCCTCGACAGACTATCCAGCATATAGTGAGGGAATGCCCTAACAGAAGGTATCCAGGAGATTCTAGGGACTTCCTCTGCATAACAACGGCAGCTACTGACTGGATCTCCAAACTCGACATTAAATTCTGAAATGTTATTTCTGTTTCCCTTTTAGGTTTTCTTACTGCTTTTTTTTTATTGTTTTAATTGTTTTTAATCTGTAAAAATGAAGTGTTTTAATACTGTGTGTGACCAGCCATATGCTAAATAAATAAATAAATAAATAAATAAATAAATAAATAAATAAATAAATAAATAAATAAAGGACTATCTGTACTCCTAATGCTTTCTCTCTCTCTCTCTCTCTCTCTCTCTCTCTCTCTCTCACACACACACACACACACAGGTTTATTTATTTGTTCTCTCTGAGCAGGGGGATTGAAAAAGAGACGGCTAAGATTTCTTGGGCTACACAAATGAATAAACTCGCAAGAAAGCCCTCAACGGACCACAGCTATGGTTCTTCGGCTCCTTCCTTGCTGGACAGCTCGCTCACCCTTCTTTTCCCAAAGTTCTTTTTCAAAAAGCAAGTGGCACTTTTTTCCTTGAGGAAGAAGAAGAAGAAAACATTTCACTTCTTGTCCAAGAAGCTTCATCAGTTCTGATGGTGGGAAGGTGGAAGGATCCCGTCAGAACCGATGAAGCTTCTTAGATGAGGAATGAAATGTCTTCTTCTTCTTCTTCTTCTTCTTCTTCTTCTTCTTCTTCTTCTTCTTCTTCTTCTTCTTCTCCTTCTCCTTCTCCTTCTCCTTCTCCTTCTCCTTCTCCTTCTCCTTTCTCCTTTCTCCTTTCTCCTTTCTCCTCCTCCTCCTCCTCCTCCTCCTCCTTTTCTTCCTCCTCCTCCTCTTCCTCCTCTTCTTCCTCCTCCTCCTCTTCTTCTTCTCCTTCTCCTTTTCCTCCCCCTTCTTCCTCAAGGAAAAGAAACTGTCCAATTGCCTTTGCCAACAATTGCCTTGAGACAACTATGACCAGGATGAATGTCCATAAACACGCTTCCTTGATCTTGTTCTTGTCAGTCACACAACGCCCAATTCTTTCTCCCTGGATGTCCCATCACCAGAGGGACCTCAGCACCCCAGGCCCTGTTTATCTGTACAGGAAACTTACTGAGCTGTGGCCAAAGAGCTTCTCACGCACGAGAGTGATCTTTGACCTCCAGGGGTAAAAAAAAAATCTCTTGCCCTCCGGCCCAAAAGCTGCAATGATGATAATCTTTAACCTCAAGCCACTTTGCACACCATCACACGCAAGCCTACACAACTACAAAGAAATTTTCCCTGCCTTAACCGCTGGACTGTTATCACCTCGGAAGCACAGGCCATTCAGACTTCCACTCCAAGCAATTAGAAATATAGCTTTTAAACAAAAAATGGGGAGCTGGCTTCGAAACGAACCCCCTTTTTCCTGTTTGTGACACACCATCGGGCATGTTGCAAAGCTAACACACAAGCACAACAGCGAAGCCGTTATATGGGGGTGGGGTCCGTTTCAGAGATGTGGGAGGTGCTTTTTATTTTTAAAAAAGGAGCATAGATATATTGCATTTATTTTATTTTTTTAAAAAAGACACATTAATAAGGAACAACACCAAGATCAAAAGATACCTAAAGGCAAATAATAGGGAGAAATTGTATAAACAAAAAAATGGGTAATCTTGATGACAGGCGTGTCTTTACACCTCTGTGTTCAATATCGATGCCAAATAGAGAAATTGGAAGAAGGGAATAATGTTTCAAATACAAATGTATCTGCAAAAAGCAAGAACAGTTCATATTTCTTGAACATCCTTTTTCTTCTACGGAGCGTCACAAGAAAAGTTTAATTGCTTATTTATTTATTACACTTTACTCTGTTCCAAAAACTTGGAGCGGTTTACGAAGTACCAGTGTAATAGGATTAAAGCTGATTGATTGACGATCTGTTATGTTGGGGTGTTTACTCTTAATAACCACATAGATAAATGCTCTGCAGGAAATAGGGTTATGAAAACAAAAGCTTTCATAGCATGGTTATTCTTTCATCTGGATGAAAGAATCTCTTCTTTAAAACACTGGAGGTTTTTAAGAAGAGATTGGACAACCACTTATCTGCAATGGTGTATAGTAAGCCTTTCCTGCTTGAGCAGGAGGTTGGAATAGATGACCTCCAAGGTCCCTTCCAACTCTGTTATTCTACAAGCTCCCTTCCAACTCTTGTTGTCCCATCTATGACCTTTTTGGAGAGACACGCGTTCACAAATCTTTGAAAATATAATCGATCTCACTTGTGGTTATAAGTCTAGGAATAGCTACAGGCAATAAGTGAGCCAGTTGTGTACAGGGAAAGGATTCAGGGAGATGAGTTTCTCCTCTGGAAATTTCAGGTGCGCAGCAAGGTTCGAAATGATCTCATCCATCCACAGAAAGAAAAGTGCCCAGTTTTAAATGGGACCTTAAATGGATGGTGAAGACCTCAATAATATCTGCTGACATACAGATGTAAAAGCAAGATCATCTCTGAAGGAGTGATACAGCGGGGTGCGGAGTTATACAATCACTTTTATTAAGGAAAGATGGAAATGGAGGGAGGGAGAGAAAAAGGAAGGAAGGAAGGAAGAAGGAAGGAAGGAAGGAAGGAAGGAGGTAGGGTGGGAGGAGGAAGGAAAGAAGGAAGGAAGGAAGGAAGGAAGGAAGGAAGGAAGGAAGGAAAGAAAGAGAGAAAGAAAGAGGGAGGGAGGAAGGAAGGAAGGAAAGAAAAAGGGAGGGAGGGTGAGAAGAAGGAAGGAAGGAAGGAAGGAAAGAATGAATGAAAGAAAGAAAGAGGGAGGAAGGGAGGGAGGAAGGAAGGAAAGAAAAAGAAAGAAAATAAGAAAGGGGAAGGGACGGAATGAGAAAGGGAGGAAAGAATGGATGGATGGATGGATGGATGGATGGATGAATGGAAAGAAGGAAGGAAGGAAAATAAAGGGGAATGAATGAGAGAGGGAGGGAAGAAGGAAGGAAGGAAAGAAAAGGAAAATAAGAAAGAGGAAGGGAGAGAATGAGAGAGGGATGGAAGGAAGGCAGGCAGAAGGAAAGAAAGAAAAAGACAGAGAAAAAGGAGGGATGGAGGAAGGAAAGAAGAGAGAGAAAGAGGGGAAGAAGAAAAGAGCAACCCTTAGGGCGTAACTCAAACCACAAGGAGTACTGGGACTTTCGATGCCATCTAGTCGGGTCCACATCCTTTCCCCCTTCCCCACCCCTCCCGCCCCGCCCCGGTTCGGGGCTTCCACGAGACAGAACGCCTGGCTCTCTCTCTCTCTTTCTCCCGGCCGAAGTGCGTGTCAAGGGCGAAGCGGCGCGGAGTCTCCGCCCCGGCTGACTTTCACAGGCTGGGCTCCGCACGCGAAGCAGGCATTGCAAGCCTCCGCCTCCCTGCACGCCTGCCTGCCCGCCTGCCCCGCTTCCTCTTCCCGCCTGCCCCATCGCGTGCCAGGCAGGCAGGGCAGCGCCGGGGCGCCGGGGCCAAGCGCCACCCGGCTTGGAGGCGGCGCCCTTCGCACGCCATCGCCTCCGCCCCGGCTCAGCCCGCGAGCCCCGTCGGTGGGTCTGGACGGCTGGCTTCGGCCCTCCTCGCCTGCCAGCCTCGGGTACCCCCATCCCATCCCACCCTCCCCGCTCCGCATTCAGTCCTGGATGGGTTCGCTGCCTCGTTTCGGCTTCTCCAAATTTTGCTACAGATAGGGGCGCCCAACCTTCAATCGGAACAGAGCTGGAAGGGACCTTGGAGGTCTTCTAGTCCAGCCCCCTGCTGTAGCAGGAGACGCTAGCCTAGACCGTTTCAAATTGATGGCTGTTCAGCCTTGTCTTAACAATCTTCAATGATCCATCCATCCATCCATCCATCCATCCATCCATCCATCCATCCATCCATCCATCAGAATAGATCTGGAAGGGACCTTGGAGGTCTCCATCCATCCATCCATCCATCCATCCATCCATCCATCCATCCATCCATCAGAATAGATCTGGAAGGGACCTTGGAGGTCTCCATCCATCCATCCATCCATCCATCCATCCATCCATCCATCCATCCGAATAGGTCTGGAAGGGACCTTAGAGATCTCCATCCATCCATCCATCCATCCATCAGAATAGAGCTGGAAGGGACCTTGGAGGTCTTCTAGTCCAACCTGCTCAAACAGGAGGAGACCCCACCATTTCAGACAAGTGACTGTCCAGTCTCTTCTTAAAAACCTCCAATGATGAAGCAGCCACAGCTCTGAAGGCAACCTTGTTCCACTGGTTAATAACCTTTAAGAGTTGTTGTGGACTTCAGCTCTCAGAATTCCCCGGCCAGGACGATTAAACGTTTGAAACAAACTGGATTAGACCATCATATATTACCCCTAGAAAATTTACCAAGTTAAAATACATTTGAGATGTGAAAACATGTTAAAGATCTGGAATAATGTGTTTAAAATAATAATAATAATGTTTAAAATGTGTGGACTTCAGTTCCCAGAATCCTGCAGCCAATTCTCCAGCCATCTTAAAGTAGCCAAATTTGAAACATACTGAATTACACGGTTGCACATTAGCTTTTTTTTTTTTTTTTAAATTAGATTTATATGCCGCCCTTCTCCGGAGACTCAGGGAGGCTTACAATGTGTTAAGCAAAAGCCTTCATACTTTTGTATATTTATACAAAGTCAAGCTTATTGCCCCCAAAAACTGGGTCCTCATTTCACCTACCTTAGAAAGGATGGAAGGCTGAGTTAACCTTGAGCCTGGGGAGATTCGAATTTACTAATTGCTGGCAGCTAGAGTTAAACTACAATGCATTAGTCTGCTGAGCTATCCAGGCTCCTAATGGAAATTTCCCAAGGTAGAATTGCATTTGAGATGTGAAAACACATTTATGATCTGGGGAAGAAAAAAATAATAATACCCTGTTTCCCTGAAAATAAGACATCCCCTGTTAATAAGCCCAATTGGGCTTTTGAGCGCATGCATTAAAATAAGCCCCCCTGAAGATAAGCCCTCCCCGAAAATATTTAACCACAGAGCTGGAAGTCAGGTAAGATGGCCATCTTGCTCCTTGTGCCCCAAAATAATAAGATCCCCTCCGAAAATAAGGCCAAGTGCTTATTTCGGGGTTCAAAAAAATATAAGACAGGGTCTTATTTTCGGGGAAACACGGTATTTAAAATCTGTGGCCTTCAACTCCCAGAATTCCCCAGCCAGCCAGGGGAATTCTGGGAGCTGAAGTCCACTTATTTTAAAAGAGCCACATTTGAACCACAATTGGATTAGATCATTTATACAGGAGCTTTTTTGGAAACGGACCAAGTGAAAAAATCAGTTCTTAGATAGAAGTGGTTGATGTGCTGAGTCACACATTTACGGCTTGCTGAAAAAGCTGGGGGGGGGGGGAGAGCGGAATTTTCCGATTAAATTCAATTCACTCTTAATTTGGGACTACAGTGTGTGTGCTGTGCTGGTCCTTCGTGCCACCGTAGTGGTGCCCTCTTGCTCAGGAAGTTCAGGAACCTCCTTTTCCTGGCCTGGGCGTTCCCAATGGCTTCCCATTTTTCTTTCCCCCGGAAAAGTCAGCAGGCACAGAGGGCAGAGGTTGGCCTTGGAGCTTCTCACGCAAAGTTTGAGCAAACATCTACCTTGCCTGTCCTCCCTTTTGCTCCAGGGCTGGACTAAAAGAGGCTCCAGACATTTTTACCCCAGGGGTAAATAAATAAATAAATAAATCAAAGCATGAACAAGGGGAATCTTGAAAGAGCCAGATAAGATAAACCGGAGAGATAAGGCCACGTGTGTGTTTGTGCCTCGGTTAGGTGAGGGCTGTTTCTGAGGCTGTGGCTTTGCACAACCTGATCAGTCGTGGCTAAACCGAAATAAACAGGCAGCTGTGGCTTTGCACACAACTGTCAAGATTTGGAAACGGGGTGATTTGTGGCTAGGGTTCAGGGCTTCGAATGAGGTGGCGTGAATCGTCACCTTTGTTTTATTTTTTGAGGAGGGGGCTTCCGATTCTATTCCAGTTTATGGTTTCTGTTCTGATTTCAGTAAAGGAAGATATTTGTAGGTCGAGTTGAAATGAAGGGTCGTTGGTGCTCTCTGAGCTTGCAGGCACTGATCTACAAATGTATTTTTGCAGGCACTGGTCTACCCATTTATTTTTGCAGCTACTGATCTACTCATGAATTTTTGCAGGCACTGATCTACTCCTGTATTTTTGCAGGCACTGATCTACAAGTGTATTTTTGCAGGCACTGGTCTACCCATTTATTTTTGCAGGCACTGGTCTACTCATTTGTTTTCTTTTAACATTGATTCTCTTCCTTCACAAAACAGCCTGCAGGAGCTTGTCCAGGTGATTTTCTGCAACGTCAAATTCAGAATTTATGAGGCTGAGACGTTCCCCAGATTTCCCAAGTCCCAACTCATCCCTTGAACCATTTCTTCATACAGAACTTGCTAGATACAACCCTCGACACGATCCCCAATGAAACTTTCTTCTACATCTGTTGTTCAAACTCTGATGAACATGTAATGAAGAAAAGGAACTATAAATTGACAATGGCAACTTAACTTACGAAGAAAATTTGTATAAAATGTTCAATAGGTGGCACTCACCCACCTGCTAGGTTAGTTAAAACATTGAAAATTATGTCTAGCAAATGTCACCCCAAAATGGGCACCTATTACCATATGTGGCGGACTTGTGCTAAAGTTAAAAAAAAATAAAAAGGAAAATACGATAAGTGATTAGAAAAGATGATAGGAAAAATATGGAGATTTGAAACCTGAACTGTATTTATTAGGTATAATAACATTGGGAAAACGAAGAGGTGGGGATTAAGAATGTAATCTGTATGAGTAAGCAAATTAAAGAATCCGGACAATATGATATTTATCAGCACTAACAAATATAAAGAACAGAAAATCAATAAAATCGAGAAAAAACATAACTTTCTTCTAAATTGAACTACCGACTCATCCCCACTAGAGATGAAGAGCATATCAAGAGAATAGGAGGTAGTGGGGAATCACAACCGCTAATTGCTTGCCATAGGTTCACCATCACGGGTATAAGGGTTTCCTGCGTAAGCAGGGGGTTGGACTAGAAGACCTCAAAGGTCCCTTCCAACTGTTATTCTATTCTGTTCTGTTCTGTTCTGTTCTGTTCTGCTCTGCTCTGCTCTGCTCTGTTCTATTTCATTCCATTCCATTCCATTCTTATTCCTATTCTATTCTATTCTGTTCTATTCTATTGTATTCTATTCTTATTTCTATTCTTTTCTTCTTTTCTTTTCTATTCTATACTATTCTCTTCTTTTTTCTTTTCTTTTCTTTTCTTTTCTGTTCTTTTCTTTCTTTTCTTTTCTTTTCTTTTCTATTCTTCTTTTCTATTCTATTCTATTCTTATTTCTATTCTATTATTATTCTATTCTATTCTATTCTATTCTATTCTATTCTATTCTATTCTTCTATTCTATTCTTATTTCTATTTTATTATTCTATTCTTATTTTCTTTTCTATTCTATTCTATTCTTCTATTCCACTACTCTATTCTTCTTTTCTTTCTTTTGTTTTCTTTTGTTTTCTTCTTTTCTTTTCTTTTCTTTTCTTTTCTTTTCTTTTCTTTTCTTTTCTTTTCCTTTCCTTTGCTTTGCTTTGCTTTGCTTTGCTTAGCTTTGCCACGCTATTCTATTCTATGCTATTCTCTCCTGTACTCTCTCTCTCAAGGGAGAGAAAGAATGAACTCTCAGACAAAGAAAGCGCCCGGTGCCCAGACGGCGCTTTTCCTTGTGAGTAAAGCCCTTGACAACCAGGGAGAATCGCGCCCCAGCATTGCACCAGTCGCCTCTGGTCCTGGGCGAAACCCAACCTGGGGAAAAGAAGAAGAAGAAGAAGAAGAAGAAGAAAGGCTGTCACGTGACGCGAAACCTCCCGGCCAATCAGAGCCCGAGGAGGGGCATATAAAGCGGGTGCTTTAAAGCCAACCAACTTCTGCGCTCCGCTTTTCATCCCGGGCATCTTGGTCGGAGAAGCTGCTGAGCAAAAGCGGAGCCACGCCGGAGTGAAGCCGTTTTCGCCGCCGGCCGAGCGAGCCAGCGGATCCCAGAGCAGGTCGGAGATCCGTGCCCCGTGGGCAACAACGTGGGCTGTGGGTGAACCCCACGCGTGTCCTTCTTCTGCAAATCCCTGCCTTTCCTTTAGACTCGACCCGGTCGCTTTTTTTTTGGTAAGTGCAAGAGAGGGAAGCGATTTATTTATTTATTTTCAAATGCTGCTGGCTGTGCCATCCCTTATTTTATTCACAGAAATAATGAATAGAATCATGAATAAAATCAATAAAATAATGATTCAGTTATTGACATCAACTATAAAAGGCAGGATCTGGATTCTCTCCGTGTCCCTCTCCGTTTAGAGGACGAATTCAGATTGGCAGCTGTGCTGAAACATCTGGAAGGGTCCTTCTGTAGGTGAGGGTGGGACGTACAAATTTAGTCCTTGAATTACAACGCTCAGGACCGGAATGTCTGTTGCTAAGCAAAGCGGTTGTTAAGGGGCGGGGGAGGGCTGCACTTAATTTTAACGTCCTGACTAGGTGGCTTTCTTTAATTTATTTAATTTAGCCTGACTAGGTGGCTCAGTGGCTAAGACACTGAGCTTGTCGCTCAGAAAGGACGGCAGTTTGGCGGTTCGAATCCCTAGGACAGGTCTCCCGCGTGAGCAGGGGGTTGGACTAGATGACCTCCAAGGTCTCTTCCAGCTCTGCTTCTGTTATTCTGTTGCTGGAATTGGGTACGTGAAGTTTAAGGAAAAGAAAGACTAGGGGTGGCAGGATAGCAGTGTTCCAATATCTCAGGGGCTGCCCCAAAGAAGAGGGAGTCAAGCTCTTCTCCAAAGCCTCTGAGGGCAGGACAAGAAGCAATGGGTGGAAACTAATCAAGGAGAGAAGCAATCTAGAACTAAGGAGAAATTTCCTGGCAGTGAGAACAATTAATCAGTGGGACAACTTGCCTCCAGAAGTTGTGAATGCTCCAACACTGGAAGTTTTTAGGAAGATGTTGGATAACCATTTGTCTGAAGTGGTGTAGGGTTTCCTGCCTAAGCAGGGGGTTGGACTAGAAGACCTCTAAGGTCCCTTCCAACTCTGTTATTCCCTTGGCTATGCTGAGCAACATTTATCCTACCACAGGATGGGCACATGAGATTGGGGAGGTCCCCCAAATTCTTCCACTTATTGGTTCTGAGTTTTGATGGTAGATCCCAGCTTCCAGATTCTCAACAATGGCTCTGTAGAATACACACACGCATATACATAATGAGCTGCCGTGGCGCAGTGGTTAGAGTGCAGTATTGCAGGCTACTTCTGCTGATCACCGGCTGGCAGCAGTTTGGCGGATCAAATCTCACCAGGCTCAAGGTTGACTCAGCCTTCCATCCTTCCGAGGTCTGTAAAATGAGGACCAAGATTGTTTGGGGCGATAGGCTGACTCTGTAAACTGCATAGAGAGGGCTGTAAAAACACTGCAAAGCAGTATATAAGTCTAAGTTCTATTGCTATATTCCTTCCTTCCCCTCCCTCCCTCCCAGTGGTTAGAATGCAGTGTTGCACGCTAACTCTGCCCACAGTCTGGAGTTCATTCCTGACTGGCTCAAGGTTGACTCAGCCAGCCTTGGTAGGCAGCCTTTACCTACCTCAGCCAGCCTTGATAGGCAGCCTTTACCTACCAAGGTAGGTAAAAGGAGGACCCAGATTGTTGGGGGCAATTGGCTGACTCTGTAAACCTCTTAGAGAGGGCTGGAAAGCACTATGAAGTGCTATATAAGTCTAAGTGCTATTGCTAAGTGGGAAAGGAAGGAAGGAAGGAAGGAAGAAAGGAAGGAAGGAAGGAAGGAAGGAAGGAAGGAAGGAAGGAAGGAAGGAAGGGCAAGCGAGCTGTGGTGGCGCACTGGTGAGACTGTAGTATTTCAGGCTAATTCTGCCAACTGCCAGCAGTTCAATCCTCAATGGCTCAAGGTTGACTCAGCCTTCCATCCTTCCAAGGTAGGTAAAAGGAGGACCCAGATTGTTGAGGGCTGTAAAGCATTGTGAAGTGGTATATAAGTCTAAGTGCTATTTGCTATACATAAAATTAAAGAAGCATTTTTACAAAGTTGCAAAGATGAACTCAACACAACAGAGAATAGATGTAGAAATATTAAAACTCATGCCCGTTCCTTGTTTCTTCGCTCCCCAGCAGACCATAATAATAATGACGTCTGCCTTGATCAGAAGCAGAAACATGGTCTCTGTCCCGGAAATCCTGATCGGCACTGCTGTTTTCTGCCTGCTGTTGCTTATCCTCAAAATCCGGCAACGGATCCCAGCGGGGTTAAAGAAGCTCCGAGGGCCGAGAGGGTATCCCTTTATCGGAAACATCTTCGACCTCGGGAAAAACCCTCACCTGGCTTTGACCCGGCTGAGCCAGAAGTATGGAGACGTCATGCTCATTCATCTTGGCGCAAGGCCGGTGGTGGTGCTGAGTGGGTTGGAAACCATCAAGCAAGCCCTGGTGAAGCAAGGAAGCGACTTTGCGGGACGTCCCGAACTCTACAGCTTCAAGTTCATCGGTGATGGCCAGACCTTCACCTTTGGTAGGAATTCCGAGGAAAGCTGGCGCATTCGCCGAAAGCTGGCTCAGAATGCTCTCAAGACCTTTGGGGGTTCAACCAGCCCAAACTCCTCGACTTGCCTGCTAGAGGAACATGTCACCAAAGAAGCAGAGTACCTGGTTATGAAATTCCAGGATCTGATGAAAGAGAAGGAGAGTTTTGAGCCCTTCCAGTATGTGGTCATCTCCGTCGTCAATGTCATCTGCGCCATGTGTTTCGGGAAGCGTTACGACCACGAGGATCAAGAACTTCTGAAGATAGTGGACATTAACAATGATTTCGGGCTGGTGGCCGCCTCTGGAAATCCGGCGGATTTCTTCCCAATCCTCCAATATCTTCCCAGCCGCAGCATGGAAGCCTTCAAAGATCTCAACCGGAGATTCAACGCGCTGATGAAGAAGCTGGTGGAAGAACATTATGAGGGCTTTGACAAGGTGTGTCAATTCTATTCAATCCAATTCAAACCTTTACTGTCAGAGTACAACAGGTGTACTTGAGATTTGTGTCAGCGTGGAAGCTTCCGGTGCCAAAATGGCTTCCATGTTAGTTTTTAATTGAAGTTGAGTTCTTCTGGAATGCTGACACTTTGTGCACCCCACACTCCAACACAATCAAACCAGAGTTGGGTTTCAGCAGGTTCTGACCAGTTCTGGAGAACCGGTAGTGGAGATTTTGAGTAGCTTGTAGAACCGGTAGTAAAAATTCTGACTGGCCCCGCCCCCATCTATTCTCAGCCTCCCAAATTCCAGCTGATTGGGAGGAAATGGGGATTTTGCAGTAACCTTCCCCTGGATTGGGGTGGGAATGGAGATTTTTCAGTATCCTTCCCTTGGAGTGGGATGGGAATGGAGATTTTACAGTATCCTTCCCCTGGAATGGAGAGGGAATGGAGATTTTACAGTATCCTTCCTTCCCCCACTCCTGGGGGAAGGATATTGCAAAATCCCCATTCCCTCCCCACTCTGGGTCCAGCCAGAGGTGGTATTTGCCGGTTCTCCAAACTACTCAAAATTTCCGCTACCGGTTCTCCAGAACCTGTCAGAACCTCCCGAATAGCACCCCTGGATTCAGCCAATCCTGGCTTATTCAACAAACCACAGTGTTAACCAATACTCAGTGAGAACGACTCCTAATAACCTCGTAGTTGTAGAAAAATGTTTGGCATATGGTCATCTAAATAACAATGTTGGTTCCTTCATGAAATTGGGAGTCATGTGGGCTGGAAGTTGGTGTGACCTCATCTGTCCTTCTGGTCTATATTGCAGAATAACATCCGAGATATCACGGACTCCCTCATCAGCTTCTGCCAGGATAAAAAAACGAACTTAAATGCCAACGATGCTCTTAAGGACCAGAACATTGTTGGTATCGTCAATGAACTCTTTGGAGCTGGTAAGAAACCCTTGTCCTACAATGTAAGCTCCTTGTTCTTCTTCCCACGACGATTTCAATACTATCCATTTAACAGACAGGTGTCAATGCATTTAAAGAAAATAAACCCTTGTAGCCATCAAGACCCATCTCTGATTCATATTCCCCCCGGATGCACAAATTGGGTTCTACAATTCCACTTTTTTTAGCCATTTCTGTATCTTCCCAGGTTTTTTGGTCAAGACATCATTGACAGATGAGAAGGCGATGAGTCATCTTCCTCATCTTTGGTAGCCTTACATATGATAATGAATTTTTTAACTTGGGAGGGTGTAACATAATTTTTTTTTCAATGGAGTCCTCCAAGATTTAGTTGAACCCTATCATTGGGAGACCTTTGAGAAGAAGTGGTATGATGGACTAGAGATGGAGCTCTCGCCTCACAATCAGGAGGCTGTGAGTTCGATCCTAGGTAGAGGCAGGTATTTCTCTCTCTCTGGGCACAATGAGAACATATCTGCTGAACGAAACTCTGCATTGGCAACAGGAAGGGCATCCGGGCATTAAAACACTCTGCTAGCTCTGTTCAGTTTAAGTTTATTTATTTTGTCAAGCATATATAAGATAACAGGTAAAAGTATAAACATAATTTGAATATATGAAAAGAGTAAGTAAAAAGGAATATTAGGACAGGGACGGTAGGCACGCTGGTGCACTTATGCATGCCCCTTACAGACCTCTTAGGAATGGGGTGAGGTCAACAGTAGACAATTTAAGGTTAAAAGTTTTGGGGATTTTGGGAAGAACCCAGAGTCAGGTAGTGCATTCCAGGCATTGACCACTCTGTTGCTGAATATTTTCTGCAATCGAGTTTGGAACAGTTTACCTTGAGTTTGTTTCTATTATTTGCTCGTGTATTGTTGTGGTTGAAGCTGACTCCACCCCACAAGGGATTAAAAGAAGATGATTTGGAGATCTTTGAGATCAGTGTTTCTCATCCTGGGCCACTTGAAGATATGTGGACTTCATCTCCCAGAATTCTGGGATCTGAAGACCATATATTTCCAAGTGGCCCAGGGTTGAGAAATACTACTTTGGATGCTGTTTGATTATGTGATTTCAGGCTAAAAAGCCTTTGGCGACTTGCAAAACTGATGCCATTCCCTCAAGCCACTTTCTGATCATGCTTGATTAGATTCTCCAAACTGAGCTAAGGCACGGTGGCTTAGCAAAATATTTGAACCCAGGCAGCATCACAGCCCTTGAGGAGTGAGCATTAGATACGGCTCACACGCTCCACGGTTAAACGAAAGCATTTCACATCATCCAAGGAACCCAGACCCAATCTGTAATTCTACATTTGATGCTTTAAGTGCTTTTCCCCCTCCCTTTTTCTTCTTTTTGTGTCTGTTTAGGATTTGATACTGTCACCACTGCTCTGTCCTGGTGCCTTCTTTATCTGGTGACTTACCCAGAAATCCAGAGGAGAATTCAAGAAGAACTAGGTAAATCCCCATCTGTTGACTTTTAAAAGAGCTTTATTTTGTTGGGGATGTTTCTTGGCACCGTGACATTCCCTTTCCAAGAGTGGCTTTCCATCCATTCTTCTGTTCTTATTTATTTACTTATTTGTATCCCACTCGTATTGTTTTTTTACAAATATATAGTCTTGGGTTATTTTTACAAATAACCCAAGGCTATATATCCAACCGGTGGTGAAATCCAAATTTTTTTACTCCAGTTCTGTGGGCGTGGCTTGGTGGGCATGGTGTGGCTTGATGGGCATGGCAGAGGAAAGATATTGCAAAATCCCCATTCCCATTTCACTCCAAGGGAAGGATATTGCAAAATCGGCATTCCAGCCCCACTCTGGGGCCAGCCAGAGGTGGTATTTGCCGGTTCTCCATACTACTCAAAATTTCCACTACCGATTCTCCAGAACCTGTTGGATTTCCCACCTGTATCCAACACATCTCTTATCCCAAAGTTATCTAGCTGGGTTTCATGGGACTTGAACTCACCGTCTCCTCTTTAAGTGCCATCACCAGTAGACCAAACTGACTCTTATTTCTGTTTTTCTCCTGACCCACAGACCAAATCATTGGAAGGGAAAGGACCCCCAAGCAATCGGACCGTGCCATGCTCCCTTACTCTGAAGCTTTTATGTACGAGATGTTCAGGCATTCGTCCTTCATTCCCTTCACAATCCCACATTGGTAAGATTGAACTGGCTGGAGAGTAACTTACGTTAGAAAATCAGAGCTCACTATGACAAAAAGGAGTTAGCAAGTGATCCAGGATCATCTGAGGTATCTTGAGATACCACCATCACTTTTGAGGGTGTTTTTTTCCCCAGTATTTGGAACAAATACCGTATTTTTCGGAGTATAAAACGCACTGGAGTATAAGACGCACCTTAGCTTTTGAGCAGGAAAATAAGAAAAAAGCTGATTGGTGGGTGGATTGGCCTCATGGAATACCCCCAATCAGCTGTTTCCAGAAATGAATTTTAGCAACAGGTTCCTTGGTTGTGAGCTCTGTGCCTTGCTTTTTTTTTCCGCCTCTGAAACTTCTGAAACTCCTTTTCAGAAAAAACTTTTTTTCCTGCTTCTGAAAGCCTCCGAAACAGCTTCAGAAAAAAAAGCCTCTGAAGCTCTGTTTGGGGGCTTCTTTTCTGAAACTTCGTTTCTGATGCTTTTTTCAGCCTCTGAAACCTCCGTTTGAGAAGCTGGGCGGGGCTACATTCGGCGTATAAGACGCGCCCAGATTTTCACCCTCTTTTTGAGGGGGGAAAGGTACGTCTTATACTCCAAAAAATGCGGTATGTGGAAGAAGAGCAGACCGAGTTAGGAGGTGGAATTAAGCTTGTCAATAGGTTGCCGTCAACCAAATCCCATCCCTCTTGAATTCCCTTGACTCTTCTTTAGCTCCAAATTAATATTGAACTTTAACGGACTACATTCTTTTGTGCAGACTTGAACAGTAATTCTTGTGAACTGCAACTTAACATAGAGTCCTGGTTTTGTTGTGGGTGAACTCAGCTCATTGTGGTAGATTCAAAAAGTTTGGACTTCAACAAACTGTGCCTTTGTGTCATGTGTGAACACATCTCCATGGTGACTCTAGGGCAGTGGGGAAATCCATTTTTTTTTTATTACCGGTTCTGTGGGTGTGGCTTGGTGGGCGTGGTGGGCATGGCAGGGGAAGGATACTGCAAAATCACCATTCCCTCCCCATTCCCCAAGCATGTTAACTGGGAATGATTAAAATATTATATAATTCTGGGTTTTATTTAATTTGGGCTAAACTATGCTATAATTTTAATTATCAATTTTATGATGTTTATGTATCTTTTATTTTTTCTTGACTGTACACCGCCTTGAGTCCTGCGGGAGAGAGGTGGTATAGAAATATAATAAATAAATAAATTAATTAATAAATTCCAGGGAAAGGATGCTGCAAAATCCCCATTCCCTCCCCACTCCAGGGAAAGGATACTGCAAAATCCCCATTCCCTTCCCACTCCTGGGGGAAGGATATTGCAAAATCCCCATTCCCTCCCCACTCCTCGGGGAAGGATATTGCAAAATCCCCATTGCCTCCCCACTCCTGGGGGCCAGCCAGAAGTGGCATTTGCCGGTTCTCTGAACTACTCAAAATTTCCACTACCAGTTCTTCAGAACCTGCTGGATTTCACCCCTGTTCCAGGGTTGCAGAAAATATTATTATTAGTGACTAGCAGGAGATAGTAGTTTGTCAATAGCTAGGCCTGCTATGTGCTTAACTTCCATGTTTTTTTTTAAAAAAGTTTATTCAGTCTTATCAAAAGAACCCGTTTATACATGTGGTTCTATTAATAGTAGTCAGTCTGTTACCGCAAATATTTTCTTTCTCTTTAGCACCACCAGGGACACAGCACTGAATGGCTTCTATATTCCCAACGATACCTGTGTGTTTGTGAACCAATGGCAAGTCAACCACGATCCGTAAGTATTGCCAAGAACCGCTCTATAACCACCTGCCGAAGCAAGCAATATAATAGAATTCTACATGCAATGGATTAAAATCTGGGTTGCATTTAGGGTCATGCAGCGCCTTAGATGACATTCGGACACGGCTGCTTTAAAGGGTTGTAATAAGGGCTACTAGGATACTACTGCACATTTAGAAGACCCAACTTTGTGGAACTGAATCAGAGTCTTTCCTCATCCGGGCCTTCCCCAGCCTCCGGGATTGGCCCATGTTCTTCCTCAGCCTCATCGCTGTCCAACTCCTCTGTCAGCTCTGCAGGCTGCTGATGGACCACAGGTGACTTCTTCACAAAACCCTTAGTGGGCGTGTCCACATAGGATTACTGTAGCGCACTCTACATGGGGCTCCTCTTGAAGGGTACCCAGAGACTCCAACTGGTCCAGAATGCGGCCGTACGGGTGATTATGGGTGCAACTTGACGCACCCATGTGACACCTCTCCTGCGCGAGCTGCACTGGCTCCCAGTGGTCTTCCGGGTGCGGTTCAAGGTGCTGGTCACCATCTTTAAAGAGCTCCATGGCTTAGGGCCCGGATCGGGATCGCCTTCTGCCACCGATAGCCTCCCACCGACCAACACGTTCCCACAGAGAGGGGCTCCTCAGGGTGCCATTGGTAAAACAATGTAGACTGGTGACCCCCAGGGGGAGAGCCTTCTCTGTGGGGGCACCCGCCCTCTGGAAAGAACTGCCCCCTGGGATACGTATGATTCCTGATCTCCGTACCTTTCCCCGGGCCCTTAAGGCTCTGCTATTTCAACAGGCTGGCCTGGCTGAATAAGAATCTGGATGGGGTATTTTAAATTTGTGGGTTTTTAACCAACAGGGCCACATTTATTTAATTTGTTTTAAATTGGTTTTTTTTTAAAATTTTGTATCGTATATTGTTTTATCATGGCTCTGCACCACCCTGAGTCTTTCGGGAGAAGGGTAGTAGAAAAATCTAATAAATGAAATGAAATGAAATGAAATGAAATGAAATGAAATGAAATGAAATGAAATGAAGGAGTAGGCTAGCAATTTGGGAAGTCATGTAGTAGTTGCTTTAATCAGGCTAGCCGAAGGACGTTGGAACAAGTGCTTTCTCCTAATCTGCTTTGAGGGTTTCAAAAAGAGATAACCTAGAATGGTGTGTTTGCTTTTTTTTTTTTCCAGGAAACTTTGGAACGAGCCTTCTGTTTTCAACCCGGAACGATTTCTTACGACCGATGGAACAGGAATAAACCGAGCGGAATGTGAAAAAGTGATGACTTTTAGCTTGGGCAGAAGGCAATGCATTGGACAGAGCATTGCAAAATGGGAGGTGTTCCTGTTTCTGACCACTTTGGTGCAAAAACTGGAATTCACTCTGTCTGACACAGAGATGATGGATGCAACCCCCCAGTATGGCCTGACCATGAAATACAAGAAATGTGAACACTTCCGGGTCAAATCCCGTTTCTAGCATGGGAAATTCGGAAAAAACAGAAACTGACCTCTCGTCCAGGAAGAGGGACAAGAGGTTACCTATTCTGATTTGTTGTTTGGTTTTGGAGTAGCTCAGCCACCTACAATGATGTTACTAGCTTGCTGCAAAAATATACTGCTCAAAAAACTAAAGGGAACACAAGCAGAAGACATCCGAGATCTGAATGAATGAAATAGCCTTATTAAATACTTTGTTTTGTACATACAGTAGTTTATACACTGCTCAGCAACTCAAGGGAACACAAAACTACTGTATGTAACAAAGTATTTAATAAGGCTGTTTCATTCATTCAGATATATATATATACATACATACATAGGGAATTTATATCTCGGGGATAATCTCATAAGGTCTTTTATTAACACAGAACATCCTTTGAATTGTCTTGGGACGTCAATTGATCTAAACAGAATTTTGAATTTGAACCTTGAATAATCCCGTGTATTTGTGATGGACAGTTCACACTGAATGGAAGTGTCTTTCCAATGTGGAGTTATTTCATGACAAAAATCACAGATGTAAAACTATAGCAGGTAGAGCTGAGAAGCGCAGTGATGAATTGTTACAGTTGGGAGGGCTTGCTGAAAAGCCATCCCGAGGCATTTCTAAAATTCCCCCGCTGATATCAGAACGCAGACAGGATTTCCATATATATTATACAGCAACGTCTTTGCATGCCAAAGGTTGGGTCCTTCAGACTCGTCGTCCATGTGCAAGGCAAATATTATCAAGACATCTAGGTACACCTAAATAAGTGGCCATCCATATGTGCAAATCCCAGTTCCCTTCTAAGATGCTCAGCCATACAAAATAAGGAAGGTTTTTTGTGTGTGTATGTGCAAGGGATAGCATCTGGAACTTTGCAAATAACAGGGATAGAAACAGGATCTAAATCTTTGCAAGAGGACGTAGATGCAACCTGGGTTTAGATATTTGCAAGGGAACAGGGTGGAGTGGAACTAGAACTTTGCAAGGTGACATGGGTGAGATCTGGATCTAGATTTTGGCAAGACAACAGACCTGGACCTAGATCTTGGCATAGGGATGGTCTGGTCTAGATCTCTACAAGTTGACAGAGATCTAAATCGTTGCAAGATTACCGGGAAGGAATCGATCTGGAACGTAGGCATGATGGGGCTACCTAAAACCTATCATAACTTGTCTTCACTGGCCGCTTGGGTCATCGCTTTGAACTAGCCACTATCTCTTATCTTAATCTACCTCGCAGGCTTTCTTGTAGAAGAAATTGCGGAAAATAGTACGTATGTATACTCCTTGGCATTCTTAAGAGGAAAACTGCAATTAAAATACGACAAAAATGAGCTAAGCATAGGCATTTTAAGTGTGGTGACTAGGGAATTATGCTTGATAAAGGTGCTTTGAATTATTAAATGCACTTTATGCCTCAATTATCTGCCTAAGAGCCACTGATTCTGCAGAAGTATGTATGTTTCAAATTCTAGCATAGAGATTAAAATGTGGATGACCCAAAAGGTCTCTATTCAGTATTGTATAATATATATTGTAAAAATAAAAATAAAAATAAAAATGGATTTCTATGAGACGGCTTGCGAGTTTTGTCAATTGCTCTTTTACAGGAAAATCTGATCATATTTTAAAGGGCTACAAACCTTTAGGAAAACAGTAATGAAAAAAAAAACAGTAACCTGATGCTTTTCTGAATTATTATTGTTATTATTATTATTATTATTATTATTATTATTATTATTGGGAATTTACAGTTTACACATCCTTGCTGATTTGGCTAAATCCCCCCCCCCCCCAAAAAAAAAGCTTCCCCACAAAGTTTTGACTGATTGACATGACCACATTTCAAGATCTGGATTATTTCTCAACCTTAGCAAATTTAAAACGCCTGGACTTCAAACTCACTTGGTAGTTATAAAAATAGAATAACATTAATGAAGAATAAAATCCCATAAATCCCTAATCAGGGGGATTCTGGGAGTTGAAGTCCACACATCTGAAAAAGCATGCGAAGTGAGGAATTCTGGGAATTGGAGTCCCGACACCTTTAAAGATTTGAGAAAAGACGGCTGAGCTTCCCTTAAGAGGCAAGCCGCAGCTGTCCTAACATCTCTAAGGCGCATGCGCAACACTCCCTGGGCGGCCTGCCTCGCGCGCATGCGCCCCTGAGGGCCTTTCCCCACGAAGGCCACCGCCTCTGCGCCTCATCCCTAGAGAGCCTTTTTTAAAGCGAGGCGGAAGCGGAAGTGACGCCTGCTTCCCCTGTTGGGCGACATTTCCGGAGCGAAGGCGTCTGAGAAGAGAAGAGTCGAGCGAGGCGAAGGCTGGAGCCCGCGGTCCCAGGTGTGGAAGCGGTCGTGGGGGGAGGCCCGCCGGCGCCCCTCTCCGTCACTCCGAGGGCCAAAGCCCCGGTTGCCCCGCCGTTGTTCCGCCTGGAGGCTACTCAGGCAGGGCGCAGAGACGCGAGGGGGAGCGGCCACGCCCCCTTTGGGAGGGGAGTGACGTCACTCCCTCCTCCCCTTCCTTCCCCCTGTTCAGGTCATAGACCAGAATGAAGAGGTTGGGATCCCGAAAGGCGAAGACCCGGGTTCGAGTCTCCACGTTGCCAACATGGTCATGGGGGGGGCTGGCTCCCCCTCCCCCTAAAAGGGAACTTAGGGGAGTCCACCCCCTCTAACTTCTAGGAGGGAGGCTTTTCTCCCCCCACCACCCCCATTTTATCCTCCTCCTGACAGTCCTGTGAATTAAAGGGGTTGTCCCAAGATGGGCTCTGAGTTCCAATGCTGGCTTTGAACCTGGAAAACCTCAAGCCAGTTGCACGCCTGTTGGACCACAGCTCCCAGGATTCCCAGCCAGCACACGCTCCTTGTCTGTCCACCTCTGTCGGATAGGGAGCCTGATTGGCGGATGGACAGGCGGGTTGATGGACATAGAAAAGGGACTGATGGGCAGACAGAAGGGACGACTCAACCCATTTATTTATTTATTTATTTATTTATTTATTTATTTATTTATTCATTATTTATTTATTTATTTATTTATTTATTTATTTATTTATTTATTTATTTATTTATTTATTTTTTATTAGATTTATTTACTATCCTTCTCCTTGTGGACTCAGGGCGGTGAACAGCCAGAAATAAAAAGCAAATCTTACAAAAGTTAAAAAATTATTAAAAGTAACTAATATAAATTTGGCCCATAGTTTAAAAACAGTTCAGTTAAAATTAATATCAAAACTCTAAAAAAGATTTTCCCATGGGATCAGGCCAGGCCGGCTAGCTGGAAAAAGTAAGTTTTTAAGGCCCGACGAAAAGTCCGGAGGTCAGAGATCGTTCTCAGTTCTGGAGGAAGATCGTTCCAGAGGGTAGGGGCTGCCACAGAGAAGGCTCTCCCCCTGGGGGTCGCCGGCATTGTCTGGCTGACGGCACCCTGAGGAGGCCCTCTCTGTGGGAGCGAACCGGCCGGTGGGAGGCAATTGGCGGCAGAAGGCGGTCCCGTAAGTACCCTGGTCCTAAGCCATGGAGCGCTTTAAAGGTGATTACCAGCACCGGGAAGTCCACCGGCAGCCAATGCAGCTCCCGCAGGAGAGGAGAAAGTTTTGGGCAGTCGCTTGCTTAACCTGACCTGCGTGCCAGGATGTTGAGTAATGGATAAAAGAAGATTTAATCCTTACAGGCAAGGTATTTCAAGAATTATTTCAAGAGCCCTTGGTGCTCTCTGAGCCCCATTTGTTCGGGGCATTTCATCGCCCAACGTCAGCAGTGCAACCAAGCTCAGAGAGCATCAAAGAGCCCACAGTCTTTCTCCTCCACTCTACAAATTGTCCTTCTAGCACTGATCATGTTCCCTAGATGAGTAATGAAACATTTGCAAGAAAATCACCGAACTTGGAGAGCGATAAGGACACTACAGTCATCATTGTTTTCCTCCTCCCTCTTCCTTCCCCTTCTCCTTCATTGCACAAACCCTATTCCCTCCTAGCACTGATGATGTTCCCTAGATGGGTAATGAAACGTCTACAAGAAAATCACCAAGTTGAGAGAGCAACAAGGGCACCACACTCTTCCTACTGACTCACTCACTCACTCCACAAACCCCATTCCCTCCTAGCACTGATGATGTTTCCTAGTTGGGTAATGAAACGTCTACAAGGAAAACAGCCAAGCTCAGAGAGCGTCAAGGACTCCACGGTTCAACCCTGAGCTGCAAATATTCTCTTCTATTGCAATATATGTTAGCTCATCGCCTCTTCAATTGTTTTACAGCAATCACGGAAATCATGGCTACGGATTGGCTTGGAAGCATCGTCTCGATCAGTTGTGGAGACAGCTTGGGAGTCTACCAGGGAAGAGTGTCTGCGGTGAACCAAGCTAGCCAGACAATTTCACTCACACGGCCTTTCCATAACGGAGTCAAGTGTTTGGTACCGGAGGTTACCTTCAGGTAAATGCTCCTCCGTGATGTTGCAGGGTTTTTTTCTGAAAATATAGATTGCAGGGAACTTTACAGATTTATAGTACATGTAGTTTATGCTTCATTTTTCAAGGCTTCTAGCTGATGTCAAATTGAGTTGCTATCTTTTTTTATTTAATTTTGCAGTATATGTTTATAAGGGAGATGGGTTATTTGGGAACCCAGCAGCCTGGAAGTCTGTCCATCCTTACAAAAGGGAATTAAAGAATGGCTTGTCGCAGGAGCATCTGAACATTGTTTACGGCTGCTAATCTCAGAGAAAAGGTTTCCCAAACCATTTTTTTTTCTCCACGTAAACATATAAAACATATGTTTATATTTTGGGAAAGGTTCTTTTAATAGTGTAATGAGCTGTAGTGGCGCAGTGGTTAGAGTGCAGTACTGCAGGCTACTTTGGCTGCCTGCCGGCTGCCTGCAATTTGGCAGTTCGAATCTCACCAGGCTCAAAGTTGACTCAGGCTTCCATCCTTCTGAGGTGGGTAAAATAAAGACCCAGATTGTTGCGGGCAAGAGGCTGACTCTGTAAAACCACTTAGATAGGGCTGGAAAGCACTGTGAAGTGGGATATAAGTGTGGTTGCTATTCTGATGGTCAAACTATAAACCAGGATGGTTTATGTTCCTATGCAGCACTCGTGCCCAACCTGAAGCCCTCAAGATGTGTAGCTCTTCCTTTTCTATCCCACGCCGGCTAACAGAACAGAGGATGCGATGAGAGGCAAGCACTGTGGCCAATTTAACCTCATCTCTGGTCCTCTCCCCCTGTTTAGGGCTGGGGATATCACTGAGCTGAAGATCCTGGAGATTCCAGGATTCCTTGGCGATAACGGACAATGTGGAGACTTCCAGCACCCTGACTTTGGCATTCCTGCGCTCCAGTGTCTGGGTGGTGCCAGTCAGAACGGCACTGGCAAATTGCTGAAGAAGCCTAGCAGCGCTCCGCAGAATATCCCCAGGAGAACCGACGTGAAGACTCAAGAGGTTGCTCTTTCTCCCCAGCTGCACCCCTGTTCTAAGAGCTACATGGACCGGCACATGGAATCCTTGAACTCATCCAAAAACTTCCGCCGCAGACACAACTCGTGTGAGTCTCTCTCAGGGACTTCTTTTGGGTAGTCTCAATGGTCCCACCTTGGCGTAGCTATGGTTACGCTCTGTTGCTCTGCTTGCTTTCTCTACGACAGAGGCCCCCCCAATCTTTGGGGATCGGTTGTTGTGGCTTGTCGGCCGCCGGCCCAGTGGTGGGTTTCAAATTTTTTTTTACTATCGGTTCTGTGGGCAGGGCTTGGTGGGCATGGCAGGGGAAGGATACTGCAAAATCACCATTCCCACCCCACTCCAGGGGAAGGATACTGTAAAATCCCCATTTCCTCCCGATCAGCTCAGGAGGCAGAGAATAGATGGGGGCGGGGCCAGTCAGAATTTTTACTACCGGTTCTCCGAACTACTCAAAATTTCTGCTACCCGTTCTCCAAAACTGGTCAGAACGTGCTGAAACCCACCTCTGCGCCGGCCCCTCCAGCAGCCAAATCAGAGGAGGAGGAGGAGGCGTGGGAGTCAGGGTCAACATCAAGGCAACCTGAGAGCTCCAAGTGGGAAGAGGGAATGGAGCTGGCAGAGAGAGAGAGAGAGAGAAGTGGAACCTGGGCTGTCCGTCAACCCTCAGATGGAGAGTCAACAGCCCCCTGGTCTGGAGGTGGCAGAGGAGGAACAGCTGGGTCCAGTGCCTGACACACGGATGTGCAAAAGGCAGAGGAGAGGAGAGCAGTGGAAACCTATGGGCCGGTCCTTGGGACAGAAGAGCCACCACTGCTAGAGAAGCCTTAGCTCTAGGGATAAAAGGCTGGGGGCGGAGATGAATAGACGTGGCAGACAACTATTCATCTTCCCTGCTGGACAGACTTATTAACCTGCGTCAAGAGAGAAACATTTTGCTGGTGCTGTCGGTGCTCCCTAATAATGGAATTATTACTTCAACTTGAGAGTGTTTGTTGCGTTTGGGAACAACTGGGTCAGAACACCGGTTCCGTGGAGAGAGGGACAGATTGGGCTTTGCTTGTTTGCGTGGTCCGGTTTCTGGCATGCTACGGCCTGGGAGTTTGGGACTCCTGCCTTCGACTCTGTCCTCGTCAACAATTCCCCAGAGGCTCTTCTGACCTCCGTTTCCTGTCTTTCCCCTCAGGGTCATCCAGTAGCCGTCATCCCAACCAGGCGACCCCGAAAAAAAGCGGCATGAAGAATGGCCAGATGAAGAATAAGGATGACGAGTGCTTTGGGGACGACATCGAAGAGATTCCGGATACCGATTTCGACTTTGAGGGCAACCTGGCCCTCTTCGATAAGGCCGCGGTGTTTGAGGAGATCGAAACCTACGAGAGGAAGAGCGGCACCCGCTCCCGAGGTACGCCCAGCGAGAAGGCGGCCGCCCGTTACCGCCACGACGAGAACATCTTGGAGTCGGAACCCATCGTGTACAGAAGGATCACCGTTCCCCAGACGAGCAAAGAGTTCTGCACCGGTATGTCGGGATTTTCAGAATCACGGGTAGTTCTCGCCTTGCAAGGGCTCATTCCGAGTCGAAAGGGCCCTGAAAAAAATGGACTTAGGACTCTTTTTTTCGCAATTCACAACCGTTGTAGCATCCCCGTGGTCACGTGTTTGAAATTCAGACGTTTGGTAACTGGCTCGTATTTATGACGGTCGTGGTGTCCTGGGCAGTGGTGGAAATCCAAATTTTTTTACTACCGGTTCTGTGGGCGTGGTGTCGCTTGGTGGGCTTGGCAGGGGAAGGATTCCCACTCCTGGTGGAAGGATACTGCAAAATCCCCATTCCCTCCCTACTCCTGGTGGAAGGATACTGCAAAATCCCCATTCCCTCCCCACTCCTGGGGGGAAAATATTGCAAAATTTCCATTCCCACCCCACTCCTGGTGGAAGGATACTGCAAAATCCCCATTCCCACCCCACTCTGGGGCCAGCCAGAGGTGGTATTTGCCGGTTCTCCAGACGGCTCAAAATTTCCGCTTCCGGTTCTCCAGAACTGGTCAGAACCTGCTGGATTTCACCCCAGGTCCCGGAGTCCTCTTTTTGCGACCTTCCGGCAAACAAAGTCCACGGAGAACCCAGATTCCCTTAACAGCCATGTTGCTAACTTAAGAACTGCAGTGATTCACTTAACAACAGTGGCAAGGATGGTCGTAACACGGGGCGAACCTCGCCTAACCGCCGTCTCACTTAGCAACATAAATTTTGGCTGAACTGAGGTCGTAGGTCGAAGGCTTCTTGTAAACCTTAGAAAACTTATTTGGGGTGGGTGCTTTGAAAAGGAAGGTCTAATACCGGTAAGTCCTCGGCTTACGACCCCAGTGGAGCCCAAGATTTATGTCGTCCAGTGAGTTTTGCCCCGCTTTATGAACTGCCTTGCCTCTGTTGTTAAATGAATCACTGCAGCTGTTAAATTAGTCACCCAGTCGTGAAGTGAATCTGGCTTCTCCCATTGACTTTGCTTGTCTGCAGGTTTGCCAAAGGGGATGGCGTGATGCCCGGCATGCCGCATCCGTCATAAATAGGAGTCAATTGCCAAGCATCTGAATTTTGATCACATGACCGTGGAGATGTGCAGGGGGTCGTAAGTGTGAAGAACGGTCATAAGTTGCTTTTTTTGAGTGCCGTCGTAACTTCGAACGGTCACTAAACGAGCTGCTGTAAGTGGAAAACTACCTTTACCGATGTGGCTACTCTCCATTTACTTTAGTTCAGTGTTTCTCAGCCTTGGAAGCTTGAAGATGGGTGGACTTCAACTCCCAGAATCCCGGAGCTAGCAGCGCTGGCTGGGGGATTCTGGGAGTTGAAGTCCACCCATCTTCAAGCTTCCAAGGCTGAGAAACACTGCTTTAGGTGCTCTCCCCAAAGGAGCGATGGGAGGAAGCGGATGCATCCGGCCGGCGCTGGCCCCTGGGTGCTCCTCTGAACTGCGTCCCAGTTGCCTTCAGCAAATCAGATTAGGCCACCAAGCCAGAGCCGTAATTCTCACATGATTCTCCTTTAAATGGAGCGTGACCACAGCCGAGTGGAGGAAAACACGGTTCGTGCAGGCAAAAAACCCATTAGGGGTTTACAAGCAACAGGAAGCCAGCAACCGCGATAAGGCACACGGGGCGAATGACGGCAGGATTTGGAATAAACTGGAATTAAAAGAGTTGGAGGAAAGCAGGAGCCCAGCAAAGGAAGCCTAACGTCGTCCTTCGGCACCCCTTGCAAAGCTGTGTTGGCCACGTCTACCTTTTGATAACCCAGTGATAACCACATCAGGTCCTAAATCGATTCGTTCTACTCTTCTAATCTCCCAGCCCCGGTGTAATTTAAACCTGGCTCTGGGCCAGCCTCCGGTTGCAGCTCTAATTACATATATATATTTTTCCCCCTCCAGCTTTACACGCTACCTTTTTAGATTGCCGCCGCCTTTTCCGAGTTTATTTAAGACCGTCTGGTTGTGATAAGCTGGTCCGACTGGTTGCCCTTGCGTGAGTGAGAAGCAGGGAGGGGAATCCTCGATGCTCTCACGCTCCCGTCCCAGAACGATTAACACAAAGCATCAGGCGGCCTTAGTGTAGCGCCCGTCCTCGCGTGCAACTGGGCTGTGTAATCGCACACCTTATCTTTCTCGTTTTCCCAACAAGATCCCCTTACATGAAGGGCTGTTGGGAGCCAAGAGCTGAGGAGGCACGCGAGGCCGGCAAAACGAGAATGTCGAAAGAGGCCTCTTTCTCTTGGGAAGGAGCCCAAACCCTGCACACCCTCCATTCACCACCTTTGGGGCTCAAGAGCAGTACAGGTAGTCCTGGGTTACAACCGGTTGCTGCTTTTTTTTTTTTTAATTATTTTATTTTATTTTAAAATTTTGATTTATATGCCGCCCTTCTCTGGAGACTCAGGGCGGCTTACAATGTGTTAAACAATAGCTTTCATACTCATTGGGTGGCTTCTATGTGCTCGTCTTCTTGTTATTTCTCTTCTCCAAGCATCACATGGCTGTAAGCACCATTATCATCATCATTATGATGTTTAGTTTGGTACCTTAAACCTAACCAAGATTCCACATAACAAGTTTAGTCTTTTGCTACTGCTTCTTTCTTGACTCTAGCTCCAGTCAGGGATGGGGCTGCTGGGGGTTTGGGAGAACCTCTAGCTAAGATTCTGTACAGTTTGGAGAACCCCCAAATCCCACTCCTGGTTGGCCCCTTCCACGGGTCCCCATGCAGCCCATTTTTTAAAAATTATTATTAGATTTATATGCTGCCCTTCTCCGGAGACTCAGGGCAGCTTACAATGCGTTAAGCAATAGCCTTCATACCTTTTGTATATTTTATTCAAAGTCAGCTCATTGCCCCCACAATCTGGGTCCTCATTTTAGCTACCTTAGAAAGGATGGAAGGCTGAGTCAACCTTGAGCCTGGTGAGATTGGAACTTGCAGTAATTGCAGGCAGCTGAATGTTAATTGCAGTGCTTTAGTCTGCCGCGCCACCAGGCTCTTCAAGTAAGTTTGCTTACTTCCCAAACTGCGCCCAGAGCGAACGGCGGGTTTGCATTTAAAAACAGAATAACAGTAACGGAGTGGGAAGGGGCTTTGGGGGGGTCTTCTAATCCAACCTCTGCTTGAGCAGGAAAACTTATGCCAGTGATGGCTAACCTTTTCCGGACCGAGTGCCCAAAGCGTGCCCGAACCCCCAAAATGCAAAGCGTGAGTGGCCTGCCCCCCCAAGCATGCGTGCGCCCCACGCACGTGCCCTGCCCCTATGCACGCACCCCGCCTTCCCGCACATGTCTCGCGCATGCGCGGCAGAGACCCAAAGACCAGCTGGCCGACTGGAGGCGCATATGCATGAACTGGGGTGACGGCTTGCGTGCCCACAGAGAGGGTGCTGCATGCCACCTCTGGTACATGTGCCATAGGTTCACCATCACGGCCCTATACTATTCTAGGCAAATGGTTTTCCAGTCTCTTCTTAAAAGCCTCCAGTGCTGGAGCAGCCACAACTTCTGGAGGCAAGTGGTTCCACCGATTAATTATTCTTACTGTTTCTCCTTAATTCTAGGTTGCTTCCCTCCTTGATTAGTTTGCCTCCGTTGCTTCTTGTCTTGTCTTCCGGTGCTTTGGAGAATAGCTTGACCTCCCTTCTTCTTTGTGGCGGCCCCTTAATGACCCCTTGAGGACTACCTATCCTATTGTAACCTGCGCTGGTGTCTCTCTGCCTTTGAACATGCCGGGCTGTTTCTTTTGCAATCAAGTTATCGCTGTTGTAGTCTTGAGTTTCAAGAACAAAGTAGCCGTAGCATCGATACTTAATGCAATAAAGCCGATAAAGATAAAGTGGGGACTTTAATTGGCTGTGAACATGCAAGGTCAAACTTCACACTCTTTTTCTGTGTAATAAGCTTCTCACAAGAGACATTAAGCCACTTCTTGTTGCCAGCTGGGTTCACAAGTCACGGTTCGCTTCGATTTGATTGAGTTCGCTCGTCCCTCTAAAGCCAAAACCAAACCAGATTCTATCATGATTTTTTTTTTAAAAACCCCGATCTTGTGGTTACTCAGGTCCCTTGAAGATTTGGCATCGAGACTACTGAAATACTCTTGCAGAATAATCATCTTTTTCCTTTGCTTTCTTTGCTGTAGCTTTGCGTTAAAGAAGGAATGAAGTTCTTATATTTGAGGGGCTGCTACAGAGAGGAGGAAGGGGGGTCAAGCTATTCTCCCAAGCACCCACAGGCCAGACAAGGAATGATGGGTGGAAACTGGTCAAGGAGAAAATCAGCCTAGAAATAAGGAGAAATTTCCTGACGGAACAATCAACCCACGGAACAGAAGTTTCCTTCTCGAGTTTGTGGATGCTTCATCACTGGAGGCCTTCAAGAAGAGACGGGACTGCCATCTGTCAGAAATGGTGGAGGGTCTCCTGTTTGGGTGGGGAGATTGGATTAGATGACCTACAAGATCCCTTCCAACTCTGTTAATGTGTAACGATGGGCTCTGGGAGCTGAAGAAATTCTCAGTAACCCCCTTTTTTTTAGCATGACGGAGGTGTTGGTAACTGTAGTTCAGCCACATCTGGAGGGCCACGACACCCCTGCTTTTTGAAGGTATGGATTCTGTACATCAGCTCTGAAACCTGCTCTTTTAAATCTCTTTTAAGCTTGTTTACATGCCGGCGTATAGAATTGGGAGCACCCATAGTTCCTTGAGCTTTATATGACCGAAAAAGCAACTCATTGTGTCAATGGTCCTAAAGAACTCTGGGATGGGATGGCCAAGTTTAAAAGGGCCGAGTCCCGTTGCTTAAACCTGACCTCCCTTTGGAGTTATGGATCTGCCCTACTCCTTTTGCTCAGGGCCTCTTGATAACTCTCTTCCCATTCTGCATTTCAGATTCTGGCTTGGTAGTCCCAAGCGTCTCTTACGAGCTACACAAAAAGCTGCTCTCCGTGGCTGAGAAACACGGCTTGACTCTCGAACGGAGGTTGGAAATGACAGGTGTGTGTGCCAGCCAGATGGCCCTGAGTTTGCTCGGAGGACCCAACAGGTAATAGCACTTAGACATATGTATCGCTTCACAGTGGTTTTACAGCCGTCTCTAAGGGTTTACAGAGTCAGCATATTGTCCCCCAACAATCTGGTTCTTAATTTTGCCAACTTTGGAAGGATGGAAGGTTGAGTCAACCTTGATCCACTCAGGATTGAACTGCTGGCAGTTGGCAGAATTAGCCTGCAATACTGCATTCTAACCACTGGGAGGGAAGGGAGAGGAGAGAAGGAAAGGAAAGGGAGAGAGAGAAAGAAAGGGAAAAGAAAAGAAAGAAAAGAAAAGGAAAGGAAAGGAAGAGGAGAGATAAGGGGAAGAAAGGAAAGGGAGGGAGAGAGAGAGAAAGAAGGGGAAAGGAAAGGAAAGGAAAGGAAAGGAAAGCAGCTATAGCACTTAGACTTATATACCCTTCAGAGTCCTTTACAGCCCTCTCTTAAGCGGTTTGCGGAGTCAGCCTCTTGCTCCCAAAAATCTGGATCCTCATTTTACCAACCTTGGAAGGAGGAAAGGCTGAGTCAACCTTGAGCCTGGTGAGATTCAAACTGCCAAATTGCTGGCAGAGGGCAGTCAGCAGAAGTAGTACTGCAGTACTGCACTGCGCCACTGCAGTAAAGGATTCGAAGTTTCTTTTCCTAGAGAAAGTGACAAGTTTTCTTCGCTGCACCGTCGTCTGAAAATTCACGCTTCACAAAACTAAATCCTTGTTCCCTTTCAGGCTGAACCCTAAAAACATTCACCAGCGACCTACCGTGGCCTTGTTGTGTGGCCCTCACGTGAAAGGGGCCCAGGGGATCAGCTGTGGTCGGCACCTCTCCAATCACGACGTGGACGTCATTCTGTTCCTCCCCAATTTCGTCAAGATGCTGGAATCGATCACCAACGAGCTGACACTGTTCAGCAAGACGCAAGGGCAGCAGGTGTCCAGTATTAAAGGTAATTTTTAAAAAAAAAAATTAGATTTATATGCCACCCTTCTCCGGAGACTCAGGACAGCTTACAATGCGTTAATCAATAGCCTTCATTCTTTTGTATATACTTGCTTAGTAGGGCTTTCGGGCCCCCCTAAGCAGTGTTCTTTTTTATACAAAGTCAGCTTATTGCCCCCACAACTGGGTCCTCAATTTACCTACCTTAGAAAGGATGGAAGGCTGAGTCAACCTTGAGCCTCGAACTTGCAATAATTGCAGACAGCTGAATGTTAATAACAGGCTACTTAGCCTGTTGAGCTATCTGAGGCTCTTTTGCCAAGTGCAAATGTGGAACGGAGTCTTTCAAATTATGTGATGAATACGATGAACAGTTGCAGGAACTGGGCAGGGCTAGTCTAGTGAAGAGAAGGACCAGGGGAGACAGGATAGCACACTCCCAATATTTGAGGGGCTGCCACAGAGACGAGGAGGTCAAGCTATTTTCCAAAGCACCTGAAGGCCAGACAAGGAATAATGGATGGAAATTGACCAAGGAGAAAATCAACCTAGAAATAAGGAGTAACTTTCTGAGTAACTATGCTTTTAAGCAAAAGCATAAAATACAAATAGGAAGACGGGATGAAATTTTAAAAAGCTGCCCTGCTACTTAAAAATGTTCCGGATCATCTCCTCGATTCTGCCACCATCGAAAAACGAGAAATGAAGGAGCTTGAATCAGGGTGTTCCCATCACTCCATAAAACAATCTCATTTCAGTGATTCTGAAGTGGGATCGTTTTTTGGAACCCTCCAAATGTCACGTAACATTTCAATGTTGGGCTCATGCTACAATTAATTAATTCATGCTTTTTGTACTCGCACGAACCTTCGACAAACCTTTGTACTTCCTCAGGAGGGGAGGTCAACATTCGGTATCTTAAAAACTCTTAAAAGTTCTTAAAATCAAATGTCTTTGTTTTAAGGGTGTGTGGGGGGGAGGCTTAGGAAGAAGGTGGGGTGATGAAAATTGGAATCCAGCATGTTTTGGGGTGCTGGCAGATTTGGAATTTATTTTTGCTGCTGTCCGAAGGGCAGCTGGAAGAAGCCAAGGAAGTTGAGGTCCATGGAAGCTTCTAGATGCGGAAAAGCATCAGGTGCCTTTAACAGCCTGTTAATTTTCAACCTTACGAGCTCCACCTAGTGGGGAGACCCTGGTTTATTTTTCCATCTCGGGGAGACAACCTGAACAGGTGAATTTGGTCGCAGGCCATATATATGTATATTTGCTTTCCTTTCTTATCATAGGTTTTTGGGAGACTAATATAGATATAGACTAATATAGATAATATGTGGCCGGCATGACTCAACACCAAAGGCGCACGGAACACTGTTCCCACCAAAGGTGGTCCCTATTTTTCTACTTGCATTTTTTAACGTACTTATGAACTGCTAGGTTGGCAGAAGTTGGGACAAGTCACGGGAGCTCACCCCATTCCGCGGCACTAAGGATTCGAACCACTGAACTGCCTACATTTCGATTGACAATCTCAGCGTCTTAACCACTGAACCACCACGTTCCCTAGACACCCCATTAGCAAATGCCTAACGCCCTCTCTTTTCCTCCCCCCCCACTTTAGATCTTCCAGAGACGCCTGTTGACTTAGTGATCAACTGCTTAGATTGCCACGAAAACGCTTTCCTGAGGGACCAGCCCTGGTACAAAGCTGCCGTAGACTGGGCCAACCAGAACAGAGCCCCCGTCCTCAGCTTGGACCCTCCCGTCAACGAAATGGAACAAGAAGTCGAGGCCAAGTGGTCTCTGGCCTTGGGCCTGCCGTTGCCGCTGGGCGAGAGGGCCGGCCGGCTGTACCTGTGCGACATCGGCATCCCGCAGAAAGTGTTCCAGGAGGTGGGCATAAATTACCACTCGCCTTTCGGCTGCAAATTTGTCATCCCTCTGCATTCGACCTAAAGGGCGGGAAGCCTGGCCTGTCGTCCAGGAGAAGACAAACCTCCAGCTACCCAGTGGATCCTGACCGTATGAAACGTTTGTGGACGCCTTAAGGAGAAATATTTTTTTTTTTTTTTTGGTAAACTTCTGGGCTGTGTTTCTTCTCCAAAAAGGAACACCGGCGTGGCGGGTCAAGAGAAGCGCACGGATTTCCCCCTTCCTCCAAGCCATCCGTGCACCTGTGCCATTGCCCGGAGGAGTCTTCAGAGGCAGCTCAGTTGATGGTGGGAAGATGAGCAGAAGTGGCCTCTTTCCCCGGGAGCCCTGCTTCGCTTGGTTGCGTTACCAGACCTTTGTCATTTTTCTTTTAAACTTTGAGGGGTTTTGGGGTGGTTTTGTTCCGTTTGTTTTTCCCAGCACTAGCGTGGGCGAAAGGTTGCTTGGGCACCGTCCCGGCCTTCCACAATCAACGGGAGAAACGATCACGATTTATCTGGGTTCACTTCTAGTGCTTGGATTGTCCTCCTTTTTTTTTCCAGCTCAAGTGTTCTTGGGCTTGCTACGTTTGGGTTGCAATCACAGGCTCCATTCCAGGGCCGGGCCTTGTTCCTCTCTCCCCCCCTCCACTCTCCCCCCCCCCCGGCTCATGGCTTAACTAGCACTTGCTTCTCCTTGTTGTGCTCATTGAGTGAACGGTGTCGTAAGGACGCCTGGAGTGACGGAGGAACGGATGGGATCGTGCCAATGTTTCGGTCTCTACCGTAACTCGCATTCTGCCATCTTACTGTGAAGAGCGTGTGCGGATTAATGGCTATTTCGTGTGTGTGTGTGTGTGTGTGTGAGTGACTGCGAGCACAAGACCGAAAGAACTAGGAGCTTTGTCGGGCCCATGCCGTTCCCATTGGATACAAAGGTCCAGGAAGATTTAAGTGTTTCACCCGGGGCACAATGGTCTACTTCCTTTTATAAGGACCACGCGCCGGTGCTTGCATGGAGCGATAGAATGGATGTGATGTCAGGTAGCCCAGAGCACCTGGCTGGCCACAATTGTGGTCCTGCACACTGAAAAGCCCATGAGCCCGTTTCCGCAGGTGCTACCGTAGCGATGCTTTGGTTCCTCTTCCATTTCTCCCATTTTTGTGGGGAATTGTCTTAACGATGCTCTGCGGGGAGCAGGTTCTTGCTATGGGGGGGGGTCTTGTTCCTGCAATCCTTGGGTGCTGTCTAGATTTTGGGAGTGGGGGGCTCCGTGTATTGATGAAGCGGGAAGCTTCAAGAAAATCCACCACCACGCTCAGCCTTTTCTCGTCTCCAAAGATGCCGTGCAGAATTCTCATGAATCACAGTGATTAAACTGCAGTAAAGCAGCTCGCTTGACAAGTCGTGTTCATTTCCATTCGCTCCCACTAATTTAAGCTTAATTTTTTTTTTTAAAAAAAAACCTTTTTACAATCCTGTAAATCCCTTAATTCCGGGCAGTCAGGGCAACTGGATGATGCTGAGCATTTTACTGGCCGGATGCCCTTCCTGATGCCTATGCGGAGTTTGCAGCAGATATTTTCTTTCCTTGCACCCTAGGAGAGAAACATCTGCCTCTACCTAGGATTGAACTCTCAATCTTCCGAGAGGGAGGCGAGCCCCTTCACCACTAGTCCATTCTCTAGGCTTAAAATAAATTAAAAAAAAAATAATTAAAATTGGAGACGGGGTCAGAGAACTTACACGCCCCGATTCTTACTGTGGTGTTTACAGCAGTGCCATGCATATAACTTCCAATTTAATGGAAGTTGTACATCTTTTTAAGATCAAACCACAAGCTTGGGTTGAATTGATACAAGATCTTCGGATGGTTGTGCAAATCCCTGAAAATCAGACCTTTCCCGTAAATCATCCCTAGGAATTATGAAACAGGTCTGGTGTAATAATGGCTTGGTAGACAATCATTATCAGCACTTTTCAGTAGCTCATTTCAATTCAGGATTTGTCATAACTCTCTAGTATGGTGTTTAAACCATACCTCTTATCAAATATTCCATTTAAAGCTGCTGCTCATCAGATAAAGTGTGTCTAAATATGTAAGCAAAGGCAGGCCTCAGAAGCCAGATCCCAAAGGCAATTTATTACATGAAACGCATTAAATGTTTGGACTGGTTTTCTTTTAAATGCTTCCTTACTTTATTGATGCGTAACTTTTGAACATTCCTAAATACAGAACATCTTCTCTTGGGAGGGGGGAGAGTGGGGCCTGACTTTTGGTACACTCTCAAAACCAACTATTTTTAGTTAAAACTTCGCAGGTTGACAGTGAATATTAGCCAGATCATTCAGGCTGTAGTTTAGCTGTAATCTACAAGGCAAGCGTCTTTTGAGTCAATTTCGCAACTGAATTAGCCACAAGAGGCGGAATGACCAAAAATATATGCCAAAGTAAGAGATCCTATATCCTCCTTTACCATTAAAAAAAAAAGGGGGGGGGACTTAAAACACAGCCAGCAAGGGAAGACACATTACTGTAAAATTCCCAGATTTGTGGCAAGATATAAAACCACCATTTTTATTGTTAAATGTAAAAGTTCATCCATAAGGAAGTCCAAGTCGCTAGACGCAGTCATAACAAGTAAATTATCAAACAATATGAAACACTTTATTTGAACTTTACAACATATAAATTATGAGAGAAATCTGTGCTTCTGGACTGCGGTCCCGTTCCCCTCCCATGTCCGTTCTGAGATGGCATTAACACCGCAGTCCATGGTGCTCCGGGGGAAGGGGCGGGACCCTTGACGTTGTTCCTTGGCAGAGGTCAGACTAATCTCAGAGTATTTACATATCCTGCTGGGAGCTCCCCCGACTGGTCTGTCATCTGCTTAAATCGCGGCTTGAGTCTCGGTTAGTAAGCCGCCGTTCCTCTGCAGATAAGCCGGCGAAGAAGGGGTGGACCAGAGCTTCACCGAACGTGATCCGCTGCGCAGGATCAAACTCTAACATTTGCATCATCAGGTTAAACAACTGCAGATGCTCGGCGGAATTGTGGAGCATGTACGTCTGAGGAAAGAAGACGGGACAGGGAGCCATAAATGGCTCCTGTTTTTTGGGGAAGGGCAAGTGCGTAACCTCCAGGCCCTTGAAATGTCACAGATGTTTCTTTTCATGTGTTAACAAGGAGATTTTTAAAATATATATTATTGCTATATATATTAGCAATATATGTACAGGATAGTAATATGCAGGGAATAATCCGCTGCTTTAAAAGGTTATAGTAAGGCAAGATGGAAAGTTTTCAGGAGGCAAACCCTTAAAAAAACAAAAACAAATCAGAATCTTGTCCAGTGAAATTGTGCTTGATTAATAAATACAATTTATGCCAGCCGCCTTCTAATTTGGGGAGGCTTAAGTGTAGCAGGATGTTTGGTTATCGCTCATTTTAATTCTTTTTTTTCATTTACAAGACATTCCCAGCCAATAGATCCTGCTATCTAATATTGGTTCAGAAAATGTTCCAGAGGCATAATGAAAGTTGAATTCAGATAATAGTCCACTGTTTTTAATGAATTAAGAGCATTATTAAAAGTTTTTCCCCCCCTTACCTGTAGTGGTTTGCAGTTCTCTTGCACGTATCTTCCATCAGACGTGTTCTCATCCCATACTAAATTCCCTTTGTGAAAATATTTCTGTTTCCTGATTGTAAAGAAGGAAAAAGAAAAAAAACACAGAAAACTAACATTAAGGGTTGAGACAAAAAAGCTTGACAGCACCCACAACTCATTCCCCTCCCCAAATAGCACTTAAATAAAACTGCTGCAGAAACTCTTCTACAACATACAAAGACTACCCCGTGTCCAAAAATCTTGTCATTTTCAGATCTGCTGCTTCCTTATACGTGTGTTACTCTTCCAGAGAAACTTTGACCAACATCTTGTATTGTCAACGAGTAATCCTTCGCAGATCCACCTGCCCAAGATGATGATGCTCTACTTCCTGCTCCTAAAAAACCAAGTTTACTCAAGAGTCAAGCACTCCTACCGAGTTTTCCGGATCATGTGCTGCGGCATTGGGCCGAGGATTTTCTCCATCATTACTAGATGTTCTCGGTTCTCATGAGTCTGTGAAGTCAAACAAAGCATGTTCTTTCTATTCAGCAAAACAAAACAAAACAACCCCCTGCCCCCCAAAGGATCAGCATTTTTCTTTTCTCGCTGACTTCAAGAAAATCTCTCTTCTTTGTGTCAAGCAGACTAGAGGTTGAATGCTGCCAAAGTCAACCATGCACCAGTCACCAAAACGTAATTAAGACACAAGCGGTGCAATTAGCCAATGGACTATGGATTGAATACTGCAATCGATAGGCAAGGATAACTGTAGGGAGTGTTTGCTTAATGACCCATTCAGCGCTTGTTCAAAGTTATGACAGTGCTGAATGAAGGGTACTTATGACCATTCCTTGTAATCCTGGCTGTCACGGTGTGCTTGTGGTCAAATCATTGCAATTGTGACATTGCAGTATCCTGCAATCCCACAATTAACACCTCTTCCCAGCTGGCTTCGAACAAGCAAAGTCAATGGGGAAGAAACTGGACATTGCAGTCACGTGAAGTCCTCACTTAATGACCCAGAATGTTTTGCTTAATGATGCGTTCGTATGACACTACACTCTATGACATCCCTTAGCGATGGAGTTTCCAGTTGGCAATTCCCGTTCGCTCTTTTAACACAGAAGAAATAAATACTTGAATCTACCCAGAGACAATGAAATCCATGTACCTGGAATAGCGTGAATCCCCGGTAATATTCAAAGAGGATGCAACCGATGCTCCAGACATCGCAAGGCTGTGACCAGCCCAGCTCTGCAAAAGGAGGGACAAAATCACATGGGTTCTACATAGCAAGTGAAGATATAACTGTGATCACAACTGAAGTCTCTAGATGGTTGCATTCTCTCTCCTGCCAGCCTGCTTTCCATTGAGGACCTGTATCTTACACGAGCCAGAAAGAGGGCTCTGAAAATATCTACAGACTTCTCACACCCTGGACGTAAACTGTTTCAATATGCTTATTTAGCATCCTATGGCTATCATTGAGTGTTGTATATTATGATTTTATGATTATGAAATGGCCAGTAAAAAACTATATTCTATTATTCTACTCTATTAGTATCCTATCCTATTATTATCCTATCCTATCGTAAATTAACTTAATGTGGCAAGCAACAGGAATATGAGTGTCGACTCACCCAAGATCACTTCTGGTGGCCGGTAGTGCCGAGTCGCCACAATAGTGGTATGATGCTCATGGTCAAAAGTGGCGCTTCCAAAATCCGCTACCCGGATGCAGGTGTTCCTGATAGATTTCTCTTCACAGTTCTGCAGGGCAGAAAAGAGGCCGCCGGTCCATTCATTGCCTCCTCAAAAATGGGATATTCTCAAAGGGAATGTTCTATGAATAGCCTCTCTTTTCCAACGAGGTGGAAAATGGCCATCTGCTGCCTGCATGTCTGCCACGAATCCCCAAAGCTAACACGAGATGGCTCAACATCAACCAAAAGTCTTAACTCCTATACAACAAGGATCAGAAATACAGGGAGGGAAGTGGCAATTTTACACAGCCTTCAGGCTTCTGAAATCTGGGGGAACCGCCATCCTGAACATTGCTGTAATCATAAGCTGCTCCCTGTCCAGTCATAAAACTGATATTCTTTAATTTCCGTGTAAAAGCAACCGGCTAGCCTTTCTATTCAAATGAAACCCACCTTTTTCTCATTGTACAAGGTATCAAATTCCGAGTTTACAAACAAGATGTTTTCAGGTTTGAGATCCGTGTGAGTCAGCTGGTTGTCGTGCAGAACTGCGGGAAAAGGGGAGGAGACATTCCAATCAGCTTTGCAGTTACAGCTACCAATTTGTAATCCAGAGCTGAAGCCTAATAGGGATTTAACTAAACTGCTGGAATATCTGTTCAGAAATAGCTACCCCGAGGCCAATTTTTTTTTTTTTAAAGATACTGTGAAGTATTTAGGCTTTTCAAAGAAAATTTACTGAAAAGGGCGACATTCAGGCTAATCATCGCCCCCAAATTACGAACGTTCAGGAGACTGAATTCATTTCCCTTCCCTCCCCATCTGATTTCACCGTGCGCCTATTCAATTTTATGCCCTCAATGACCAGATAAACAATCTCCCATGAAAAACCCGGGGTGATTTTTGGCTCTTTGGCCATTAGACCTACAATCCTGTTCAATACCTCAGGACTGACCAGGATACTTAAGCAAGAATGACTAAAACCCCGCCCCACCCCACTCAAGCAATGAGAAAACCGAGATTTTTTTATTTCTGTTTTTCTCTACAGAAGTAGCATTTACATTTCAAGGCATGGCAGAGCTGGTAGGCCATGTGCCTTATCTGTGGAAGAGGGTAGGGCTGGAAGTTATTCTCTTTCAGAAACTCAAAAGTGTTCTTGCCCAGCAGCTCAAAGGCGATGCACATGTGGCCGTGGAAGTTGAACCAGTCCGACATCAAGACACACAGGCTAGGCCTGAAGAGAAAAAGAACAGAGGGAGGGTGGAAATCTGGCTGCCAAAGAAGCATTAACCGCCTCGTCCAATTCTATGGGGCTGCCTTTAAGAATTCACCCCCACTGAAGTCAGGTTACTTTGGAAGCAAACGTTAAGGTTACTGGGAAATCTGGGGAGAAGGAAAAGCAACTTAATGGAGCTTCTACGAGTGGGTGGGTGGGATTTATTGCCCAAGGAGCATAAAAGAGTACAAAGGATACTTATGCATATGAAAGTATCCACTTCCTCAAAAACTAAAAAAAAAATTGGAAGGAATTAGTAGAATAAGCACTACTTCATTTTTAGAAATTCTTGGGAGGGGGCTGTGCTGATTCTCTCCTAGCATAGGGTAAAAGAGCTGCCTATTTCATGATCCCCCCCTCCCCCGCGAGGTTGTTCCAGCATCCTCATTTGAAAAAAAAAAACACGTAACATAAACGGCAGCGGCAATACTTACTGTTTACTGTCCTTTTCTTTTTCTTTGATTTTCTTTAAGACATTAATTTCTAGTCGGGCTGCTTCACGATATTTGCCCACATTTCGAATAATTTTCAAAGCCACCAGAGATTTGCCTCTATCCGGTGGAGAAAGAGAAGAGAAAGGTGGATTATTAGAGACGTAACAGCAGACATTTCCAGTGAGGAAGTGGCTGAGATTAAATACTTTAGTTCAATAAAAACCCAAAATGAGAGAAACCGATTTCTCTTTCCTTTCAAGCTCCCAGAGACAGGTGCCAAAAGACATCAGAGCAAAAAGTAAAAGATCAAGTACTGTAATAATTAAATCATAAAGCTCTTCAGAGCAACTGTGCTTCACCTGTCTATCTCACCGCCTGAAGGCCCTTCATGCCCTTTTGAAGGCCAGAGGTGCTTCATGCTACTTAATGATGCACTTTCTTGATGACAAAGCACTCACAAAGGGAGTAGATAGTTGGATTATTCATTCAGGGCTCATTTACTAGTAGTATTCAAATAAAGCAGTGGCACATCATCTTAATGTCCCCCAAATGCCCTGTCAGAGGGTTATGTTGTACTAACCCTGTAGAAATTCAGGGTGGTATCAATCCAGATGTTATGAAGGCAAGCCCATCCACTGACAGGCCACCTCTGGTTAAGGCGGGTTCCTGAAGTTAGACTTTCCCTTGAGGTCGAGACCCTCAGCAAGCCTTCTCTCACGGAAAGGCAGATTCACTTTGGAGTAGGGGGTCTTAAACCTTAAAGGGGAACGACTGACACGGGTTCTAGACTGCCCACCGAAGCTGCTCCTGACAATGTAAGTGTCATGGGGCGAATTTAGATGCAGTCCATGCTGTAACAATCTACCTGGACTTCAGTCCCATGTAGGGAAAATTGCAACAGTCCAACAATTTGGTACTTTCCCAGGGAACTGTGGCTGGGAAAGACACTCTCTCTATACCATTCTCCCCCCACCCACCCATATTTCTAGAACCTTCTAGAGTCAAACTTTCAGTTTAACACTGAAAGCTGTGTTCACCCCATTTGCTCATGGACAGGCTGAGTGGGTCAGGTAAACACCAATATGAAGGAGCTGTCAGGTTAGGAAGCAGCAGCTCCAGGTTGGTGTTGAGTTGAAATTCCCCCTCCTTTCATTCCAACGATACGCCTCCACGAACAAGAGTTAGATTGATAGAGCAGCTAGAAAAACAAGCTGCCTCTGTTAGAGAAGGGACAACCGTGTTTCCCCAAAAATAAGATTTATAAAAATTATATTTTTTTGAACAGTGAAATAAGCACTTGGTTTTATTATTTTGGGGCGCATGGAGCAAGATGGGGCTCCTCTTGCTGTCTTACCTGATTTCTAGCTTTGCATTTAAATATTTTCGGGGAGGCCTTATTTTCGGGGGGGGGGAAGCTTATTTTAGCGCATGCGCTCAAAAGCTGAATTGGGCTTATTATCAAGGGAGGTCTTATTTTCGGGGAAACAGGGTACCAGACTCCTGGCAACTGCTTTTACCCAATTTAAAGATGAATGGTTGCAGAAGCAAACCAAGCCATCTCCTAAACCTGGCTGAGGAATCCTGGGAGTTGAAGTCCACGAGTCTTAAAAGTTGCCAAGTCAGGAGAGCTCTGTCCTAGATTCTCAAAGCGTTTTCTAGAACCCCTATATACTCCCAACGAACTGGGTTCCGAGCTGCATTGCTTGGGGACAGCCCTGCTTGCATATTGGTGGGTAGAACCTGCTTCCTTGGCTTTTGGGGGAAATGTCATTCCTCACTTGCTTGCACGCTCTCTTTCACCCTCCTTTCTCACTTCCGGGACCTACATCTCCCCTGCAGGATGTCTCCAGGCTGTCTCCTTCACGGTGGAATTCCTTCTTTTTATTTATTTATTTTTTTAATTTGATTTATATGCCGTCCTTCTCCGGAGACTCAGGGCGGCTATTGCTTAACAATGCGTGAAGCAATAGCCTTCATACTTTTGTATATTTATATTTATATTTATATGTATATTTATATTTATACAAAGTCAGCTTAATGCCCCCAACAAACTGGGTCCTCAATTTACCCACCTTAGAAAGGATGGAAGGCTGAGTCGACCTTGAGCCTGGCTAGGATTGAATTCACAGAATTATAGGCAGCTGGATGTTAATTGCTGCCTTTAGTAGGAGGCATTAGCCCCCTACGCTACTCAGGCTCTATACGCTACTCAGGCTCTTCTTAAGGCTAGAAAGGAGCACTGAGGGTGTTTTTGTTCTGCTAGAACGCTTCGGGCTGACAATTGGGGGAAGTTGTGATGCAAATCTTTTGGGACTCGTTTTTTGTAGGGAAAGGAGGCAGGGGAGTCTTTAAAGCTCAGTAAGAAAGATGTAGGGGGGTTTTGGCGAAAAGATGCCAACAGCAAAAGGCGTTGGTGTCGTTGAATTTATTTGGAAATGCTAGGTTTTCTCACAGCATTCCCAATTTTCTCCGTTTCTTCCCTCTTTTCCTTTAAAATCCAAGGGGGAAGGAGCTGGTGATATGAAGTTTGGCCACTTCTAATGCAATGGCGAAGGTGATTCTGTGCTGTCCCTGAAGAAATAAGGGCAACCTCAATGCCAATTTGTGAGGTTGCATCCATTTATGTACATGAGAGCACCAAAGACAAATTCCTTGTGTGTCCAATAAAGAGTTCAGTTCAGTTCAGTTCAGTTCAGTTCAGTTCAGTTCAGTTCAGTTCAGTTCAGTTCAGTTCAGTTCTCCTCCTCTCCTCTCCTCTCCTCTCCTCTCCTCTCCTCTCCTCTCCTCTCCTCCTATCCTAAAATCATCCTGGGATAGTTTTTGCTGGCTTTAAGCATGAGATGAAAATGTGCCCCTCATGTGTCCTGTTAGCTTGCCTAATTTGTGCTCCTACTGAGAAATCACGGCGCATGCTGAGTGGCCTTGGAAAGCACAACGGTTTTGACCTCTGCTCTCGAGGTAAAGTGGGCAGATTTTTTGCCTTTGGAAGAAGAGCCTTAATAATCAGGTCAGGTGTTAAGCAACTCATACCTGGCGTGGTCCACGCACTCCACCACTTTGCCAAAAGTCCCTTCGCCAAGGCTGCCCACAATTTCGTCTAGGAGAAAAAACAAAGGCGGATGTGAGCGCCGGGCACAGGCATGCGTGCGAGGTCCTGCAATTTCACAGCATTCAAAATCTCAAGAAAAAGCTCTCACTGCTAACACTCTTTAATGCACAAGTTGTCTATTTTCTGTTGTCAAGCAATTACTGTTCAGTCCATTTACAAGCAATAAACATTAGAGACCCCTCCCGTACACTGAGAGCGATCTCGTCTAACATGGGGATAGAAAGTAGAGAGGTAAAGTTTTACGAAAGGTGGCTGTACATCGCTCTTGGAGCCAATCGCCGATCCTGCACACCAGGTGACCTTCCTTGTCATCTTCCACGCTCCTGCTGCGCTTATTGCTCTGTTGGCTTCTCTGTACACACCGCCCCCCGAAACGCCATCCGACCAATCGCACACAGCGGGCAGTTTCCGATTGGCAGATTGAGTTGTCATTCAAAGGCGGAGAGACGACGATGGCGTCGGTGGTTGGATTTTCCAGATCCCAGCATTTCATAAGGCACACAGCATATATAACGATAGGGATATTGCAAGGGACACGTCAAGACACAAACCGACTTTCAAAACAAAGGTTAAAAAAAACAGCTACAGGTATGTAAAGAAACTTGATTAGCTATGGAAGGCGAGGGCTGGAGTCTCGCAGCAGTTGGTGCCCGTAGGTCTTGAGCAGGGGGTAAGCAGCTGGCGTGTGCCCAGTGACTGGCCACGCTCCCATAGGCCTCAACTGCCACCTCTTAATCACTAAGGGAAGATAAGCGATCCGCGCAGGTAGGAGGATTCAATGAAAGGAGCGTCTCCATCAGCAACCGTGATAATGGGCAACCCTCCCCAAAAATGTCAGCAGAATCCTAGGTTGCCCCCTCCTACCCCAGTGGCTGTTCAGCACCCTCCTGATCAGATGGAAACCGCTGCAAATCTGGTTGTTCTACCTTTGATAAGCCTGGTCTAATCCCTTGTTTGCTTTCAGTACTGAGTAAAAGTCAAGCTTAGAAGTAGTTTTTAGACAGGAGCCCTGTTGGGGAGTCGAGCATTTTTTAAAATGTGGCTGATGATCGGTCTATAAAGGACCAAAGGCCAACTAAGGTCACAGAGGTCAGCCCCACACCACCGCCCCCCAATGCTCAGGAAAGTTTCTGACCCTCTTGAAGAAAGGGGGGGGGGGAAACGGAAAAGGAGTCCTTCATGGTTACTAGGTTCTACTGTACTGAAGGAGAGGGAAGAAAACAGCCAAGCAATCCTGAAGAGTTCCACTATTATAAAGGATTATCCCAATCACCATTTTATCGTAATTGCAAAATGTTATGTAGCTCGTTTAAGAGTGAGCTGCAGATTACAAGCCTGCCTTCTCTTGTTCTCCCTTCCACTGAAGAACAACTAGGCATATTGGTCTAAGAGAAAGTGGTTGGAACAGACGAGCTGAGGTCAATCTTAAGATCCTTAAGCATGTTAAAGAAGGTTAAGAAAACAGGACGGTTTAGGTCACACCGAGCAAACTCCGTATCCTTAACACTGCAAATCATACTTATGGGACAAATTCCAAGAACAGGGATCTGGAGGGAGAGGAGAGACTTACGGTGAGCAGCCTGCAAGATATTAGCAAGTGTGATTGAAAAGCAGGATAAGGGAAAGAGGACAGACTGGTTCAAATCATCCACAAAACTCCCTTCCCTTTGCTAGGTGTGTAAGGGCACAGAGCAATTACAGCACCTCCAGCTTTAGGGACCTGGGAGGTGTATGAATCTACTGATACATGCACTTTAATAGTTGCTGCTTTGTTTTCTTATTAAATTACTTGTTTCCTTTCTCTGCAGTTTGGTGGGTAGAGCCAATCGGTGGATGAGATTTGGGAACTAGTTATTTATTTAATTTAAATATGCATTGAATAGGAACGCAGTTGTACCCAAAGCTAGAAAACCTCCATCTGTGCATGTTTCCCAAACCTCTGACAGGCCTTGTAGCCCTGTATTATTGCTCAGCAGGTACTCAAATTCCCATCGTCTGGAGTTCTTTTGAGTCCTTGGGAGGCTGCCATGCGTAACTGGGAGGCTGCCAGGTTATTCAGGCTGTTTATACAGGTAGTCCTCGACTTACAACGGTTCGTTGAGTGACCATTCAAAATTACCACGGCACTGAAAAATGTGACTTAGGTCTGTTTTGCAGTTACGACCTTTGCAGCATCCCGATGATCACATGATCAAACTTCAGGCGCTCGGCAACTGGTTCACACTTACGACCGTTGCTGTGTTCCCAAGATCACGTGATCCCCTTTTGCAATCTCCTGACAAGCAAAGTCAATGGGGGGGGGGGGGGAGAGCCAGATTCACTTAACGTCCCGGGTTGCTAACTTATCAACTGCCATGATTTCACTATGGAAAGAAAGGTTGTAAAACGGGACAAAACACACTTAAACAAATGTCTCACTTAGCAACAGAAATGTTGGGCTCCGTTGTGGTCGTAAATCAAGGACTACCTGTATACGCCACAGGATCTAGATTTCACCAGAGTTCTCTTCAAGAGGGTTGTTAATATGACAAGAAGTGACCTTCTTCAGCCAAGTCCAACACAACCTGGCTGGGGTCAAAGGCTAAAAAAATTGTCCTTGTTACAAAGGCAGGGGAACAGCCTGAGTCACTGAAGACAACTAACCAAGCGCCACTGTGCATATTATGGGGTGGACGCTTCGGAGTGGAAAATGAAGGATGCAGCACAGCCGTCCTGAGTCATGTGCACAAACGCCCCTTGAATCATCATCACCTCCCAATACATCTTAGAAAACACCACACTGGATTCTCATCCACTACAGCTTTTTCACAGCTGGGTTACCAAGCCTAACATAACCAGGATCGCACGAGACAAGAAACCTTAAGAAACCGTACCGACAAGGAAAAAAAAAAAAGATAGCGATTAGAAGTACTCACCCAATGTTAAATCAAAGCTGAAAAAGAGCTAGAAGGGTCATTGGGCCCTAGAACATTTCCTGAACTCGTTTTGGATGCTACTCACCGAGGAGGTGCTGCTACAAGACCTGGTCCTGCGTTTTCGGCAACGATGTTGGTGCTTCCTGGTCCGATGACGCTCCCGAGATCTCCTGTGATGACGTGAACGACGGGTAGAGTAATAGTCCTCTACAAAAGACGGGCTTTGCTCTTCAAACTTGTGGAGTTCACTGTCTGTCCTGTCTCGGTAGCCTCTCTGGTAAGGCAATCTGTCCTGGCTAAATTGCAAACAAAAGAAAGCCTCATTACAAATGGGGGGGGGGGGGGGGGGGGAACGGACATCTGACATAGGATGTTAACTTACTGCCAACGCACTTACAACAGCTGCCTAAAATAACTTTTAACACACAAATCTTAACTGACCGGTCACCAGATGCACCTGCCAATTAGGACTCATGACATCACTGACTGTAGCACATATTTTGTAACAAAGCTGCAAATGTTATCGTGTTTGTTTATTCTGAGGCTGCGGTTCTACTAAAAATTGTCCTAAGCAAACGAGAAAAGAACCAGGGAAGTACTCTTCCTTGAGATCATAGTACGTAATAACATATTTCCTTATGTTATTCCTATTTTGTCCCATTTCATCTGCACATATTTCCCTATGCAGTAAAAATCAGGCCTTTAAGCAATCTATAATTGTCTTGAGGTCAGAATTGTTAATAATTGCCAATAGCAGATCAGAGGAGAGACCGGATTGGCATTGGGAGGTAGCACAGAGAACAATTAACTAGGATTTGGAGAAGAGCAGATATTTCTAGCATATAAAACCCACGCCCTACTTGGGCTTGAGGCTAAAATTTCAGCCTCCAGAATCAAGTGGGCTCTTTATTCAAAAGTCTCTTTGTATGGCAATTGACAGCTTCGTGGGCCCACTGTTATATTACTCCATAACTTGCTGGTTCACAAATTGCACCAAACAATGTAGAGCCTTCTTTGCTTTATTGCCTCTTTAGTCTCTTTCAGGGTACCACGCCTTTTTTCAATTCTTAGTCCTCACAATCACAAAGAAAATTATTCTGGAGGGAGGGGTGTTCCGAGGCAAAATAAAGCCTTCCACCATAGTGTCTCATGCACAGGTTTTTCTTTCATCACAAATTGATTGTACTTTTCATTCAAAACAGTTCGCATATTACATTATATAAAGTGAAAAGTGAAATTGGTAATTCGATGCGCGCTGCTAAAGCCAACTGGCCTATAATTGTAGGTCACATCTGACCTTTGAGTGCCCTTATTTGATTTCATCTATTCTAGCCCTCCCTGTACTGTGGAGATGCCAATGACAACCTATGCCAGGCCAACCCTGGCAGCATTTAAAGTTGAATGCAACGTTGCCCGATTTCTTCAGTTCCACAGCAACATGCAAGGGAATGTGAGGGGTTTGATTCTCAAGCACGATATATTTCTATGTTGAAGCTGACGCTGGAGTCAACCTCCCACATCTTGAGGATGTGCTGCCCAAATCTCAGCCACATTTGGGATGGGTGGGGGCGGAGAGCAGCCAGCTTTAAGAGCAAGAAGGCTAGCAGATTGCTCCCCAGAAGTATCTCATTTCCATTCCATTTTTTAATCCCAATTCAATGGACCAGAGGGTTTGGAGAGGTTCAGAATGGGAATGGTAGAGGACTGACTTCTGTATTTGTCTCTGATCTATTTCTGTTAAGAGGTCAGAATGATTTATTTTATTTATTTCTCAAATTTCTTTGCTGCCCATCTCATGGTTTAGGCAAATCTGGGCGGCTTACATCAAGATAAAACCCACAAATATTCAACAATTATACATGTAAAAACAGATTGCAATTACAAAAAAAAATGAAACAAACTATAAAACAAGGATTTGGAGGGGAGAGGTGGAGTTCCTTCTCGTTAGTGCACCAACCACCTCCAGCCAACAGCTTTTCCTTCAGGCCAACTAGCAAAGCCAGATTTCAAAGCTTTTCCTGGAGGCTAAAAGAGAGGGGGCGGACCTTAAAATTCACTTTAAAATGCCACAGGCTCTCTGCTATACACCACACAGCGGTGGATACTTACTCATATACTGGCTTCAAATATTTTGTCTAGGTTCTCCCAATCCTCTTCATTTTATCTGCAAAGCCTCCTAGTTCTTCCTAAGATAAGTTCTCTTTTATCTGCACGAACAAGAACTAAGACAACTAATGTTGCCTTATACGTTTTGAAAAACAGAGGAGGCAGGAAAGAATCCTTATCAAAATTTGTATTCAGAAGCCAACGATCTAAAACAATCAGGTGCCATGACAGAATAGCTACAGTGCTCTGCTTTGGAGCATTCTACACTCCGTAAGCTGTGGGTTGACCTAAGAAAGCAATTAAGAACACAATAGCAGTTTTACTCAGTCCAAAAGGACATCTGGTGGAGCATTGTGTTGCCTTCAGTGATGAAAACAATTCACCAAGGCTCACCAAATGCGAAAGCAAAATTTCTCAACTGTATATAAACCTGAAAGGTGGGGTTTTTTTGGGGTGTGTATAGCAAGCACTATATACCTCGACAGATTTATTGTCTAGGATTCTTGATACTCACAGAGATGATAAGTTATCTCTAAGCGAATGCATTTAGAATTTTTCCTTTCAAACCGTTATCAAGGATCAAGCAGTCAAATGCTGGTTTTAAGCAGCTCACCTTCTGGAACGCGACCTCCTAGGAAAATCCCGGAGAGTGGGATACCGTGGTCTTCCCTCGTGGTGCTCTCTGCTACGAGACCGCCGCCTCTTCCATCGATGGCTCATATAGGGCTCGGGCTCGGGGGAGTGGTAACGTTTACAGTGATGCATCTGAATACACAGGGGAGAGATGTGTGTCAATGGAAGAAACCACCTCACGATGTAGAAATTTGTAGTGTAGTCAGGGGTTAGGGTTGTAGGAGGGTAATGTATGTTATAGTAAATGATGGTATGATTTGGATTTCACCTGGGGAAGTCGGGGGGGGGAGGAAGTGGAGGGGGTTGGGGGAAGGGAGGGTAGGAGGAGGCAATGGGTTAGGGGAGAGGGGGGGAATGGGGGAAAAATTTGTATTTGTAAAACTTTTTCAATAAAAAAAAAGGAAGAAACCACCTCACCAGCAGAACAAATTCTTCCCAATAATTCACACCTTTTTTGCCACCATTCACAAACTTCAAAAATCCTATTATACTGATGTATCCTCAAGAAGACAGTTTAGTGCAGCATCAAATTCAAGAATATTCATACCAGTGGCATTAAAAAGACCTTTATGACATAAGCAACAGACAGACTGTCTAAGAGCAATCCTGTTAAAGGAATATTACCTATTTACACGAAGGCTCTGTTGGAAATGTTGTAAGCTAAGCATAACCGACACAGGATAAATTTAATGAGAGTCACTGTGTACATCATTAAGGGTATTGTTACTTCTTTCTATATGGTAAGCTTTTCTGAGAAATAGTAACAATGCAAACAGCTACTAGGATTGCAAGTCAGAGCAGCTCAATTACTGTTTTGACTTGCTAAAATAAATAGGACAGAACCAGAAATTTCTTAAGTCCGTATTTCGCTAAAAAAACTAAAGTAATAAAATAATGAATAAGAAAACAAAAAATGACTAGCTGCAGAAATAATGTATTAAAAAAGTTAATAGTACATAAACATGTTTAAAGTATGTACAAATTACTAGTATCTATAAAAAGCAGTTGTGTGGGATTAATGTTTAAAGATAGGAATTTTATTCTAAACTGTAAGGCTAACCATCCATTAAGGGAAGAAAAGGAGGAAATGATTACTCATATAAGCAAAGCTGTCTCTCCAGCCAGATATTCTTCCATACCAGGTGTCAACAAAACAATTATGTTAAAAAAAAAGATTCCACCACTCCCAGTGAGAACTAAGCCTTGGTAATCAGATTCTACTTTCTGATTTATTCTCAAAGTCCCAATTGTAGAATTGGGGATAAAAGACTCTGGGATTTTTTTAAAAAAATAGTGCCCTTTGTCTAATATTTTCTCTTCTTCCTAGAAACTTCCATACACCTCTTACAATAAAGGTTTATATAAAAACAACAAAGTAGTAACTGATGTATGATCATAAAGCGTACGCATCTAAGAAACTTACATTTAAAATTTGTAAAAATAGCATGGAAGCTATTTATATATTTGGCACTACAATCACAAAAGGCACCTTTGTTCAAAGTGGTCACTACCACATTGAGGTGACTGTCCTAGTAGTCAACCATGAACAACCTTCCCAAATTGATGCACACCAGATGTGTCCATTACACCTGTAGTTTGACACCTGGACAGTGGTCAGAAGGCTGAAGAGAGGCTGTACGTAAGCCACTAAAACAAAGAACCAAAGGCCTGGTTCACCAAGGATGCGTCATTATTTCACACCGCACAAAACAATACAGATAGTCCTCGGCTTACAATAGTTCGTTTAGGGACCCTTCAAAATTACAATGACACTGGAAAAAAGCAACTTATGACCGTTTTTCACACTTATGACCATTGTGGCATCCCCATGGTCACGTGATCCAATTTCAGATACTTGGCAACTGGTTCATATTTATGACAGCCGCAGTGTCCTGGGGTCACATTATTCCCCTTTTGAGATCTCCTTAACAAGCCAAGTCGATGGGGAAGTCACATTCGCTTAACATTAAAACACGTTACTCACTTAACGTCAGTGAACCACTTAACAACCGTGGCCAGGAAAGCTTGTAAAATGGGGCAAAACTCGACTTAACAAATGTCAGCCGAGATTTTGGCCCCAATTGCTGTCGTAAGTCGGGGAGTACCTCTATTTTCCTATATAGGAAAGCGCCATTTAACGCAGGAGGACTTCACCAGATCCACCCCCGGCTGACTCACTCAGCCAACTGCAGCAATTCGCTTAACAGCAGCGGCCAGGAACGGCCGTAAAGTGGGGCAAAACTCAAGGAATGCCCTTCACTTTCGCCTAAATGGGTGGGCTCAGCTTGGTGGTCGTAAGTCGAGGACTACCTGGAGGTGGTGTTTTATTAAAGACGACGGGTCGGGTGGGGGAGGGAAAAGAGAGAGAGAGAGGCCTGTTTGCGCAAAGAATGGGTAAAGCCCAACTAACCAGAACCTAACCATCATGGTTTAAGGAATTAAAAAAAAAATCTCGCATTTCATGACGATGCTTTTTTTTTTTAAGGCAGGCTCAGCAGCGAAGTTGCCACAGGCCCTACAGGAACCCCCCCCCCCCAGTAGGCCCGAAGCCTTCTCCCCCACTCCCCTCAGCGGGTCCTGGCCTCCCCCCCCCCACCCCCCAAGGCCAGGCCAGGCCCGCCAGAGGGCCCTGCCCCGACCGACAACCGCTCCGGGCCCATCCTTAAAAGCCCCTTATCTTCGCCCCCCTATTCCCCTACCCGGCGGAGGTCCCGGGCGCAAGGGGGACCCTTAAAACCCGCGTCCAGGAAACGGGGACCAATCCGGCGGGCGGAAGGGACCGTCGACATCTCTTTTTCCAAGCGGCGCCGATGTTCCCGCGAGATTTGGGACGAGAGCGCCGCGCGACCGAATTCGTGGCAAGTCCCGGACGGGAGGGGAGGGGGGAATAGAACGGTGAGGCCTTGGAGGGGCGTGGCCGGCTCTCCTGTGAGGGAAGCCTAAGCCCCGCCCACTCCTTTCAGCCTCTTCTCCCCCCCCCTCCTCCGCGCCCCTCAGAAGCGGCGGGCTTGAGTGACGCCGACTAGGCCCGCGGTTGCAGGCGACGGCTTTCCCCGCGTTTTTCCCCCGCTTTCTGGCAGCCGCAGAAGCGACCCCCAAATAGAGAACGAGCCCCCGTCCCTTACCGTGGCTTCCGGCCCTCGGCGAGGCCTCCGACTCGGCTCCGACACCGACGACGATGAGGAGGAAAACGACACTTGCGCGCAGGCGCACTCGGGTCGTTCTGAGCTCTGAAAAGAGGCGGGGGAGGGGGAAAGAATCTCGGTGGCTGTCGTCGCGCGGGCTAGAGCGGCTGAACGCCGAGGTCCTCCCCCTTTGGCTGGTCCGCCGCTCTAGGAGTCCGTCTTTGTGGTAGTGGAGGACTGCGGCAAGGAAGCGTAGGCTCGCAGGAAGCGCGTTATTATGGTCGTTATTGTTGCAATTTGTAGCCTGGCGAACCTCTAAGGCAGTGTTTCTCAACCTTGGTAGCTTGAAGATGGGTGGACTTCAACTCCCAGAATCCCCCAGCCAGCCTTGCTGGCTGGGGGATTCTGGGAGTTGAAGTCCACCCATCTTCAAGCTACCAAGGTTGAGAAACACTGCTCTAAGGGCTTTGGCAGCTTACCAGAAGGACACGCAGGGACAATAGAGCAAGTGTGCAAAGGAAAGGTCTACTACACACTAATTAAAAAGGTCTCCAGACTAATTAAAATGGAGCATAAAAACTTTAAATCAACTTAAGACCAAACTATATCTAAACCAGGGGTCCTCCAACTTGGCAGCTTTAAGACTGGTGGACTTCAACTCCCAGAAGTCTCCAGCCAGCAAGTTGTCCCACTGATTCATTGTTCTCACTGTCAGGAAATTCCTCCTTAGTTCTAAGTTGCTTCGCTCCTTGATGAGTTTCCACCCATTGCTTCTCGTCCTGCCTTCAGATGCTTTGGAGAATAGCTTGACTGCCTCTTCTTTGGGGCAGCCCCTGAGATATCGGAAGACTGCCATCATGTCTCCCCTAGTCCTTCTTTTCATTAAATTAGACATACCCAGTTCCTGCAACCGTTCTTCATATCTTTTAGCCTCCAGTCCCCTAATCCTCCTCCTTGCTCTTCTCTGCACTCTTTCTAGAGTCTCCACATCTTTTTTTACATCGTGGCAACCAAAACTGAATGCAATATTCCAAGTGTGGCCTTACCAAGGCCGTATAAAGTATTATTAACACTTCGTGTGATCTTGATTCTATCCCTCTCTTTATGCAGCCCAGAACTGTGTTGGCTTTTTTGGCAGCTGCTTCAAACGGCTGGCTCATATTTAAGTGGTTGCCCACTAGGACTCCAAGATCCCTCTCACGGTTACTACTCTTGAGCGAGGTACCACATATACTGAACCTGTGCATTTTGTTTTTCTTGCCTAAATGTAGAATCTTACTCGAAACCCAAAATTTGTTGATTTCTTTGTGGCTTTTCAAGTGCGACTTCTGACGCATCATCCCTTACAGTGACTTTGGATTACTTTTGCTTCTAATGAATGAGCAAAACTGCTGCTATCAAACTGCCCATCTTCGCAGCTTAAGGAGCGGCCAGCAGAGTTTACTTTTCTCCTTTTGGCGCTTTTCCTGTTCTCCATACCTGGCAGGTGACCACATTTCAAACCTACCAGTTTCCCGAACAATGGAAAGCGAGTAAGAGCCAAGATTAGTTGCCACCACAGTTCCCATAGTAGCAACTGCCCTACTATTCCTCTTGGCCTGGGGAAAGCTAGTGCCTACAGAAGCCAGGTTGATCAAGTGGGGAGATTCTTGTTCTCTCCCCATTTATTCTGAGATCGCCACTAGGCAGTCCTGATTATTGGGAGGTAAGCAGGAATGATAATTGCATTTAAAATAACTTTTGTCTGCAATTTCCCCTTTAACAGAATGCTGGGCTCATTTGCTCAACACAACAGACAATCCAGGAAAAAATTATTAGAATAATTTCTAATTTTGCTCTCTGATTATGGAACCTTCCCTCTATATATACGTGAGTTTTGGCTGGATGTGAGAATCTGTTTCTTTCTGTAGACTCTCTACAGATAGTGACTCTGCTATCTTTCTTTGTTTAATTGCAGTGTTCAATTTCTTTCTTCTCTTTAGTAGAATTTTTTTTCAGGAAAACTTCCCCAGAGTCTACTTTCTCTTTATTATATCCACCAAAAATTGCTCCATTTTTAAAGGGTTTTTTTCATTCTTTCTCTTGTTGTAGCTTTCTGTGTATGTATCACTTTAGCCTTGGATCAAACAAAATCTTTGTTTTGCATTCTTGATTTAAAGAACATTATTGTATTTCCAGTGTGTTAAATGTTTTCCCTTGAAATAAATAAAGTTTACTTCTGGCCAAAAGATCCAAATACGAAAATACAAATATAATCCAAATGTTGGCATTAGATAAAACGGTTCAGTAAACTAATCTCATATTACCTAAAACGTGTAGAACTCAAACTTGCAATTATATTACAAAAGATTTTGTTTTTATAACCGTCCTCTAAAACAATCGGACGAACGAAATAATGCCCTTATCTTGAGTTGTTTAATAAATTGAAGAGTCCAGTGGTGGATTCAAATTTTTTTACTACCGGTTCTGTGGGCATGGCTTGGTGGGCGTGTCAGGGGAAGGATACTGTAAAATCTCCATTCCCTCCCCAATCCAGTGAAAGGATATTTCAAAATCCCCATTTCCTCCCGATCAGCTGGGACTTGGGAGGCAGAGGCCAGTCAGAATTTTTATTACCGGTTCTCTGAACTACTCAAAATTTCCACTACCGGTTCTCCAGAACTGGTCAGAACCTGCTGAAACCCACCTCTGGAACCAACTCTTTTAAACGCTGCTTTGCAGAGTTAATGACTTAACTGAAGCGATCTAATGATTTTAGGACTGCATTTAGGAAATTAAAACCCATTACCTCATTGTCTTCGGTCAAAAGTATGTTATAGGAATGAAGATTTGGTCCACGAGAATAGAGAATGTGAAATTTTTTGAACGTAGTTATTGGAGGAGCAAACTTGGGAATCAGGATGTCCTGATTGTGAGATTTTTGAACTTTTTAATGCATTGGGGGAAATAGTTTTTGGGAAAACTCTCTCCCCCCCCCGCCCTCTATTTTGGGTCATGGATTTTTTTAGGTTCTTCAGACTGGATTCGCAAACCTCCGTCAGCCAGAATTCCAGATTGGATCATCACGTTGATTCGGCCACATTGCTCAGGAAAGAGAAGTTTTCTTGGGATTCTCAATTCCTTCAATGTTACTCCGTAAGTGGACTGGATTTCAGAGTTTACCTTCCCGATACGGAGGCGTTGATGGAGGTTTCCAATGCAGCTCTATGGAGGCGGGGAGCTCAAAGCTCCCCAGCCAAGAGTTGGAAAATACCAGCAGGAACCCCGTGTCCTTCTCTCAGTCACTTTTGGCCGCAGAAAAGATCCTTCCTTCAAAGACAGGTCCTTTTCCATCACAGGTAAGCATTCAGGTGTTTCTTCTAGCTCTTAAACTTTGCGGGTCAGGGGACTCCCAAATGGGATGTCCTCCACTTACAATCATTTGTTTAGTGACCGTTCAAAGCAGGGGTGAAATCTAGCAGGTTCTGACAGGTTCTGGAGAACCGGTAGCAGAAATTTTGAGCAGTTCAGACAACCAGCAAATACCACCTCTGGCTGGCTTCAGAAGGGGGAGGGAATGGGGATTTTGCAGTATGCTTCCCCCAGAAGTGGGGAGGGAATGGGGATTTTGCAGTATCCTTCCCCTGCCATGCCCACCAAGCCACGCCCACCGAGCCATACCACGCCCACAGAACTGGTAGTAAAAAAAATTGGATTTCACCACTGGTTCAAAGTTACAATGGCACTGAAAAAAATAATTCATGTTTTCAAACTTACTTCCCCACCCTCCCCCACCCTCCCATGGTCACGTGATCAAAATTTGGATGCTTCCCTGGCATTTTTATATATATATTTATATACCGCCCTGAGTCCACTAGGAGAAGGGCGGTATATAAATTTAAATAAATAAATAAATAAATAAATAAATTTTTGGACTTTAAAATGGAATAGAGCTGGAAGAGACCTTGGAGGTCTTCTAGTCGAGCCCCCTGCTCAAGCCAGAGAATTTATACCATCTCAGACAAGTGACTGTCCAGCCTCTTCTTTAAAAATCCTCCAGCGATGGAGCGCCCACAAGCTTCTGGTGGCAAGGTGTTCCACTGGCTAAATTGTCCTCACTGTTGGGAAGTTTCTCCTTAATTCCAAGTTGCTTCTCTGCTTGATTAGTTTCCACCCATCATTTCTTGTCCTGCCCTCTTGCCCCAGGTCTCTGTGGATGGTCACATTTTCCCAGTTGAGTTTTGAAGCTCTTTCTTTTCTCTTTCAGCTAAAGAGCAACGGGGTAACAGCAGGCCTGGAGCTCAGAAGCTCAGGAGGAACCAGCATGAAGTTCCTACACCCTGGATCTCTCAGAGCCGTGTCTGTGGGGTCTCAGCCTGGTACTCAAGCCAACAACGACAGAATGTAGGTTTGGAATAAAATGGATACGAAGGGGGGAAGCTTTGACATGAAATCTAATTGTGGGGGGGATGTACTCTTTTGGATACAGTGGGACTTATTCTCATATAATCGCACTGCAGCCAGATGGAAAAAAACCATACAAGCTGGAAGAGTTTGATCTCGGTGGTTGGGTGAGGACTTGAATCAGGGTCTCCTTAGTGCAAGTCCAACACAGTGGTGAAATGTAAAATTTGTTACTACCGGTTCTGTGGGCGTGGCTCGGTGGTGGTGGTGGTGGGTAATGTGACTGGGTGGGCGTGGCCAACTTTTATTTTTTTTTTTTACTTTTTAAAAACTTTTTTTACAACCTATTATTTGGGCGAATAAGTTGTAAAAAAATGCTTTTAAAAGGTAAAAAAAAGGCTCTGACGATCACGCGGCACAACTGTGATCATCAGAGCCTCTGTTTTTTACTTTTTTAGAGCATTTTTACTACCCGTTCCAGAGAACCGATAGTAAAAAACCGATAGTAAAAAAAAATGCTAAAAAAGAAAAAAAGGTTCTGACGATCTCGCATCGCTCAGTTGATCATCAGAACTTTTTTTTTTTACATTTTTTTACTACTGGTTCGGGAGAACCGGACCGAACCAGGAGCATTTCAGCCCTGGTCTAACATTGCTAACCACTGCATTCTGTTGGCAAAATAAACTCTCAATCTCTAATGTCATATAATTCGCAGGAATGTTTTTGGCCCCATCAAGGTCACGGAAGGATGGGAGCCTGGGTCTGGGCTAGCCCTCCAAAATGTTGCCTGTCTCTGGTGCAGCTGAATTATTGGGCATTCTTGCTTCTTTCCAAAGCTATTTCAGTCATACATGGATCATGTGCTCTGGATGCCTGGAAAGGTCATACCAGTTCTTATACCATTTTGATGGCATCTTAGAGATAGAGAGCCGGTTTGGTGCAGTGGTTAACACGACAGGCTAGAAATGGGAGACGGTGAGTTCTAGTCCCCATTTGGGCACAGAGCCTTGGGCAAATCTTACTTTCACAACCCTAAGAAAGAAGCATAGAACAGAACAGAACAGAACAGAACAGAACAGAATAGAATTTTTTATTGGCCAAGTGTGATTGGACACACAAGGAATTTGTCAGAATAGAATAGAATAGAATAGAATAGAATAGAATAGAATAGAATAGAATAGAATAGAATAGAATAGAATATAGAAATAGGATAAGGATAGGATAGGATAGGATAGGATAGGATAGGATAGGATAGGATAGAATAGAATAGAATAGAATAGAATAGAATAGAATAGAATAGAATAGAATAGAATAGAATAGAATAGAATAGAATGTAGAAATAGGATAAGGATAAGGATAGGATAGGATAGGATAGGATAGGATAGGATAGGATAGGATAGGATAGAAGAATAGAATAGAATAGAATAGAATAGAATAGAATAGAATAGAATAGAATAGAATAGAATAGAATGTAGAAATAGGATAAGGATAGGATAGGATAGGATAGAATAGAATAATAGAATAGAATAGAATAGAATAGAATAGAATAGAATAGAATAGAATAGAATAGAATAGAATAGAATAGAATAGAATGTAGAAATAGGATAAGGATAGGATAGGATAGGATAGGATAGGATAGGATAGGATAGGATAGAAGAATAGAATAGAATAGAATAGAATAGAATAGAATAGAATAGAATAGAATAGAATAGAATAGAATAGAATAGAATTCTTTATTGGCCAAGTGGGATTGGACACACAAGGAATTTGTCTTCGGTGCATAAGCTCTCAGTGTACATAAAAGAAAAGAGACGTTCATCAAGAATCGTAAGGTACAAGACTTAATGATAGTCATAGGGTACAAATAAGCAATCAGGAAACAATATCAATATAAATTGTAAGGATACCAGCAACAAGGTTACAGTCATGCAGTCATAAGTGGAAGGAGATGGGTGATGGGAATGATGAGAAGATTAATAGTAATGCAGGCTTAGTGAATAGTTTGACAGTGTTGAGGGAATTATTTGTTTAGCAGAGTGATGGCGTTCGGGGAAAAACTGTCCTTGTGTCTAGTTGTTCTGGTGTGCAGTGCTCTATAGCGTCGTTTTGAGGGTGGGAGTTGAAACAGTTTATGGTCAGGATGCGAGGGGTCTGTAGATATTTTCACTGCCCTCTTTTCGAGCAGTATACAGGTCCTCCATGGAAGGCAGGTTGGTAGTAATCATTTTTTCTGCCGTTCTAAAGAAATCTGTGTCTGTCTTATTGAGTTGCAGAACCAAACCAGACAGTTATAGAGGTGCAGGTGACAAACCACTTCTAAAAAACCTTGCCAGGAAAAATGCAAGGACTTGTCCAGACAGAGAATTGGACACAATTGAGTGTAAGGGGAAAAAGAGAGAAAGGTATGGTCAGCTAGAGGGCAGCACCAAGCTGACCACTGCAGCCAAACAGACAGCTGTGCCTAGCTGGCATGAAAAAATTTAAAGGAGAAAGCACTTTGGTTAGTTAGTATGTCAAAAGATGACAAAGCAGAAATCTCAGATCCCTAGTCTACAGATTGGACAATTTTAAAAGGAGACTCCATAGGGTCTCCTGCTTTTGAGCAAGGGGTTGGACAAGAAGGCCTCTAAGGTCCCTGACCAACTCCGTTATTCTGTTTTTCTCTTATACTTCTAAGAGCAGCATGGCTCAGTTATAGGGTTTGGGATTTCATTGTGTGCTCGTGTATTGTTGTGGGTTGAAGCTGAAGTAGTCATTGACAGGTAGGACATTGTAGCAGATGATTTTATGTACTACGCTTAAGACTGAAGGCGGCGTAGTTCTAAATTGTCTAAGCCCAAAATTTCCAGTCTGGTGGCATTAGGGATTCTGTTGTGAGCAGAGGAGTGGAGGACTCTTCTCGTGAAATACCTCTGGATTCGCTCAATTGTATTAATGTCCGATATGCAGTGCAGGTTCCAGAAGATAAGCTGTATTCAAGAATTGGTCTAGCAAATGTTTTGTATGCCCTAGTTAGCAGTACAATATTATCAGTACAATTTTACCAGTACAATTTTCCCAAAGCTGCTTTTTTTCAAGGGGCAACTGGACTTTGCTTTCTTCGAAGATGTTTCACTTCTCATCCAGGAAGTTTCTTCAGCTCTTTATTTATTTATTTATGTGTTTATTTATCCATTTATTTTTGGCAGAGATGTTCCGAAGCGTGTGGAGTACCCTATACAGCCTCCCGGTTCAAATCTTAGGAGGAGGAATTCCTTATCCCACCTTCCAAACTACAATACAAAGGATTTTAATTCCAACCAGCCACTGGCTAGAAAAAGGTGGAGCGGCTCGCAGCCGGATCTACAGGCAAACTTTCTGGAAGAGACACCAAGGAACGTGAAGCTTAGAGACGCGGGCGACTCGCTGGCAGGACAACCTAAAGAGTTTGGAGGACGGAACCTCGAGTTGGAAGTTGACATGATGGAATTTGAGCTCTGTTCCCTAAAACAGAAGGTAATGTATGACCTCTCCCCAATCTGCGGACTGTACAGGTAGACATGTACAACACAGGGGTGAAATACTCCCGGTTCGGACCAGATCGCCCGATCTGGTAGCGATGGCAGCGGTTGGTTCGGAGAACTGGTAGCAAAAATCCCTGCGCCCCCCACATGCCCAGCTGAGCTGCAGGATCATCAGAGGCTTCTTTTTTTTTTTTACTTTTCAAAGCATTTTTTCTACAACCTCTTCCGACAAAAAAATGCTTTTAAAAGTAAAAAAAGCCTCTGATGATCATGCAGGTCAGCTGGGATCCTCAGAGGCTTTTCAAAGCATTTTTTCCTGCAACCTCTTGGCCGAAGAGGTGGTAAAAAAAAATGCTTTGAAAAGTCTCTGACGATCCCAGCTGAGTTGCCTGATCGGTAGAGAGGCTTTTCAAAGCATTAGAAAAAATGCTTTGAAAAGTTAAAACACAAAAGAAAAGTTGGCCACGCCCACCCAGTCACATTATTCCCCCCCCCCCCCCCCCCAAGTCACGGCCACAGAACTGGTAGTAACACATTTTACATTTCTTCCCTGGTACAATAGTACAACAGTTCATTTAGTGACCATTTGACATTACAGTAGCACTGAAAAAGGGACTCGGCTGTTTTTCACACTTATGACTGTTGCAGCATCCGCATGGCCACGTGGTCAGAATTCAGACGCTTGGCAACTGACTCGTATTTATGACGGTTGCAGCGTCCCGAGGTCATATGATCAGATTTTTTGTACCTTCTGAAAAGCAACAACCGTGTTGCTAACGTCACTAGCTGCAGCAATTCACGATTCACTTAAAAAGTTGCTGCAAGAAAGATTACCCAATCGGGCAAATGATTTTCTCCGTGAAAGAATTTCTAAAGCAAATTCTCTTTCGCCGAAGAGAAATTGTTAAGGGAGGAAATGCAGATTATTTTTTCCTCTGGTTAATGCAATGGCCCACCTGTGACACTCTGTCTTTCCTGCAGCAGATGGAGAGTTCCTATGCCTACCTGGAAAAGGAAAGAAAGTGGTTGGAAGTGATTCGTTCGGAAGGCAGGACACGAAAAGTGGAACTGGATGATAAGTGAGTTAGCCCCCTTCTTGGAGACCAGGGGTGTTTACAATATTTACAACAACAGGTGTAAATGCAATATTTCTGGTTGTATATCGGAGCCAATCTGAGGGGAATGTAATTTAAAAAATACTAGAATGTGCAGAAATGGATAGATTAACATTTGCTATTAAGGATCAAGAAGAAACTGAATATTTTTTTGACATGGGACGTAATTTATCAATGGCTAGATAAAAAGAAACAGAAGTTAAAAAGGAGGTGATAATAATGGAGGAAATGGGATAGAGGAGAGTTGTTAAAGATGAGGATGTTAAATGTTAAGTATTAACTGTCAGGGTTCCAAGGAACACCCCCAACGAAATAAAGCTCTGAGGCCTCAGAGGTGCCTCAAAGTTCCAATTTATTAGAGACGTCATGTTGGCACATCTGAAGAAACCCGAATCTGAAAGTTTCCAGGTTTTCCCCACCCAGCTAAGAATTCACAGCCCTGCCCCACACCCATAAGTTCATCACATGGTCCAATCAACTCTTCTCATTCCGCCGGATACAATCTTCAGGCAGTCTCCGTCAGATGCAGGCAAAAGTCCTTGAAGACGGAATGTTGTTATGACTAACTTTCTACCGCTCCAACAACAACCCCAGCTAAAATATGTGGCAGTTAAGAAGCAAAAAAAGAAAATTGTCTTCCAAAACTGACATTAACGTTATTATTGAGCTTAAATGGACTCCGGAGGATGGTAGAGGACAGGAAGGCCTGGAGGAACATTGTCCATGGGGTTGCAATGGGTCGGACACGACTTCGCAACTAACCACAGCAATTATATTATTATATTGCTATATTATTAATGCGATGGTGATGAACATAATTGTACCCAGTACACATATTTTTAATGAAAATGGAATGTTATATAAATAAAACAAATAAAACTTGGAAGAAGAAAAAAAAGAAGGGGGAAAAAAGTTGACCTTTTCTAAAGGCCATCCATTGCTGTTCTTCAAAAGAAGCCAACTCTGTCCCCTTCTGAAGCTGGGAAGTAGTTCATAATCCTGTGGCTATTTTGTGGCTTCTAGAAAACCAAGATATTCCTATTAACAATTCCTACTTTGCTGTTGTTGTTAGTTGTGAAGTCGTATCCGACCCATCGCAACCCCATGGACAACGTTCCTCCAGGCCTTCCTGTCCTCCACCATCCTCTGGAGTCCATTTAAGCTCACGCCGACTGCTTCAGTGACTCCATCCAGCCACTTCATTCTCTGCCGTCCCCTTCTTCTTTTGCCCTCCATGGTCCCCAGCATTAGGCTCTTCTCCAGGGAGGCCTTCCTTCCTTCTCATTAGGTGGCCAAAGGATTTGAGTTTCATCTTCAGGATCTGGTCTTCTAAAGAGCAGTCAGGGTTGATCTCCTCTAGGACTGACCGGTTGGATCGCCTTGCAGTCCCAAGGGACTTGCAGGAGTCTTCTCCAGCAATCCCCAGAGATACAGGATATCCCATCTTCTTGTTCGGTGTGTCTTTCAGGATCTTCAAGATAGAAATGGAGCTGGCCAAGACGACTTCTTACTTTGGTAAAAGGGATGACCACTTGCTTCCCCAGTCATGTTTCGGTCAGAGCGAACATGTGGTAAGGAAAACTTTCCAAATCTTAACATCTGGATCTGAAACGGCCCTGACTTTTGGTTTCTTTTGCAATTTTGCAATGAGGCACAAATGTGGCTACAGCACAAAGGAGATGTGCGATAGGAGAACGGAATCTCCTGATCACCACTGTACTTTTTCGAATCGTTCATGGCTTAAAATTGTTTGTAGGTCTGTCAAGGCACATAGTCCTTGACTTACAACAGATTTAGTTACATTGGCCTTGAAAAATGTGACTTACGACCTGTTTTCCGTTACGACCTCTGCACCATCCCCGTGGTCACATGATCAAAATTCGGACAGTCAGAAACTGCTTCATATTTATGACCGTTGCTGTGTTCTCAAGGTTATCTAATCCCCTTTTGCGAGCCTTTGTCACCACAAATATAACGTCTCCGATTCAAAGGATAAGAAGCATTTACAGGTATTCCTTTCCCCCCCTAAACATAGTTTTATTAAATTATTAATTTAATGTGGGCACAGTTAGCCTGCAATACTGCATTCTAACCACTGGGAGGGGAGGAAGGATGGAAGGAAAGAAGGGAAGAAAATAGTAATAGCACTTATACAGTCCTCTCTAAGCAGTTTACAGTGTCATCCTCTTGTCCCCCAAAATCTGGCTCTTCATTTTACCAACCTCGGAAGGATGGAGGTCAACCTTTAGCCAGTCAAGATCGAACTCCAGACGGTGGGCAGAATTAGCCTGCAATGCTGCAGGCAAGCAGGCAGGCAGGAAGGAAACAATATCACTTAGACTTACGTATACCGCTTCATAGTGCTTTTACAGCCCTCTCTAAGCGATTTACAGAGTCAGCATATTTCCCCCAACAATCTGGGTCCTCATTTTACCCACCTCGGAAGGAGGAAAGGCTGGGTCAACCTTGAGCCTGGTGAGATTCGATCTGCCAAATTGCAGTCAGCCGGCAGTCAGCAGAAGTAGCCTGCAGTACTGCACTCTAACCACTGGGCCACCGCGGCTCAAAAAAAAAATTGGAAATAACTCTCTTCAGACCCAGGAAACGTTCGACGTTGGCCAGGAACTGAGGAACCTTCAAAAAAGCCTCTCTGCTTTGAAGAACTGCATCAAGACCTTGGAAGAAAAACGAAATGAGATGGTCCAGCAGCTGAAATGCGTCAAGGAGGTGAGTGTGCACAGGCAGCAGAGGGAGCAGCTTCTGACTGCTGCAGCGGGCTCTCCCATGGGGCTGCCCTTGAAGATGTCCCGATCGAAAGAGTTTAATGCTGTTGGAAAGAAAGAAACCATTCCTAATACAATTCTTCTCAGTTGCAGGATACTCCATTCCGTCCTCCACTCGTTTCAAACTGAGACACGTTCAGTCTCGTGGCCACTAAGTCTTTTCGGGGTAATACCTGCATTCTGGGGTCTCTAATCCTGCTTCTCCAATTAGTCCAGCTAAAAGTCTGTAGAGATTCTCAGTCATCCAGGTCCTCGTTGTCCCAAAGGTGCTTTTTTCAGGAATCAACTGGATTTTGTTTAGTGACGCTAAAAGATTCCAAATGACCAGCTATCTGCAAGGAGTATAAATCCTTCCGTTCCCCACCATCCAGTCAGAGCGGAAGAAGCTTCTTGGATGAGAAGCAAAACATCTTCAACCCCCCCCCCTTCCCAAAAAGTCCAGCTGCCTCCTCTATTCTATTCTATTCTATTCTATTCTATTCTATTCTATTCTATTCTATTCTATTCTATTCTACTCTACTCTACTCTACTCTACTCTACTCTACTCTACTCTACTCTACTCTACTCTACACTACACTACACTACACTACACTACACTACTCTTATTCTACTCTACTCTACTCTACACTCTACTCTACTCTACTCTATACTCTACTCTACTCTACTCTACTCTACTCTATTCTCTCTCCGGACCTTGAGATCCCTCCCTTCACTTCTGTGTCCAACATCCTTTCTGAGCCAGTTCAAATTCAGCTCTTGACTTCACCCTTGTTATATCCATGATGGTCTGAGAACTATTTTTAAGAATCCATTTCTCTTCCTTTGGGTCTTCAGGGAGAGCAGAGCTCAGCCAGCCACCCAACAGCCACAACGTCACTGGAAACCAAGCGAGAAAGATGCCAACTCCAAGCTGCTTACAAGAAGATCAAACAGGTGGGTATAAAAAAAAATCTCTTGGTTCAAGGCAACAAATTGCCCTTGTATTTTGAAGCGGGAGGCTGTTTTCCTTTTCGAAGGACGCCTTTGTCTGTAGTTTATGGATGAAAAATGGGCTACGAAGGATCTCTCTCTATTGACAACTTCATTGCAGAAGAACGTGGCTTTACTTCAGCAAGTCCAACATCTCAGTTTGGAGTTGAAGCATGCCCAGAAAAATCAAGAAGAATCCCGGGATCAGATCTCGGCTCTCAAATCAGAGCTTGCAAGTAATAAGAATCAGACCCATCAACAGGAAGAAGAGAAAGTCCTCATCAAGGAGGAGATGGAATCGGTCAGACAGGTAAATCTCAGTTCTGGGAATGGACTGTGTTCCTCGTCTTTTTAGGGAGAGGACCCATCCAATAAAAAAGAGTGAAGCTCAGCTTCCCATACCTTCATGGACACAACCATGCAATTTTCTTGGCTGTAATATCAGTCCACACCAGTGGTGGGTTTCAAATTTTTTTACTACTGGTTCTGTGGGTGTGGCTTGGTGGGCACGGCAGGGGAAGGATACTGTAAAATCTCCATTCCCACCCTACTCAAGGGAAAGGATACTGTAAAATCTCCATTTCCAACCCAATCCAGAGGAAGGTTACTGCAAAATCCCCATTTCCTCCTGATCAGCTGAGACTCGGGAGGCAGAGAATAGATGGGGGTGGGGCCAGTCAGAATTTTTACTACCGGTTCTCCGAACTACTCAAAATTTCCGCTACCGGTTCTCCAGAACTGGTCAGAACCTGCTGAAACCCCCCTCTGGTCCACACTATCTTTTAAACATGTTGTGAATCTTCTCAGTTTAGCCTTAATTAAACTGTTAAGTCTTCTAACGTGGACCTGGAGAATCAGTGGATAAGAGATTTGGTGACGCAGCTTTCCCAGAAAGAGGCCTGGATGAAGAACAGACTGCAGTCCCAAAGCTGGATGGGAGGGGGAGGGGGAAAGAGATTCAAGGGTAACCACGTCCTAGAACCCTGATGGTGAACTCATGGCACGTATTCCAGAGGTGGCACGCAGAGTCCTTTCTGTGGGCACGCCAGCCATCGCCATGCTCTTCCGGATTCCATCACGCACATGCAATGGAATCTGGGAGTGCAGCTGGCCAGTGCACATATGTGCACTAGCCAGCTGCTCTCTTCCGGGTTCCGGTGCTCCAGTGTGTACATGTGCACATATGTGTACACATGCTCCAGTTTTGGCACTTGGTTAGCCATCACTGTCCTAGAATCTCTCAGGATATATCTACCATGTTTCCCTGAAAATAAGACCGGGTCTTATGTTCTTTTGACCCCCACGAAATAAGCACTTGATCTTATTTTTGGGGAGGTCTTATTTTCAGGGAAACGTGGTGGCAGTAGTAAGAACGAAGAGAATATTTGTAGCTCAGGGTTGAGCTGTGAAGAACAGAGTTGAATTGGTAGCAGAGGATGGAGCCGAGGATTGAGCCTTGGTGCTCCCTGAGGTTGGTTGCTTTCCTGCAGACGTTTCATTACCCAACTAGGTAACCTCATCAGTGCTAGAAGGAGGAGTAGGGTTTATGATCATAAGGCGAGAACTACCTGTAATTTTTACCCAGTTGGACCCAGCTCAACCTGGGCCAGGTGAACGGCTCTGAAAACTGACACCATTCACTCTCGCAATTCTCCTCCCAGTCGAACGAAGAGCTTTCTTCTACAGCAGCTGAGAGCCGCCAAAGGCTGGAAGCCCTTTTAGAAAAGCTGCATCTTCTGGAGGAGGAGAAGAAGTCCCGGGCGAAGCACGTCCAGGCTCTGGAGGACGAGCGGACGAGGTTGCTGGAAGAGAAGGAGCAACGCCTTCTCGAAAGAACGGTGGAGCAGCAGGGCCAGGAGGAGAGCAGGAAAGCTCTGCAGGCAACCTGTGAAAATCTCAGGTAAGAAGCACTGAGACCTTCTTCCCATCTTGGGGGTCCCAATCCAATGCTTCAGGAGGACCTCAAGCTGCTGCAGAAGAAAATCTCTCTGTGCTTTTTGCCTATGCACAAAGTGTGCAAGGATGGAGAGCAGTGGTGACGTGCAAAATCTTTTCCGACTGGTTCTGTGGCTGTGGCTTGGTGGGTGTAGGTCATGTGACTGGATGGGTGTGGCCAACTTTTTTAAAAAAAACTTTTTAAAGCATTTTTTTTTACTATCGGTTTGGGCGAGTAGGTAGTAAAAAAATGCTTTAATTAATAAAATGCTTTTAAAAGGAAAAAAAAGCCTCTGACGATCAGGCAACTCAGCTGAGATCGTCAGAGCCTTTTAAAAGCATTTTTTAACAACCTCTTCAGCCGAAGAGGTTGTAGAAAAAAATGCTTTTAAAAGTAAAAAAATAAAAAAAAGTTGGCCACACTCACCCAGTCCCATTACTCCCACCACCACCAAGCCACGCCCACAGAACTGGTAGTAACAAATTTTACATTTCACCACCGACCTGCCCTTTATGTTCCTCAAAGGCAACTCCATAGGTACAAAAATCAGTTCCCCGATTCCTTTCCAGCTGGCTTTGAAGAATTCACAAAAGCTTTTTCATGGACCTTCTACCTTATTTCCCCTTGGGTTCCCGTAGGGAATCTCAGATCCAGTTGCAGAAGGAGAAGGGTCTACTACAGGCTCGCTGCCAGGACCTTGAAAGACAAGCCGAAGAGTTGGGCAAGCAACTGGATGAGGAACAGTCCACCTCCCAAGAGTGGAGAAACCGATGGGAGGAAGTAGATATCGCTTTGAAGACCAAAGGAGAAGAGTTGGAGAAAATGAGGGCCCAAAACCAGTTCCTCCAAGCCAAGGTGTGGCCAGCAGTTTCTTGGTAGTTTTCCTCCTCTTCCTTATTTTCTGGCTTTTCAATTGTCCTAGCTCTTTTGAACTTTCAGCTGTAGGCAAGGATCAGTAGGGGCCCTGGTGCTCTCTGAGCTTGGTGGCTTTCTTGCAGACCTTTCATTACCCAAACTGGGTAACATCATCAGTCCTAGAAGGTAGGTGGGTTTTAGGAAGAGGTGGTAGAAAAGGAAAAGGAAAAGGAAAAGGAAGAGGAGGAAGAATAGGAGGATTGTGGGATCCTTGGCGCTCTCTGAATTTGCTCGTTTCCTTACAAATGTTTCATTACCCAAACTAGATGATTTCATCATCTCAGAGAGCACCAAGGACTCCTCATTTCAACCCCAAGCTACAAATATTCTCCTTCATTGGTTGGTCTTTTTTAGAACTTGGCACAGCTGGTGCCATATTTAAGTCTCAGGGATGCCCCGGAGAACCTCTGCAGCAGCATCTCAGGGCTGGCATGCTACTTTGCTGACTTGAGTTCTTTGTTTCTTGGTAGAATGCCGAATGGAGTTTGGAGAATCAGAGGCTGCAGCAACTGGTCCGTGTTTCGGAGGAGCAGCTTGCTGAAAAGTAAGGAAAACAAGGCACCAAGACAGGGATCTCAAGGTATAAAGGACCACTAGATCTCCACGGGAAATGATACATCCATGTTCTCCAGGAAATAATAGGCGCTTTTGACAGATAAGGCTGTCATGTCATGTCAAATTCCACCAGGGGTGAAATGCTCTGAAGTTGTTGTGACCCAGGCCCAAGTAGGTAGTATTAGATGCAAACAGTTCCAAAAACAGACTTTATTAGAAGAGCTGAGAATTAACTCATTCTCAGCGTAATCCAAACTAAATCAAAACAAACTCTTCATAACACAAATTCTTCAGTCTAATCACCAACCTGGGTATAATTAGGCAAACTGCCAAAGGCTTCTCTTGGCAAAAGTTCAGGAGCAGAAGATGCCGACCAGAGATAAGTGCAGCAAGGCAAGAACAAGTCTATCAATGTTGTTTTCTGGCAAAGAGACCAAGAGCCATTGCTGGTCTTTTAAGCCTTCTGGGAGGGGCCAATCATCTCCTGGTCTTACTCCTGAGTAATCCTCTTTGCTGTAGCTGCTCCTGCCTTCTGGCAGCTCTTCTCATACGTGCACTAGGAACAGGCTCCTCCTGTTCCTCTGCCTCTCTACTGTCAGCCTCCGGAGGCTCCGGAGTCCTCACATCCCTCCCCGATGGCCCTGGCCCCATCTCTGCCTCCAACGCAGAGCCCTCATCCGGGCCTTCCCCAGCCTCCAGGATTGGCCCATGTTCTTCCTCAGCCTCATTGCTGTCCGGCTCCACCCAACAACAATAATAACAATACTGCCGTGCTAGCATTTCTGGAAGAAGAAAGCAAAAATTTTTACAAAGTGCCAGGTTCCCATGACTGGCAATGCGCTTTCTAGAAAGACTGTGTTACCACTGCATAAAACAGGAAGAAAAAACTTTTCAGATCTATAGGGAATGTTATTTATTTTTATTTCCTCTAATGTCTACAGGCCTCTATCCTCCTCTGCTAGCTGTTGCTCCTTCATTTTGACTCGTCGTTTTAGTGCCAAAAGACTTAAGCGTTGGGTATGGTTTCCAGGAGGGACTGTCTGCTGTGCCAATTAGTTCAAAATAATTCTTGTCCCCAGGGACCAAGCCTTGAGAGACCTCAGGCAGACCAGAGATGTGGAGGGAGCTGCGTTGGAGATGAGAACTTCATCAGAGCCGAAGATAACAAGAGAAGGTCCGGGGACATCTTATGAGAAGGTTAGTCCTGGTCAAGAGGACATGTCTGTTGGATCTGGCAATCACCTTGAATATGTTTGAGCTACACGTAGAAGGTACCTCCATGTTCTATCCCAGTGGCTATGAGACAAGTGAGCTTGGAGATATCCAATGGGCCATGGTGAAAAACCAGGTCTTGATGGGCTTTCTTGACCCAGTGAAATTGTTGAATTAGGATTGATTTTTTTGAACAAGAGGGAAGGTTCGAGGTACTTATTCCTTTTAAACATAAATTTGGGAGCATATAGAATTGGTGATCACTCTGCCAACAAAAGTGCGTAGAGTCAAGGCGATGGTTTTCCCAGTTGCAATGTATGGCTGTGAAAGTTGGACCATAAGAAAGGCTGAGCGCCAAAGAATGGAGGCCTTTGAATTGTGGTGCTGGAGAAGACTCCTGCGAGTCCCTTGGACTGCAAGGAGATCCAACTGGTCAGTCCTAGAGGAGATCAACCCTGACTGCTCTTTAGAAGGCCAGATCCTGAAGATGAAACTCAAATATTTTGGCCACCTAATGAGAAGGAAGGACTCTCTGGAGAAGAGCATAATGCTGGGAACGAAGGAGGGCAAAAGAAGGGGACAACAAAGAACGAGGTGGCTGGATGGAGTCACTGAAGCAGTCGGTGGGATCTTAAATGGACTCCGGGGGATGGTAGAGGATAGGAAGGCCTGGAGGAACGTTGTCCATGGGATTGCGATGGGTCGGACACGACTTTTCCATTAACAACAACAACAGAATTGGTAAAGAGTGGAGAGCAATTGGTCATGCTACATAACTGTATATAGGCTTTAACCAGGAGAATAAGGAAGTAAGTGTTTGGAGTGGTGCGATGGCCTAGAGGCGGAGCTCTCGCCTCACAATCAGGAGGCTGTGAGTTCAATCCTAGGTAGAGGCAGATATTTCTCTCTCTGGGCACAATGGGAATATATCTACCGAACAAAACTCTGCATTGGCGACAGGAAAGGCATCCGGCCATTAAACACTCTGCTAGCTCCATTCAGTTGCCCAGACTCCACCCCGCAAGGGATTGTGGAGTTGTTAAAAGATGATGAATAAGGAAGTAAGTGTTTAGAGAGACACCTTGGAAGGTCACAATAGTTCATAATCTGCAATCGATTCACAAAAATCTTGAGAGATGCGGGTTAATTTCCCATGACATAAAAGAGAAGTTGAAATCAGGACATTCTTGCTGACCCAGAGCTCTGGATTTTGGTTTCCCCCCCCCCCCCCCCCTTCTAGGGGCGTCCTGGTGGTTTGGAGGCAAAGATTGTTGGGAATCAGCTGGAAGTTCTCAGGCTACAACATCATTCAGTGACCGAGCAGGTGAGATGTTACTCATGGCATTTATTCACCTTCCCCTCTTTCTCCCTCTGCCATCTCTTTGAGGCCAAGGAGAGGACCTCTGCAGAAATAATACCACTTAATAAGGCCTTGGTAAGGCCACACACTTGGAATACTGCATCCAGTTTTGGTCGCCACGATGTAAAAAAGATGTTGAGATTCTAGACAGAGGGCAGAGAAGAGCGACCAAAAGGATTAGGGAACTGGAGGCTAAAACATGAAGAGCCTGGATAGCTCAACAGACTAAAAAAGCCTGTTACTAACATTCAGCTGGCTGCAATTATTGCAAGTTTGAATCTCCCCAGGCTCAAGGTTGACTCAGCTTTCCATCCTTTCTAAGGTAGGTCAAATGAGGACCCAGTTTGTGGGGGCAATAACCTGACTTTGTATAAAATATACAAAAGTATGAAGGCTATTGCTTAACGCATTGTAAGCTGTCCTGAGTCTTCGGAGAAGGGCGGCATATAAATCAATTTTAAAAAAATATATATGAAGAACGGTTCGGCTGAAGAGGTTGTAAAAGAAAAGGTGCTTTTAAAAGCCTCTGGTGATCCCAGCTGAGCCACGTGATCATGAGAGGTGCTTTTTTTTTTTTACTTTTAAAAGTATTTTTTTCTGCAGAAGAGATTGTAGAAAAAATGCTTTTAAAAATTAAAAAAAAAAAAGCCTCTGATGATTGCACGGCTCAACTAGGGATGGGGGGTGGGGGGCAGGGATGTTTGCTACCGGTTCGTTAGTATGGCATTAGTAGCTTCTAGAACCCCTCAAGTGTGGGTTTAATTTTCATTAACTGGACTATTATTTCCATCTGTTTCTGTTCTCCAAAAGCTGAAGGAACTGTTCAGACAGAGGCAACAGCCGGAAGCAGGAGCTGGGAAGCATCAGGATGGGGGACTCAAGGAAAAAAACTCAACAGCACCTCAGAATGTTCCACGATCGCTGGTGAGACTCCATCTTTCCATCGTCTTGATGGGCCACCAGTTGAGCCCCAGCTGCATGGATACCAACCTTGTTTTTGGAAGGTGGTGGTGACCAACCAGTCATAGAATGGGTTCTAGGTTCTTCAATTCTAGGTGGGGGGATATCAGATTCTGGAGCATACCAAAGAAGGATTTGCAGGGGCAGCCAGTTGGCCATGATTAGGATGCTGGACCAAGCCATACTTTAGATCAGCTGCCAACTTGGCAGCTTTAAGACTTGTGGACCAACTCCCAGAATTCTCCAGCCAGCTATGCTCCCAGAGAATTCTGGGAGTTGAAATCTACAAGCTTTAAAGCTGCCAAGTTTGAGGACCCCTCCTTTAGATCGATCCAACCACTCAGCTTTTCTCATAAGATGCGCTTTTGAGGATGGGGTCTTAGCCTCGAAGGTGAAGAACTATCAGCAACGCCCAGAGTGACTTCCAGTTTGCTTCTCCCAAAAGACCACTTCACAGGAATCCCTTGGATTTTCATCGGAAGAAAGCCGTTTGGGATCTGGAGGCGCATCCAAAAGGGAGGAAGAAGAGCAGAGCCTTCGGCAGCTGCTGGAAGCAAAAACCAATGTGGTAAGCTTATTTGCAGGCTGCGTCCTCAAAAATAACTACAGAGAAAGAAGGCGGTTCTGTCAATCACACCTCAGTAGATGGAAGATACTTCTGAAGATAACTTGGACCATGTATAGTAGAGGTGTAAAACTCAAGGGCTGGGGGATGGATCCAGCCCGTGGGGTACTTACCGTACCGGTGGGCAACCCATTCCATGGGATGGCTATAAGGCATGGAGACTCAAGAAAGATGGGTGAAGATTGAAGCTTACTCAAGAGCAAGGCAGACATTTCTTCTCATTGACTATCTTTATTTTTTGTTCAATTCCTTTCTTAACTTGGGGTTCTTGAAATGGGTTTAGACTGCAAATCCACCCCCCACCCCCCCAAATTCTCGGTTATTGAAAAACAAACTGTATGTCTCGCATTGCAGTCGAATTCCACTCATTGAAACGATGATCGAGTAACGCAAACATTACCGAGGGTTGCATTTTTGCATGATGTTACTTTCATTTTCTTTTTCCTTGGTGAAGTTAAAACGGTAATTCCCTGGTTTTTTCCTCTGAAGAAGGAGAAGGCTGTTGCAAGCATTCAGTGACTGATTTGAGCTTTGGGGAAAAGTTTATTTGAGAAAAAAAGAAAAAAAGCAGGAGCAAAATAATTTAAATAAGACCCAAAAGTAAAGCAAGAGATTGAGAGTTCGATCCTAGGTAGAGGCAGATGTAGGGTCTCCTGTTTGGGCAGAGGGTCGGACAAGGCAGGGGGTTGGACTAGATGACCCGCAGGTCCCTTCCAATTCTGTTCATCTGAAGTTACTTTCATCATCTGGCTGCAGGCTCATAAAAAGTTCTCTGCTCCCTCTTTGCAGGATTGTGTTAATTTGGCTTTCTCACTTCCAGATTTCCGTCATGGCCTGTGAAATTCAAACTCTGAAAGAGAAAAATGAGAACTTAATGCAAGGTGAGGAGCCTGTAGCTCTTATTTCAGTGAGGTCTCAACTTTACTGCAAGACCAAAAGAGATTCAAATGTTTTCTAACTTTCAAGGTTCAAACTTTTTTTTTTTTAAATCTTGGCTGCTTCCTCTGAGGACTTTTGGGGCAAGAGGTGCAGGATGTACAGGTAATCCTCGATTTATGACCGCAATTGAGCCCAGCGTTTGTTTCTGTGGCTAAGTGAAACATTTGTTAAGTGAGTTTTGTCTGGTTTTATGACTTTTCTTGCCACAGTTGGTAAGTGAGTCACTGCGGTTGTTAAGTAAGTAACACAGTTTGCGAAGTAGGTCCGGCTTCCACACTGATGTTTTGCTTGTCAGGAGGAAGCCAAAGGGGAACATGCGACTCCGGGACACTGCAACCGTCATAAATATGAATCAGTTGTCAAGAATCTGAATTTTGATCACGTGACTCTCGGGATGCTGCAACGGTTGTAATTGTGAAAAAGGGTCAAAAGTCACTTTTTAAAGTGCCCCTGTAACTTTGACCAGTCCCAAAGGTGCTTTTTACAAGAGGCGATTGGACTTTCTGGTTGGTCAGTCGGTCGGTCTGTCTTTCTTTTTCTCATTTTCTTTCTTTCTCATTCTCTTTTTCTCTATCTTTCTTTCCTTTTTTCCTTTCCTTTCCTTCCTTCCTTTCTTTCCTTCTTTCTTTCTTCCTTCCTTCCTTTCCTTTTTCTTTCTTTCTTCTTCCTTCCTTCTTTCTTTCCTTCCTTCTTTCTTTCTTTTTTTCTTTTTCTTCCTTCCTTGTTTTTCTTTCCTTCCTTCCTCATTTTTTCCTTCCTTTCTTGCTTCCTTTCTTCTTCAAAGACCTTTTCACTTCTCATCCAAGAAGCTTCTTTACCTCTGAAGAGCTGAAGAAGCTTCTCGGATGAGAAGTGAAACGTCTTCAAAGAAAAACCAGAAAGCCCAGTTGCCTCTTGGAAGAGAAAAGCACCTTTGGGACAACCATGTCCTGGAGGACTGAGAACCTCCCCAGACATTTGAATGGTCATTAAAGGGACGGTTGTAAGCCGAGGACCACCCATAGCAAATGGACGGCTGTTTAAACGAAAGTTGGCTTTCCTCCCAACAGCCAAACTGAGGTTCCAGGAACAGATTCAGCACATCCGCCAGCTTTCCAAGCGAAAAGAGTCGGAAAAGAGTCACGAGGAGCTGCTGGTTCCAAGATTTCCTACCAGCCCTGGAGATGACACGCGAAGGGATAGTTGCCATGAGATTCTGGAGGTTTCCTCGCGGAAAGATGAAGCTCCATCCTCTTCCCATCACGTAGAGATAGCGGAACAGCTTCAAGCCTGCCCTGAGGAGGAGCAAAATGACACCTCTTCGAAAATCAGGATGGCGCGAAGGGGCCCTTTGCTTCTCCCTCCCGACGCATCTCTTCAACCACCTGGGACCCCCTCCGATACCTCTTCAGCCTCTGACAAATTTTTCGTAGTCCCCGTGGCTCTCCTAAAGCACGTCGAGGAGGAAGGAGCTTCACTCAGACCCTGCAGCCCGGGGCTTTTGTCCCCCAAGCCTTTTGGGCCCCCGAGACCATGGTCCCCTTTCCGAGAGAGGGCCGAATCGCCGGAGAACAGAAGAGAAGTGTAAGAAACCAGGGTGGGGTCCTGGGACAGCAGAAACATCAGGCGGATGGGGGTGGGGGTGGGATGGGATCTGACCTTGGGAAGGAAAGCTCTGTGTTTGCACTGAATTTTTTTTCTCCTGCTGTTGATGAGGTTTCTTCTCTTTCTAAAATATATTATGGTATTAAAAAAAATGGATTGGATTTAATCTTTGCCTAGTTATCTCCGAGTGGATGATAAGCGAATGCTCCAACTCTGGAAATTTTTAAGAAGAGGTTGGACAACCATTTGTCTGAAGTGGTGTAGCGTTTCCTGCCTAAGCAGAGAGTTGGACTAGAAGACCTCCAAGGTCCCTTCCAACTCTGATATTCTGTTCTATTCTATTCTATGCTATTCCCTATTCTATTCTATTCCTATTCCATTCTCTTCCCTTCCCTTATTCTATTCTAGTCCATTCCATTCCACTCTTCCATTCCATTCCATTCCATTCCATTCCATTCCTTATTCTATTCTATTCTATTCTATTCTATTCTATTCTATTCTATTCTATTCTATTCCATTCCATTCCATTCCATTCCATTCCATTCCATTCCATTCCATTCCATTCCATTCCATTCCATTCCATTCCATTCCATTCTCTACTCCATATTCTATTCTATTCTATTCTATTCCATTCCATTCCATTCTATTTCTATTCCATTCCATTCCATTCCATTCCATTTTCCATTTTCCATTTTCCATTTTCCATTTTCCATTTTCCATTTTCCATTTTCCATATTCCATTCCAGTTCTCTTCTCTTCTCTTCTCTTCTCTTCTCTTCTCTTCTCTTCTCTTCTCTTCTCTTCTCTTCTCTTCTCTATTCCATTCCATTCCATTCTCCCATCTCAGGGCTTTTTTTAATCACAAGATTGCTTGAAGCTAGTACTGTGGGGAGAGATCTATTATTCTCTTTGGCAAAAAGGGATGTGAAAAATAAGAAACCACCATACACACAAGAAGGGTAGGAAACTGGCTTCCTTTTCAGAGCTCAGCTGGGGTCTCCGATTTAAGAATCTGGCTCTTGCAACCCTGGGGTTTCTTTCCCATTGAAATTCTCTTGGGTTTGGAGAAGGTTGGTCCTGGTGCTTTCCATATCTCCAGGGCTGCTTCTCATCTGCCAAGATGCTCAAGATACCCCAGCCAGCTGCTGTTTATGTCCCTGG